>JAULUF010000013.1:8355000-8670000 GCA_031834385.1 Semotilus atromaculatus | reverse complement strand
ATCACAAAGGGAAATGCCAGAACATGGTGTGATTATATGGAAATGTGGACCTGAAAGTTCTGCCACTCCTATTGTTACAATGGTCATAAAAAGGTCATATAGAGAATATGAGAGATTCAGAGGCAGACTGCAGCTGGACAATAAGACTGGATCGCTCACCATCACAAACACACGAATCACAGACTCTGAATTTTACACACTACAGATCTTCACCAGCAATATAGGGGGAATAGAAATAAAATACAGAGTTATTATATATGGTGAGTGCTCTCAAATTACTATCAAGGTCACTGTGTGAATACTTTTAATATTGTAGTTCCAACCTGACAAATTTAAACTTGTTTTACAAATGAAACTGAATTGTATTAGTTTGAAACACAATGTAATAAATTGTTTTGCATAGGATTGTTTTCTAAAATCTCAGTAGAGGATTTGGATAAAAGCCTTTGGCAAATGTACAGTTTAAATGTGACAAGCCTCAAGTGGCTGGAAGAAGGATCCACAGAAGTTCTGTCTTGTTTATTAATTCTCTCATGTTTCCAGCTCGTCTGCCCATTCCTGGCATCAACAGAGAGTCACAGTGTCCTTCATCCGAGAGATCAACCGATTCAGGATGTGTGTTGGTGTGTTCAGTGATGAATGTGACACACTGTGGCAATGTGACTCTCTCCTGGTACGCAGGAATCAGTGTATTGTCCAGCATCAGTGTGTGTGATCTCAGCATCAGTCTCTCTCTACCTCTGGATGTGGAATATCAGGATAACAACACATACAGCTGTGTGATCAACAATACCATCACACACCAGACCACACATCTGGACATCACGCAACTCTGTCACACGTGTGAAGGTACGTCAGCGCTGATTTATTTATGGAGCTTCTCTTTTTTATTTGCAGGTCTCCAGTGTGAAGTGGGTTTTATTTATAACAAGTTACTATTTGTTGTACATTATCCCATATACAGTATTTGCATGTACAATGTTACAAATAAACTGACTTATAGTTGAAAATATGTGATTTACATATTATTATTATTATGCTCAAGTCAGTTTATTACAATGACTCACTTAAAGCAGCATTGATATCATCTCTGTCTCACATCTCAGTATTTGTACCTGGACATATTTAATCTGGTCATGTATAGTTTGACAATTTTACGCATTGATATTCCAGTAAAGGAGTAATTTGTTCATACTTTACAAAAACACTTGCATTTGACTCTTTTTGAAAGTATAGGCCTAACCCATTATGTTGCTCACTACATGTAGTTTTAGTTAACTTTAAAGTATGTCAGAGCAATATTTACCTGTTGTTTAACTATTTTAACCAGGTTTTTGCCTAGACATCTCACTATTGAGATCAGACCCAGTCATACTGACTTTAATTACGGTTATTTTTCTGTATTACAGATAAACGCCTGTATTTTCTTTTTTTACTACTGATACCTGCTACCGTGGCTGTGATGTGCATCTGGAAACAAAGAAAACAGTGTATTTAGAGGTACTAAAAATGCATCTAGAAATAAAATATGAGCTTACATACTTACACAGTCATAAAAGTTCACCCAAAAATGAAATTTCAAATATGATTTTCTTACACACTATTTCACCCTGCCCAATGCTGGCCTTCAAACAAACATGTCAGCTGAGTGCTATGAAAAATACATAGTGAATACCCTTACAAAAATTAACCATGGTTTTACTAAAAAATAAAATAATCAGGGTTATTGTATAGTTATTGTGACCACAAATAAACCGTGGTTTTGCTTTTTAGTTCAAGCATCAGCTTGAAGCTTAAAATAAAGAATTCTCATTTTTGGGGCAGCGCGGATCACGTACCTTTCCCGCAGCAGAACACATGGTTCCTCCACTATTTTTTTTATGCATTTTGTCCATCAGTGTTGTGATTTGGCGGCGCGACTGGTGAACGTTTAGTTGTCGATTAGTTGTTGCAGCCCTAAAAATAATCTAACTGAATGATGAATTTGCATTTACTACAATATTGGTAGTATAGCTCCATTCATGTGTATGTGGCTAAAGCGTTACCATTGCTCTGTTGTGTTTTCTTCTTGAAAGGTGCCGGGGGAGAGATGCCGCAGTTGTGGAGGGGGAGAAAGAAGTACCGAGAGGCCAGTGCCTCAATGGGACCAGTCATTCAGGGACGTGACTTGAATAGTTGTGGAGGATATTTTTTACACGTTTCTAAATAAAGTTTTGTTACACTGACCACGGATTTGTAATTTTTTTCTTATGTAGAGCTGCTTTTGTTACAATGGCTAGAGTCCAAACGTCAAAAATGCTATTTCAAATTAATTTTAAGATATCCCTTCCCCCAATACGTTGCAATCACCATGAGTGAAATTTGTGGAAATGCATTTATGTAGTTTAATGTAATGTAGGCCTATCTGAAGCATGCATTTAGGGTAATATCTCTAATAACATTTGTTTGTGGACTCACATTTATGCTCAAATCACCAACTGTTTACCTCTTTAATTATAGTGTTGTCTCTCATCCGGAAATTCCCAGAGCTCTCCGAGTTAACTCAGAGGTCTGTTGAAAGTATCAGGTTACAAAGTGTTACAGTCAGTGTTGGAGACTGACTGAATGCTGTGATGCCAGGCAGAAAAAACGAGGTCACAGAGCATGTGAGGACAGGGTAAATGAGGACAGGAATAAGAGAGTGAAAAGTACCCAGAAGAAGAAATGCAGGTGTCAGCATTCTGTGGGAGAAGAAACAACATTGTATAAGATTTTGAAATGAAGAGTTCAGATGCAAAAGCCTCTAAATGCCATCTGAAATTTTCTTATAGAATGATAATTTTTTTATGAAGCTTGTATATTTAAGTTCAGTAATTTCACTTAAATGACAATTAATAGGTAATCTTCATTGCCATGTAAGTGAAATTATTGAATTTAAATATACGAGCTTGAAAAAAATTATCATTCTATAAGAAAATTTCAGATGGCATTTAGAGGCTTTTGCATCTGAACTCTTCATATGTTCCACCAATAGAATAAAGCCACAAGGAGTGGCAGAGAAGAAGAGATAGATATGAGGGTGCTCATTGGGGACCAAGTGATAAAGAAAAGATGTTCCACCAAGAAAAGGATAGTAATACAGATGCCCATTGTGTAAAAAGATAATAATACGAACGCTAATTGGACACCAACGATAAGAAAAAGGTATAAGACTAGAGCGCTGACCATTGTAAGATCAGATGAACAGCTGCATCTCACTTTGTTGAACTGCTCAATAAAGTTAATTATTCTGAGACCTGAAACTTCGACTCTGAAAGATTTCTTTGAGACCCAATTTGGAGACTTTGAATTTGCCACAACATCAGTCCCTTAGTAGTTTGGTTTATAATAACTATACTATGACTACACACACACACACACACGCCCCTGAATGTATTCCACGAATATATACATTCAGGGGCATTGTACACCTAATTTAAAGATCTTCCCACGAGCAGTTTATCCAGTCAAACAAGGAATTCACTGAATTTTGTATGACATTTTCATTGTTTATTCGTCATTTTAACATGGGAAGCATTGGCTTCTCTCCAAAAGTAGGGGGTATGATGATAATGAAGGTTATGATGAACAACTAAGATGCTTGAAATGTAGACCTACATCAAATGATTTTTTTTTAAATAACTGGGAATAATAATCATTATGCAAGTAAAACATAAACAAGGTAAACAGCAACACCATTTTATATCAAGAGTCTATAAGAACTTCTTATAAGAATACCCTATAGTGCTACAATCAACCGCCAATACTAGAGTATCTAAGGACTATTTAGCCTACATATTCAGCGACAGAATTAAAGACGATTATGCAGGCACCTCGTGTAGTAGCCTACAGTAGGCTTGTAAGTGATCCAATGCAGTAGTCTCTAAAAGAGAACTCATGTAACTCATGTAATCCTTCAGCATCTGACAGAATGCCAAGCTTAATTTGCCTTGTTGTTTTCAGTGAAGAATAATGTGCATGTACTGTACTTTGTACGAAGTCATGTGTGCCAACAGGTTGCCATCGAAGCTGATGGGGTGTGAGAGACATCTAGAGGTCGATGTGAGAAGTGCAAGTGACATGTAAAGGCCATGTATGGTAACCCATACTAGTTTTTCCTCAGCATTTAATCCATTCAAGTTAGTGCACATACATTATTAGGAATGAGTAGTTAAAGGAGAAGTTCACTTTTGAAAAAACTTTTGCTGATAATTTACTCACCCCCATGTCATCCAAGATGTCCATGTCTTTCTTTCCTCAGTCGAAAAGAAATTAAGGTTTTTGATGAAAACATTCCAGGATTTTTCTCCATATAATGGACTTCAATGGTAGCCAAACGGTTCATGGTCTAAATGACCGTTTCAGTTCAGCTTCAAAGGGCTTTAAACGATACCAGACGATGAATAAGGGTCTTATCTAGAGAAACGATCTGTCATTTCAAAAAGAAATAAAAAAGTTAAAGTTTTATAGGCACAAATGCTCGCCTTGCGAACTCTCCTGTTCGAACTCGTTCATCAAAATGAACGAATCTTTTTTCGAGTCATTGACTCGTTCATCAAAATGAACGAATCTTTTTTCGAGTCATTGACCATAAATTAATATTCCCATTCAATGTAATGTATCTATACACTGAATCTAATTTGCACATCAATGTGTTCTTGGAGCAACATTTAATGAAAAAAGAAGTGTAATAATTGGAGTAATAATTGGCAACATTTTAATAATAATATCTAATATTTCATAGGAATATTGATGTATAATTTATTTCCATATTTACTTGTTGTGTCTCCCAGAATGCCTGATAAACATGATTTTAGTCCTGATGTCCTCTACAGTGGACACGTTTGAAATCAATGCCCTGTTCTGTAACAGAAAGTATTTTTTTTTATTTGAAACCCCTTAACATTTTCCTGAGATGTTGTTTTATGAAATACAATTTGAAAAAGTAGTCCAATTTAAATTATAATTACAATATATTATCATATTTCCATAAGAATGCTACATTTGATCACTAAATTAATGTCAGACATTTTTAAAGACCAAGGAGAAGTTGTTTTCATGGTGAAACCTCCAAACATTTGGTATCTCTGAAAAGTCCTGAATGTGCTCTTTACAGGACACCCAGGTTGTGTCATGTAACATGTATGATGTCAGAGAAATTCACCAAAATATAATGTCCACTACAGTGGACAAAAGTCTATTCTTGGGTCCCTTATGTTTATTTAGTTGTATTTACCATAATAGCCTATCCTACATCATAATATTGTACCTTGTTGATTAACCCAGATTTATCAGATTACAAGGATGAATAGAACTGAAGGGGAACATCCTGTATTAAAAGTCAATTACAATTTAGAATTAGTTTGATCCTTTAGTTAAATCGTGACTTCTAAGAGTGAGAAATTAAGAGTGAGATATATATATATTTATAAAACGGTTAGTTCCAATCCTTGATTCTGATTGGTCAATAGCTGTGCTTTATTTCACGATAAAACACGGCTATGACCGCTTCACCCAATGGTTCTATGTATCACTACACAACACCCCTAGCAACCACTCTTAGCAACTTAAACAGATGTTTGATCTCATTGATATTGTTCATTTAAAGCTAGAGTAGAGCATTGTGAGAGATCGAGTAAGTGAGTGTAACGTTACCTGCATCCTTCAGGTCAGTCCTATATTCATAATAAAAAAAATGCGTTTGAATGTCCGCTGCGATATGTTGTCCTTTTAACAGTCATGGGGTTTTCCCATAACGTTAAGTTAGTCATCTGTCGCGTCTTCCTTCTCCGTGATCACATGTTCGAGTCCTTTCAAAAGCCTTCTCTACTGACTCACTCACTCATAAAGACAGTCTTTGCCGCCATCTATTGGCGAAATAATATGTAACTTCTGTTGCTGTTTACGGTCCGGGACTATTTTTTCCAGCGGAAGGAATGCTTATAGTGATTTTACTTCATGAAAGTTGCATAGAAACATCGTTTTCGGCTTTAATATTTTTATTGTGTGGCAACCGTTTTATAAAAGCAATAAGGTACTCGAGGCAAGGCAAGTGCTGTATCGTGAATAAGTAACGGCTGAAGGGGTTGCAGGCACTCCGCTTCGCGTCGTGCCTAACAACGCCCTCCAGCCGTTACTTATTCACGATACAGCACAGCCTCTCGTACCTTATTGCTTACATATATACATGCACTTTGCAAAAAAACAAAACAAACAAAAAATGCATTTCTTAAAATGCATTTTCTTAGTTCACATTTTCAGGAAAAAAAAATAAAACATTTTAGAAAGAGAGAGACGGTCTCTACTTGTTTAGAGACTCGTGGTCAAGTCTGTTCTCTGCTGTCCTCTTCTAGATCTGATGTCATAAATGACAAAAGCAACAGTAGCCACACCCACCACCGCAGAGATGACCAATGGGATCACAGCTTCAGTGAAACCACAACATTTGTCAGGGTCTAAGGGAAGACAAGCATAAAAAAACTTCACAAAGTGACTAAACCAAGCTTGGCAGAACTTGCATAAACACCAGAGCACTGACAGTCGGATGTCAATTAATCAGAACAATAGGACATATTTGTGTAATATTCTCAGACACTGACTGACCTGAAGACATCTGACAGAGTGTGTTGATGTCCAGATGTGTGGTCTGGTTCCTGATGGTATTGTTGATCACACAGCTGTATGTGTTGTTATCCTGATATTCCACCTCCAGAGGTAGAGAGAGACTGATGCTGAGATCACACACACTGATGCTGGACAATACACTCATTCCTGCGTACCAGGAGAGAGTCACACGACTCACATTCAACACTGAACACACCAGTGAACAATTCTGGCTGGATGATGATGATGATGATGAAGATGAAGATGCCGTTTGTAGATTGGAACTTAAAATGACAGGACTGGGCAGAGAAGCTAAACACATGGGACAACACAGAAAGACAAAAGTAGTTTTTCAGAGTTGGATCCTGTGAACACTACTATTTCATGAAATTAATTTACAGATAGTTTTCATTAATATACATAATAAAATAGTTTTAAAAAAAAGTCACGATCACATTATTACTCACCATAGACAGTAACATTGAATCTCTTGTATGATATCCCTCTGCTGCTGATGATCTGTAGTTTATAAAGTCCAGTGTGTTCAGATCTGATGTTTGTGATGGTCAGAGATCCAGTGTGACTGTCCATCTGGAGTCTGTCTCTGAATCTCCCATCAGCACCATCATGTAATACAATGTCATTCGTCTTTCTATCCATTTCAACAATGAGAAAGCCTTGCAGTCCGAACATCCACAGTATGTGAACGTCACTCAGCATCTCTGTAACATCTTTCATTTCTGTGACATCTTTCATATCTGTAACATCATTCTGTAGAGTGACAGAATCTCCCTCCATCCCTGATACTGACTTCACTGCATCTACATCAGCAAACACACCTGAAATAACTGAATAGATACAAATACAGATAAAACTTCATATCAACGCAGCCGACAGGTGAAAAACAGGAAATGACCACCAGTCTAGCAGGAAGTGGCTTTATTCTCTCTGAGTTTCCACTATCTTCATTACTAGTTAATCTGTTAACTTTTATTATTAAATTATTAACGTATTTTCAAGTAACTGTAACATTTTTACAAAACAAAAAACCTATACTTTTGTTGTATTGAGACATTAATGTAGCTTAATTTTAAAAAAAAAAAGTCTAAAAGCAAGAATCTTCATGTGTGTCTATAATGTAAAAAGTAAAGGCAGGATAAGTGAAAGTAGATTACCTTGTAAACAGTGGATGAGAACAACTGAACTCCTCATGCTGCTGGAGATCGAGTGTTACTGTGTGTTCGATCTCTTTAAAGGGTCACTCCACCCATTTCAACATTAATCTTTATTGAAAGTGGGTTATATATGTAGTCGAAATGTAAAAGAAATTTTGAATTTGGTGCCCTCTTGACCGAGAAAATACAGAAAATAACTTTAGGGCGCATTTGTATGTAAGACAACAACTCCCACAATGCACCACGTTGCACAGCTCCGCAAGCCACTCCCACTAATCCAGAACAGCGAAAACATCAGAGAAATCACTCTCCCGTCTAGCTGCCAATGAGTTTGAAATTCATTTCACATAAAATGTCTAGTTAGTTGGCTGTGGCGAGCAGGACGAGGGCGAGGGACGTGAGAGGACGGCGCGAGTGATAATGAATGATACCTGTGCAGCTTTCTCATATCTCTCACGGAGGAGCGGAAGCACAAAAGGAACAGGCCTGATTTTATGTTTTTTTTCTGTTGTGTGTGGCCAGCTGGCTTATACTTTTGTTTTGTATTTGTTTATTTTACTATTAAAATGTTTAAATGTTCGCCGGTTCCCGCCTCCTTCTTCCCACAACAACGAACCCCGTTAAGTTACATTGGCAAACTCATTAGCGAATTACTCCTCGTTTGTATTTCTTTCTATATGGTGAATTATTGCATGATACCTGGATGTTCAGTCAGAACATATGCGGTGCGACACTAGGATGGTTCACATCACAATACAAACGTCCGTGTGCTCATCTGATTCAGAGATTTCGTCCAGGAGAAATTGCGATCGTTGAAATTCTCTGCAGCAGACTATCTGTGTCCGTAGCGCACAGCGAGAGCACAGGCACCAGCAGTCCGCCCAGCTCGAGCCAGTCTGGGCTCATCGTGCGCGACAGACAGCCGCCTCCTGTTCCTCCATCAGCCTCAACTGCTCTTCACTATATTGCGGCTCGTAAAAATAGCCACGAACAGCGGATTCGATCAGCAGAATTTCAAAATCCTCTACTTCCATATCATGTTTAGTTTCTTCCGTCATTGTCGTAACTTCCTATCTCCACAGCGCTTGTTAGCTTAGCTTATAAACAATATGGCTGATATTGATTTCAGTATCTGCAAGTGAAGTCCCACCCACTGATCTGTGATAGCTCTGTTAGCGCATTAGGTCCAACCCCCTATGGGCGGGTTTGAAAGGGTGGGAATTTGTGCTTGTAGTCTTTACAGAAATCCCCCCTTTTTACACTTCCTCCTACAATGACGTCAAATGACGATTTTTGCGTCATTGTAGGAGGAAGTGAAAAAGGTAAATAGTGGATTTCTCTCGTCTCCGGGAAAAATGAAAGAATGTTGCACGACCATTCAATAGTATGACTGGTTGTCTAACAATGGACCTCTTGATGCAAATGGGTGGAGTGACCCTTTAAGGGAATAACAGTTTAATATGAAAAACCAGTAGAGTATCCCTTTAATGCTAACGAATCGTATTTTGAGGATTATGTTTTCTCATTTAATTTCAAAGAGCATTGGAAAGTTGTGTTTGATAGCGGTTCATGTTTAATTGAAGCGTTTTGTGAGGGAACTATTTCCAATTCGATTATGAGGTCATCTTCTGGTTTAATGCTATTCAGGGAATTATATGTAGTGTGTCTTTGGTGTTAGATTTTGGTGTGGGGAGTTTTTTTTTATTCTGGTGCTCGAGTTGCCGATTTGTTTTGTAAATTCTTGCGCAACTGGGATTTAATCCTGGCTAGTGTCTTCTGCAGGTCAGATCAGCATTAAAGAAATTTCTTAACTACATAACAGATATAAAATTAAAATAATATCAGATTTGTCTCATTTAAAAAAACACACACAAAAAAAGCAGATTAAAAATAAACATAAAAAAATTATTTTTGCAATGGTTAAATAAATTTTCAGTGATGTTTCCCAAAGATTTCTTAATTTTTGTGCAAATGTTTATTTTATTTTAATTTATGTGTGGATGTATTTAAAACAAGTGTGTTACATCTAGCCCCGCGTTAGGTTGTGCTCCACTCACTATACAGTTATCTCGCCATTCAGAAGTAGGCCTAATTGAACCTATGAATTTTTTTTTATTTTTATTATTTTTGCCAGCACCATTAAAGAATCTAAGACATTTAATAGGCTTACTGTACTACACTATTAAGTTCATGTAAGACAGACACCACTAGAGGTATATAGCCTATAGGCTACAAAATGTAAAATCTAGTGCATGTTTGCATTCAAGTGTGGGAAGAGTTTTGCGTGAACAGGAGTCCTGACTCCTGAAGGATCACATGAAAACTGATGTAACCCAACCAATTAATTGAGGCTGTAGGCTTGTTTGAGATGAGCAAAATCTGCACAGAACCGATCACCGGTGATCAGCGCGAGATGCATGCCGATTAGAAATGTGTCCTAGTGCGGCCCGCCTTGCTCTGATGTCATGCTGACGTGTGTCAAAAATCTCTCGCGAGCGCAAGGCGGACGTGTCGGATTCTACAGTAGGCGCAGTTGCTCTCCACTGATTGCACTGATCAAAAGCACGATGGGAAACGACTTGCTGACGACACAGCTTAATGCTCATTGGTTTAAACAACCGTGATGTATTGTTCTTTTTTAAAATGTTTGATTTTAAAACTCTGATATCATGTTTAATGTGTATACGTTATGCAATCTCTATGGGTTATGCAATGTGATAAAAAAGTCTGTATTAAAGAAAATATGATTGATAAACATGTATTTGGATTGGAATTAAATAAGTGGGCCTACTTTGGGTGTCTTGTTTATATTTTCATATAAAAGCAACAGAACTGAAATTACATCGAGGCTGTGTTCGAAACCGCATACTTCCCTACTATTTAGTATGGGAAAAAGAGTAGGCGAGTGAAAAAGCCATGAACGAATCCAAAAGAGTAGGCGAGAATTACCTGGGTGACGTACTAATTATCGCGAGATTCGGACTTAAGTGCGTTCGAATATGTCTACTTTCCTAGTAGGCGAAAACAGTACGTGAAGGAAGCAGTAGGCCTATACATACACACACACACACACACACACACATATATATATATATATATATATATATATATATATATATATGAATAAATTATAAATATGACAACAATCCAATAACCCACATAGAGATCACTGCCAGAGAGTTTGGGAATACTCACACATAATTTATCCACATAAAAACATGATATCAGAGTTTTAAATTCAAACATTTAAAAAAAAAATACATCACGGTTGTTTAAACCAATCAGCATTATGCTGCGTCGTCAGCAAGTCGTTTCCCATCATGCTTTTGATCAGCGCAGTCAGTGGAGAGCAACTGCCCGACTGCAGAATCCGAAACGTCCGCCTTTTTTTTAATTTATTTATTTATTTTTATTGCTGAGAACGGCAACATACAAAAGAGAAAGTATAGATCACATAATATCAACCAAAACAATAATAAAGGAGATAACAGCAAATAAGAAAAAAAAAATATATAGGCCTATATAATATATATATATATATATATATATATATATATATATATATATATATATATATAGCTCAATGTCAGACTTGAATCTTTGTAAACTTCTTAACAGGATAGAACCTGTGTATGAGCTTAAATGTGATTTCTTTCACTTTGTGAGAAAGAATTTCTGCTGTAAAGACCAGATTTTGACCAGACCAGACACATACGTTGCGATCGCGATAGTTTTTTGACATACGTCAGCATGACATCATAGTAACCACGCGGACCACACTCGGACACTTCCGGCATGCATCTCGCGCTGATCACCGGTGATCGGTTCTGCGGTGAGTCACATGTGTGTGGCTATCCTTAATCTAAACCATCGATGTCAATATTTTCCCAAATTGACGTCTGAACTGTTTTATTGCATTAGTTTGGATTGTTTCAACGCTCCGTGATCGTGTTGGATTCGCGCAGGGGAGAACCGCGCTGGATTCCACTGTCTGGTACTCTGCCTTCACGAGGAAGAAAACAAAGATTCGTTCACCGTTCATTCACTAACGTTAGCACTAGCGTCCCGTCTTTTTATAGCCAGGAGCTAAACCATTTAGGGCTTTATAGGTCAGTAGTAATACTTTGTAATTGATACGCAACTTAATAGATAACCAGTGTAGATATGATAGAATTGGTGTTATATGATCATATTTTCTTGACCTAGTAAGAACTCATTGGTGAATGATATATTTTGTTTTCAAATGGTGATTTGTAAAGATTTCAGTGAATACAGTTATTATTCAGTGAACTGATTGTTTCATTCATTCATTAATTTTATTATTATTCATTCATTAATTCTATTTCGTATTTTATTTTATTGACTGGTTTATTATATATATTATTTTTTTATTTGTCCAGTTAGTACTGTAGACAACCATTTAAACAAGTGCAGACACACATTTAAGATTATTCAATCATTTTTTTTTATTTATTTTTTTTTATTGCAAGGTGTGAGACCCCGAACCCGGAAGTCCAGATATTAATATAGGTTGTGATTTATATGTATTTGGTGAGCTCAGATTCAGTAGATTATTTTTCATACTTTATTTATTTTTTGGTGTTAAATCCTTTTAATGGGTTACATCCACACTGGAGAAAAACCTTACAAGTGTTCACACTGTGACAAGAGTTTCAGTCAGTTAGAAAACATGAATGATCCACACTAAAGAAAAACAGTAACACTTTAATTTGTAATACTTTCCTTCACTGCTGTGTATAAAAACTAAAAAAGGCTCAGAAAAATGCAGATGATAAGAGACATTGGTGATTTATTAGAAGAGGAATGAAAAGACTCCTTATACAATTTTTTTCCATGCTGCCACGGCAGAACAATCGCTCTGCTATATAATATAGTGCTATACTCTGCTATAGTGCTTGTCACAGCACTTTGAGATCCAGATTTAACAATCTAAGCGTAGGCTAGTCGGGCTGAAACTAGCAAACAACACTAGTGCGTGTAGAGCACGCATGGATTTGTTTTGTGAAAAGTTGTAAGAGTTTTATGTTTACTGAAGTTGTCTATAATCTGCACCGCATTGACTCACTCTTCTGAAATAAGATTGGGAGTTTACAGTGCTTTTTATATTTACACAATCATAAAATATGCTTTAGTTACCCTACGTTGCATCATTAAAATGAAATTGAATACCCATTTCACATTTTATGTTACTTCTAAATATTTTATACAGAGTTTGTAAGAAATTAATGATCTAATTTCCTTATTGCTAATGTAGTTATTGGAAAATCAAATTAAATTTATGTTCAAATACATATCTTATCCCGCTGTTGGGGTAGGCTAGTTATTTTTAAAAGAAGCAGAAAAAAACTACTGCAAAGATGGGTGTCATTTGTATATATATTTTTTTTGTATTACTGATGTTTTATTTGATTTGATCAGTTTTTTTTTAGTTCAGCATAGTTCATCTCTGCTGAACATTTAGTTCATCTCTGCTGTTGATCTGTAAAGCTTGTTTCAGGAGTGTCACTATTAACAGCTGCTAAAAAGCCTCCATTTTGAATGTCTATAGTTTAATGGTTTTTCAGCTCATTCATTATGCTGATGTCTTCAATCACCTGTAAACTGACACTTAAAGCTCATTTCAACGTCAACAGACTGAGACAAACTGCATAATCACCGCAGTATTTTATTAATTTTGTTATAGTCTGTAATAAACCATGTTTTATGTAAAAACGACTACAAAACTAAAAAAACAATTAATAAAAAAGTATCTAAATATGTTATTTATTGCTTATTAATCTGTTAGTTTTAGTTTAGTTTATCCTACTGTATTTATATTCTTACATTTTCATACATTTTAAAATTATTTTTGATTATTGATATTTGATTATTTTAATTCTGGTATTTATTCATATTTTTCTACATGTCTTGTACAAATGTGCATTTTGATCGATGAACATAAATGCATACAATGTGTAAAATTGTGAAAACAAATGTGATTATTTATTTTTGATTTTGTCAGATCTGCTCCTCCTACCACACACTGATTCCCCTTCAGTGAAGCTCCTCCCACTGCAGTTCACCAATAGATGCTGAAGAAGAATTGAGGACAGTGAGAACATGAATGATCCAGAGTCCTGCAGGATAAAAGATGAAGAAACTGAAGAACAAAGAGGTTGGTGTTTATTTTTGATTCTTTATTTATGATGCTGAAGATCATTAAGGTTATAAAACTTCAAGCAGTTCAGCAGATTTTGTAGTTGTAGTAAAAAATAAGAAAAGCTATAGGAGCTGTGAAATAACAGTTAAAGTTAAACATAACGTACAGTGCACTTTCCATGAACTGGGTAGAAAATATCCTGAAACTCAAACATTTATATTAGGGACTGTTCGTCATTTATTTAAGGGGCCACCGGAGGAGATTTGAGATTTGTAGTCAAAAAAGACTTGACCCTCCCTTCGCCAGCAATAATTTTTTCTATGACCCTCCAAAATGATTGTGAAAAAAGGCATGACCCTCCCCGATAATGTATTGATTACTTCTGTACTGGTTTGCGCTTTTGTTTTTTTTACAACCATGGCAAACGACTAAACTCCTGCTTTCTCATCTTACTAGGGCTGTAACGATAGACCAAAATTCGGTTCGTATCACGATTTTTGAATTGAAAATAAAAAAAATCATGTTTTCGGTGCTGATGCAGTGGTGACGCGTTCATGTAGCCTAACATGTAAGGGTGGTGATGCCAATAAAGTATCTTAAAGCTGCCACAAAGAACCGGCAAAAGTAATGATTATGAATATGTCAAATATAGCAAGGAGACATTTTAATTGTTTATTAATAAACAAGTCTTTGTCATTGTCGGCTGCAAATATAAAGGTGACGATGCTGACTCGCGATCTTCGCAGTAGTGAACGCGCCAGAGAGAAATGCACATTTCATACGGATTACATAAGCAGAGAGCAGTCTGTAGTCTGTTTTCTTTCGTTTTGAATTGTTTGTTAAAAAGTTGAAATTTCAAGCTTTCTCACCTTAGGCTATACGCTGAGTTTCGGTTCATTTATTAGACGAGAGTCCAGTTCACGCGCCGGCGCCTCCGTGTCATAACGATCTATTTTCTACTATATTTACTTCTTATTTATTAAATCCAGGCAATTGGTTGATGAAACATTGATTAAAATTAAGATACAATTAATAAAAAACGAAATTCACTTTAAAGAAAGGCTTGTGCTTTCTGTTTGAGGTCTCTGTGAAAGTTTTAAAGTCGCTTTCAGAGCCATCATGTCCGGACCGTAACGGAGAACTGTCACGTCCGTAACATTTTCCCCCCCCTCATAAATTCGAACACTAAAAATAAAATAAAAATAATATTTTATGTTATGACCCTTCTTCATCCGGTGGGTAGTATTACTTTTGTTTTGCGCAGCGTAGTTCATAGAATTACTAAAAAATATTTTGCCACCTAAAAGTTAAAAGATTTTTTTTGTCACATCACCTGTGTATTTCCCTCATATTAAATATAAAACGTGTATAAATGTGTAGACTGATATTTTGACTGATATTTTTCTAATGTCTGGACTCCTTTATTAAGGGAGTATGAATATAAACAGATGTTTCAGTATTAAATGCATTTTCTGATAATTTATATTTCAAGTTTTGACTGCAAATGTCACGTCCATAACGTTGGAATTGCCCAATTTTAAAGAATTTATCCTCAACTAGTTTTTTTTAGTGTAGGTCCAGGCCTACGTATTTTATTATGTTAACTTCAAATAATTCTAATAGTAATTTAAAAATGTGGTAGCCCTACGTCTAACACATCACACTCCACTGTTATGGTGGCAATTTCAGTAGATTTACTCACTAATATTGTTGTGGAAACACAATAAGAATGGAAACTAAATATGGTAGTATCGTGCTGCAGTTCTGGCGCCTCAGTCCCAATACTGTAAAACTCGACGTACATTCACATCACATGTTAATGCAGCGGTAGAGTTACACTCACAGGACACTGCACTTATTCGCAATCACAAAAGTTCATTATTTGCTCGTGCTTTAAAGCTTTGCCGGGTAAACATTTCATTGGCGTTCTGTAATGCACTTTTTCTGAGCGCGTACTGAAGTGCGCGCCGCGCGCACTGTCAAACAGCGCCAAACTGGATTTTTGTTGGGTCAGACCCATCTGATAGCGATGGGGGGCCGAGACCGAGAGAGCTACATGGAAAAAATATGCACCAAACAAGCCACTTTGAAATTTTGCTGTTTTCATGAATACAAATGTTGGGTGACCCTCCCCCTAGACTAAAAAAAGTTGGATGACCCTCCCCTCAACAAAGAATAAAAACACGTGACATGACCCTCCCCTATTTTCCTCCGGTGGCCCTTTCCATAAATACCAAGCGGTCCCTTAGTTGTCAATAGGGATGCACAAATCCAATATTCAGTTTCCATCAGCTCAGTTACTGCAATTTTTGGACAAGACTGATACAAATCCAAAACTTTGCGTACTCATGGCTGTTACTGTTAAGCTCCAGGTAAAAAAGCATAGTAAAGCTCCTGTAACGTTTGTGTGCAGTGTGTTGTGTTGGACAGATTAATATGTACTCTTCAGAAACTCTTTCTCAGCCATCCTCTATTCAGCATTTAAACAGTATGTCATGTTCTGTTACGACAGTCAGCGCGGTAAAACTCACTCTAGCCAGAGTTATATATAAATGTCATAAATAGCTTAGATGTATATAAATATAAATCTTAAAGGTTGTATCAGTGATTTCAGGCCCAAAAAAACAGATCACATTCATCTAATCTTTCCTAACGATCCGCTAGCTGCCCGCCCCATAAGCATGCCGTCAAAAAAACGTGTCTCTGTAGGCAGCCTAGGCTCTGAGATCCGCACACAAAACAATTGGTTTCACCAACCACTCAAAACCAAAACAAATAGTGTTTCAACCATTCACCGACAGGGGGTGATTGTTGTGAGGTTTTGCATGCTTATGGGGCGGGCAGCTAGCGGATCGTTAGGAAAGATTAGATGAATGTGATATACAAAAAGCTATTTTAAATTTTTGTTTTAACATTTAACCAGATTTCCTCTACACTTATGGTTATAAAGATATTCTACAGTTATCAAGAAAAAAACAGCAATGTTTTCGGAGCGATATCAGCCGATAATAAGCATTTGGAATATCGGATGGTTTATGAAAATATGGTATCGGTGCATCCGTAGTTGTCAACATCAGGAACTCAAACTAAATACTATCCAAGAGGTTTTATTTTACATTTTACATCTGGTTCACAATTTATGCAACCATGTTACTGAACTTTTGTTGTAAATATTGAACGTTTTTTTACATTCACATGATTTTATTCATTTCTAGAAATAAACATAAAATATAAAAATTAGTTTTTCCTGAATAGACAAGGAAATGCAAATTTAGTGTAAATGAACCAAATATTTATAGTGAGGGGTGCACATACATAACTGGTGTACATGTGGTAAAAATGAACGATGCACACCAGAAAACGTGGAGGGAAGCGCTTTTGAGTACCAACATGTTTGGGAACAGGGAAACGTTTATTTACTGGAGTAGGACTTTTCTCCATCTTTGGTAAGCAATCATGATGATAAGTGTGTTCATTAATTATTAATGGATCGTATAGTTGATCTTTGATCCATACAGAACAGGCCCCACGGTTCGGCACACATGTGATTCGTGGATTAACTGCTAAGTTTTACCATCTTAGAGTGAAAATTACCGTTGCCAAAAGTATAATTTGGACGTGTTTTGTCACACTAATTTGCACATTTTAATCACGGAAGAAGTAGTGAAAATTAGGACTCACGCTGTTATCTGTGCGCAGTTATAACTTTCGTATAGCGTCTGTCTACTTTCTGCTGTTACATCAGTGTTCACTTTCCCCCTTCACATTTTTCTCTTTGATGTTTTTATTAAATTATTTACAGAAAAACCTTTTTCTTTCATTTTAGACTTGCAGGAGGAGAATGAGGAGAGCGAAGAACTGAGTGAAGCGGAGGAGAAACATGATGTCAAAAAAGGAACTAAATATTTGAGTCACTCACAGAAAAGATCAAACAAATCTTTCATCTGCTCTCTGTGTGGAAATAGTTTCTCATACAAAAGTTTTAAACTTCACATGAGAATTCACACCGGAGAGAAACCTTTCACATGTGATCAGTGTGGGAAGAGTTTCACACAAAAAGTAACCCTTAATAATCACATGAGGATCCACACTGGAGAGAAGCCGTACACGTGTGATCAGTGTGGGAAGAGTTTCAGACAAGCAAACGCTTTTAAAACACATCTGCGTTCTCATTCAGGAGAAAGACCATATAACTGTGATCAGTGTGGTAAAACCTTTCTTAGGACAGATGGCCTGAAGTGCCACCTGAGAGTTCATACAAAGGAGAAGCCTTACATGTGTTCTTTGTGTGGAAAGAGTTTTAGTCAGATGAGTCATTTAAATGTACACCAGAAAATACACAGTGGTGTAAAGAATCATATGTGCTTTGATTGTGGAAAGACCTTTATTACATCTGTTGAACTGAAACTGCACCAGAGAATTCACACTGGAGAAAAACCTTATAAGTGTTCACACTGTGAGAAGAGATTCAGTCAGTTAACTTCTCTGAAAAAACATGAGCGGACCCACACTGGAGAAAAACCTTATGAGTGTTCAAACTGTGAGAAGAGATTCAGTCAGTTATCATCTCTGAAATCACATGAGCGGAATCACACCGGAGAGAAACCGTATCACTGCTCTCCATGTGGGAAGAGTTTCACTCATTCAGCTTCTCTACTCTATCATACAAAAAACAAATGTCTGAAATCATGATAAAATGTTTGAATTCATCTTCAGATCCAGCTTTTTCAAATGCAATGTTGCGTCCTCATCAAACGTGACTCAATAACATGTTGAGCAATAACATTACATATAAATCAGGACCAAATCAAACCAAAATACTACACTTGGGGCCTATTATTAGGCTAATACCCACCGTATGTTAACATGTAGCATTTAAATGAATATTCACACATCATCATTCATCCTTATAACTCACCCTCATTATTCTTATGACTCCTAGAAGGTACTGTAGCAGGCACGATTTTAAAGGTCCAGTTTGTAACGTTTTTAGTTCATTATAAAAATCTGTGTTGCCCGTTCACAAATGTGTCCTTTTTCATGAATATTTACCACCACCATCAATTCCAAGTATTCCCTTAGGAAAAATTTTACATTTACACATGCATAAACGGTGGAAGATGCTCCATATTCAGGTGCCATCATGAAATACGTTAGCCAGTAAGGGACATACAGGATATACTGCCTACTGCTCCGCATTTCCCATCCAAACCGGTTATAAAACCAAAGAATCGAAATTAACAAAACAAACTGCAGGCAGAGTTGGAGCACAGCTCACGTCTGACTCAGAAAGAACCAACGAGCCGGTTTAACTGCAGTTAAAGCTTTCTGAAAACTTGCTATGTATTGTGGCATTAATGGCAGTAAATAAATAAAACATTTATAAACCAACATATCTTTGTTTCTGTTATTCATGAATGAAACAATTAACAAAGGTCTTGAGATGAACAGAAATAGGCATTCTACACAATATCATTGTCAATGTATTAGTAACATTTGTTTTCCAGTTGTGATTTTTCTTCCCATTTGGCTTAATTGATTTAGTGATTCACATTTTTTGATTGACATTGAAGACATTTTCATTAATGCAACGATGAGCCTAGGTATTTCAGGTATCTTAGAGAAAATTAACCTTACAGATAGTCAAAAGTCATGCTTTTCAGTAAAGTCTTAAAGCTACACTGTGTGATTTTTACCCCCATCTAACGGTGAAAAGGTATATGACCATCCAGTGAATATTAGTTTCTGTTCCTCTCAATTCCGATTTCGTTTTAACTCCTAAGGTGGCCAATGTAGTCCAAGATTTATGTTACAAGGTAAACAATACTTTTCATCATTGACGCGAGGAAACCTATCCTAGATGTCGTTCTAGCGTTATGCACAGCACACCATGATATAATTAGCCAAGCAACAATAAAACTTACAATATACACAAATAGGCTTAATAACGTTACCTGTCGAGAAGAAAGCAGGCAACGTCGGCGTCCTTTTTAAAATCGTTGCTGCTCGTCATGAGCTCTTTCCATCTTGGAAAGGCCACTCCAATAAAACTTCAAATAATAGCCGAGTACCAAATAGACGCCTGCCTCTCTTACACGCCTGGTGTGGCGACAGGTTTGGGTAAATAAAGGCCGGTCTCAAATAGAGGCCGGGTCTGTTTTTTAGTTTCGGTTTGTATTTAGTCTTCTAAAACCGTCAGATCGTCCGCTTTTTGGCGGCCGCCAAAGCACATTTTTGTCCCTCCAAAGCCTTTTTTGATCTCTGAGTGATGTCGAATCGAATGACTGCTGCGCTTGACAGGGTGCGAGCAGAGAGAGAGAGAGCGCCGGCCGCGCGCGCGCACTCTCACGTCTTCAAACAACACGAGCGCTGTCTTGGTCTCTCTCCCTCGCGCATATTAATCAAAATCAATTGACGCGATAGTAAAAGGTCGTAAGCCCCCAGTTTCACGTGGAGCATTTGGAGATTTTTAGAGATTAGAGACTCTAGGCCTACACTCAATGAACAACATCTCAACACTAAATTATAAAGGCCTGTCTCATATAGACGCCTGTCTCAAATACAAGCCGGTGCAGTTCGACGATTTGGGAAAATAAAAGCCCGGGCTACTATTTGAAGTTTTGCAGGTATTTACTTTGTCTTGTTGATTTGCCTGTTGCGTTGACGTCTTAATTCTCTTTTTCGCTTCCTTGGCGACTCTGATACGTATCCTCGAGAATAAGAGTGATCCTCCATCAGTAAAAGACTTTCAAAAAGGCTTTCAGGTTTTTATATATCAGTCTCAAGCAATCCCCCTCTTCACATTCGACACGGTGCCATCGAGTGTTAAAACACGAAAGGCGAAGCTTGAATTAACGGGTATGTCCCTCTTTGGCTAATGTACTTTCAAGATGGAGGGGCAACATGGCGACCGACATAGGAACCCCTCACCCGTATGTATTTTCAATGGCATATTATACACTTACGAGAATACTTTATTACTTGAACGAAGTAAATATACATTAATGAGCACATATATTTTTGAAAGAACTAAGTGTTTTTAGCTAAGAATAAACTAAAAAAGTTACACAGTGTAGCTTTAATGAAAAAGTCCAGAATGAGCAAACTGTAAAGATCGCAGTCATCTGACGAGTAAGACTTAGATATATGTACAAGACTATTATTAAATAACATTAAAACTTGAAAATGGCTATTTTTGTTTTGTTTTTGTTTTTATGCAATATCCCAAATTTTGATAAAAAAAGTGGATGAAAAAAAACAATCTAATGACAACATGAGGAAGAACTGTACAGAACATACAGACCTGTAGAATATATACGGTAATTTTAAGTTTTCTTATGAGAGGTACTCTCGTATTGCGTAAGTTGCATATGCTACGGGTAAAGTAATCTTTTCTCGAGATATGAAGCCAAAAAATTATCCTTAATTTTTGTATTTATTGTCAACGCAGTGCAGCACCAAGCAGACCTAGAGCGGCTGTCTAGCGCCCTCACGCGTCAGAGCCCGCCAGAATGGGCGTAGCTTAGCGTATATAAGGAAGGGCTTGAGGGCTGCACCCCTGATTTTTCATCTCTTCAGCGAAACTCTATGCATCCTGAATCCTGAAAGAAGCCGCCGCCGTGGAAACAAGCGATTAGCAAGCAGAGGAAAGCACCGGAAGAAGCCGGTCGTCTTCGCCGCCTTCAGCTACGCTTCCCTGCCACGCTATCCGGCGACAAAGTATCCTTTTTCACTGCTCTAAGCTGTGTGTGTTTGCCGCCGCAACACTCTTCTCTAAAAGAGCGCAAGCGTTTTTATAAAAATGCTTCGCAGTTCCTGTGGCTTGTAAGACTGAAAATACTGGTCGAGGCCCGGTAAACACTTGTGTAGGTCCCA
The DNA here is from genome assembly GCA_031834385.1 of Semotilus atromaculatus. Lineage (NCBI taxonomy): Eukaryota > Metazoa > Chordata > Actinopteri > Cypriniformes > Leuciscidae > Semotilus > Semotilus atromaculatus. The sequence goes on along the minus strand of JAULUF010000013.1, from coordinate 8,648,169 downwards.
GGTGAGGTTTTTGGTGATGTTGATACCAAGAAATTTAAAACTGCTCACCCTTTCCACAGCATCCCCCTGAATCATCAAAGGAGTCAGTTCCGCTCTCTTCTTCTTCCTGAAGTCCACCACCAGCTTTTTCGTTTTTTTGCCACATTTAGTGACAATGTTGGATATTGGATCAGGTTTTCACGTAAAGTTAGTTTTTGCGAAGAAACAATGACTACATTTACATGCACCTTCATAATGCGAATATAAAGCAAAACTGTTATTAAACTTTACCTCATGCAAACACAATGCTTTGATCAAAGTGATACTATTAAGCTCATAATTGTAGTAACCATAACTGTGGGAATATATTTTTGTGTGTGCTGATTTTAAATGCAATAAACAGGCATGTAAACACTTTAATAGCATATATTCCACTCAAGGGCCAGATTTACTAAACAGGACAAATTAGTGTGAGAGCCCATTTCCACATAAAAAGTGCCAATGGGAGCGAGCGCCAATTCTGAGCTTATGATCTACTGACGACATACAAATTAAAGAACACAGACGCAGCCGGATCATTTCCATTATGGCCAACACAATCTATTAAAAAGCAAGTACGAGGTGGTCAATATCACAACAAAATATTGGTAATAAAAGCAGTATTACATTCCCATTCAGCATGTCTACCTTGGGTTGTTTCGCCAAGTGTATTGTGTAAATGCATATATCGGATATAGGATCCTTTTAAAAGATGTAAGGTCGTCAAAAAATCCGATTTAGTCAACAAATTTAAATTGGGCGTCAAGACCTAAATTATCATTCTGTGTGTGTATGGAGCTCCTAAATATTCTCATGACTTACTCCAGGAACCACTGCTATATGGAGTGATTTTAGTAAGTGATTAAAATAAAATAATTCTTTACCAAGAATGATGAATATAAGAAGAATATTGTTCATACTTTGAATTGTGAATTGAAAGTCTTTCTTTGACTCTACTGTTTTGGGGAAAATACACTTCACTTTGAGGAAGCGTTGTGTGTGTTTCTTCTATCTCCCTCTTTTTCTGTCCTTCAATATGGGATCTGGACTGGCACCAGCAAGGTGGGAGATGAAACAACTATGGAGGGGTTGAAAGTCCCATAAGAAGATTGATCGTTGAGTGTCATTCCTGGCTTTTACCTGTTTTCAGACTGTTTCCACTTCAAGCTTAGTTATTGTTTGCACTTATTACTCGCATTTGCACTTCTAACTGACCGCTGTGACTGCAACACAACTGCATTTTAACTACTTTTGCTACAGATTTGTAAATATTAAACTTTTTGTAGTTGTAAAAATGTAATATTGCTACTGTATCTTTACATTTTGTAAAAAACAAACAAAAATAAAACATTGTAAAATCACCTTTATTTATATAGCACTTTTTCAATAGAGATTGTTTCAAAGCAGCTTTACAGTGATAACAGGAAAATAATGCAACACAGTTTGTTTTGGCTGTACAGCAGCTCTAAGAAAATAGTGTTATTGTCCAATTGAAGTAAGTTCGGTGTTGATTCATTACTATAGGCTGGCCTACTGACTTTTATACTCTCAAAGATTAGCTCTTTTAAACACCATAAAATGTATAACGTTGAGGTGGAAGGATCCAAACTATCTGTTCTGCACATTTCACTGATTGACTGCTTCGCCAATCAGGCACAGTTCAATGGCGGTTTTTCAAAGAATCTACTCGTCAAATATTAATGAAAAAAAGAAAAAAAAGATGCTGCAATCTCTACATTGTTGGGTCCGACCTCACATTTACAACCCGTAAATAAACTTCTAACACATTTTATGTTACATTATAGAGCCAGCATAATCTGAAATTAATGTTTGTAAATGGATATGCAGACCTCCTGAGAATGGAGCTGTAAAAATATATTGAGATGTTGTTTTGGTACTTATACCGCAAATATATATTCTTAAGGACATCAACCCCTGAAATAAAACTCCAGAAAGGTGTACAATATGGGATCTTTAATATAAAAAGTCTAGATTTTGAGGGACTAGTTGATGTGACTTTTATTTTGACAACAGAAATTCTGGGTTTAAACGTCGACCATATCAACACGCAATAACGCGTCTTCTCGTTGTATCGTCTGTACACGTTAGGTGTAAATAAATAGCTGTCTGTATGGCCTTCCATTCGTCTAAAGAAATATTGGTATTTTCCATAGACAGTAAAAGAAATGTCTTTTCAGCTCTCCATAACATGTACATTTCGTCTCGGAGTGATGACGTGTCCACCGGCGCGTTCTCACTCAGTCAAAGAAGTCTTCTGAGGTGAGTTACTCACAGCTTTGTATAAAAAACAAACTCACAGCTTTGTATATTAACAAAATCATGACAAAAAGTTTGTATAAGCGAAGTTTTTGCTGTCCTTTCTGTCTTGTTTTCATTTGATTCTACGCTATTTTTTGCCTTTTTCTGGCGTCTGCCTACTGGAATAAGTTACACATTTAGCGTAGCTGGCAATTTGACGGTTTCTTTGTGCGATTTTTTGTGTTTTTGTTTGTGTGTATGAGTGTTTCGATGTTACTCTAAGTTGTACGTTTGATGCATTATTAATTATTTTCTCGTTTAGGTTGTGAGAAATAATAGGCCTACTATTATAGTGCAGTGTATCGTCTTTTTCAGAATACTGACTCATAATCTGATTATTAATATAAATTGATTATCTCTTTATTTAATGTCAACAGCTTGTTTTCTCATCATTTGTTAGATCTCTCGTAAATTGTATTTAATCATAAATAATAATCTGTTCCTTAAAGTAATAATTTCATTGTGTAAGTTAACGGACTGAAGTGAATTCTTTTGAGATCTTAAAGATAAACCTCTCTTCATTAATTTTGTTATAGTATGTGGGATGGAAAACATGTTTAAAACATTAAACAAATAAATAATAACCAGCTAACAAAATACGGGTAGTTGAAAAGTTGAGTCAAATATAAAACAATTTAATTTATTTACATTTTGATAGATTGTTAGTGGATAGTTAAACGTAACACATAAATGCTTAATGTGTAATTGTATAACTGATTTATTTTTTATTTTTGCAGATCTGATTATCCCATTATACAGCAACTAGCTTTCAGCGAAGTTCCTCCCACAGGAATTCACCAATAGGCCGTGGAATGCTGGAATATTTTCATCAACTTACAAGTGAAGAAATAGTTTAGAGAACATGAATGATCCAGAACCCTGCAGAATAAAACATGAAGATACTGAAAATCTAATAGGTTGGTGTTTATTCTTGATTCTTTATAAATTATGCTGAAGAACATTTAGGGTGACCAGATGAGATTGGCTGAAATTTGGGATGGAGGGGTTGCTTTGGTGGGCTAGGCCTACTATGATATAAGACTACATAGCCTATAATAAAAGATAATGAATTTTAAACCTGAACCAAAAAATATTTTTATTCAAAGATCAACAGTCTGTCATTCTGCCACAAAAAACAACAACATTAAAATCATGAACTCAAATGTCATTGTGAAAAAAAAAAAAATTACAATGACTGTTGTAACAGTGCGTCAATCAGACCGCTCAGGCTATAGCTTAACGCTAATAAGCCTTATGCCAAAAGTATTATTACGACTAAATTGTTGGTCATTAAGAAAACTAAATAATTGTTATAACTCTTTACGACTGGCTGCCTGCTCATTCATTATCCTCGCGGCTGCTGCAACTTGCGCTCGCTTATCAATGCATATTAATTTGTGCCTACGGTATCTTTGTAGAACATAAAAAAAAGAAAAAAAAAGATGCTGCAGCCAATGAGCAGCCGGCGGGGCCTGGCTGCAGGACGACTCGACTTCTACGGACAGTTTTTAATGTTTTATCAGACAATAACTACTCAAGATTTTGCTTTAGAATAATTTTCGGGACAATTAGGGCCGGATTCAGGATAACAGCTTAGATTTCGGGACATCTGGTCACCCTAAAAACATTAAAGGATTAGTTCACTTTCAATGGCAACCAACTATTCCAATGTTCAAAGAAGGTTCAAATGTCAGTCTCAATGCAGCTTCAAAGTCTCTACACGATCCAAGACGAGAAATAAGGGTCTTATCTAGCGAAACGATTGGTCATTTTCACACTTAAAAACAAACAAAAATTATATACTTTTTAACCACAAATGCCCGTCTTATACCATCTCTGAGATGCGCCACGCATTGCATCATCACATTGGAAAGGTTACGAAAAAAAGAAAACAAAGATGCTCAGAGATTATTCTTTTATTTATTTTTTTGTAAAAATGAACGATCGTTTTGCTAGATGAGACCCTTATTTCTCGTCTTGGATCGTTTAGAGACTTTGAAGCTGTATTGAGACTGACATTTTAAACTTCTTTGAACATTTGTCCATTTGTCCATTATATGGAGTCCATTACATGGATAAATCCTGGAATGGTTTCCACAAAAACCTTAATTTCTTTTCGACTGAAGAAAGAAAGACATATACATCTTGGATGGCATGGGGGTGAGTAAATTATAAGGACTTTTTTATTTGAAAGTTAACTAATCCTTTAAGGTTATAAAACTTGTAGCAGTTCATCAGATTTAATGGTTGTTGTTAGAACAGTCATTAGAAGTGTGAAGGTTCTCATGCGCTCTGTTTCCAGTCCTGGAAAACACATGTAAAATGGCCTTGGAAAATCTTGTTGTTGTCCTGGAAAATTAACAATTAACGTTAGTTGCAGAAAGTGCTATGTTTAGGGATGCTGAGTTTTGAAATGTTAGAGAAGTATTTTGAATGGTGATGTTTACTCTTGAAACATAGTACAGACCTGCAAAGTAAATAGTTGTACGGCGTCTGGGAGCATCATCCCACAGGAGAAAATGTTTGTGTTTTTTTTTTTACGAAGCATTCTGGTGCACTCAAATAAAGGGAAAAGATAAAATTAGCTTCAAGTAAAAATAAAGAAAAATATTTGTTGACACTAGGCCTGGGCATTTACATAAATTTCTCAATTGGATTCGATTTTGATTCATAAGCTTGCGATCCAATTTTGATTCAATATTGATTAACATGGCAAAATTCCTCAATGACAAAAATATCTCTCATCTAATGCAGTAAATTATACAGGGAACCACAGTTGGGACATCCTTATATTAAAGGTTAAAATTAATTGATTCGTAATTTATAAATTACACAAGGAAGTTTTTATAATAATGTTGTAATACATTTTTAATTACATAATTATGATTCTACAAGTTTTTTTTAATATTAACATTCAAATGGTGGCTGTCATAAAATGAATTTATCCAAATATACATGAATCTATATTTAATTTCTACAGTAAACAAATAGTGTTATTTTACATTTAGGCAGCTTGTAGGATACGTGTGCCGCATAAGGTGTGAGTACCGAGCATCATCATCATCTCCAGGTGCTCCCTTGAGAACCAGACCAAAAAAGTTATGTGTGTTATAATTTTGTTTTAGCTAGATCAATGTGCACTGACCGCCACAGTGTTCTTGTCAGAGAACTCAGAGTCATGGATAGATGATAGCCTTTTAATAGCCCCTTTCACACAGAGATTCCGGAAAATACACGGATAAAGTGACCCGGGATTTGACCCGGGTTCGTTTGATTTTGCTTCATTCACACTGCCAGTGATTTGCCGGAATCAGAGAGCGCGTTCACACACAACCCGTGTATGTTCCGGAAAGACGCGTGACGTTGGATGTGACGTGTAAGGTACGCGTCGAAAAGCGGCAGCTGATCAGGCACTAACGCATCACGTACCGTTCCACAAAGCTGGCGAACGATCTCAGCTTCGGCGCGGATTGCAAGGAGCTCTCGGGTCTCTACTTCAGTCCAGTTTGCAGACATTTTTTCGTTCTTTCTTGTATCGATGACGAACACAAACTTTCTTCTAGAGTAACTGAGTTGCACGATAACTACGTCATTGCAAAGGCTCGTGCATCATCACTACGACACACCCCTTATACGGCATTGGTTCTGGCTTTTGTTCACACAGCGCGCGTTCCGGGTCTGAACACGGCAATGTTACTAGGTCCCCGACCCGGCATCGATCCCGGCATCAATCCCGGGTCGTGTTTGCGTTCACACAGAAGGCACTCTGGCAATTTGCCGGCAATTTGCCGGGTTCAAAGTGCTGTGTGAAAGGGGCTAATGATTGCTTTGCTATCAACATGGATAGACGTGCAAGGTTTTAATATAACATTAATATTCAAATAACACTGGAATTACTTGTCCGTTACTCGTACATTGTCCTTATAATGCAAGCAATCCCGCAAACTTTCCAGTCAGAACGGCTGATGCAACTCTAGCACTACGCTTATACTTAGGGCCAATCCCAATTCTACCCCTTACCCCTTCCCCTCTGTTTTGTGCGTGCACGTGAAGGGGTAGGGCTGTCTCGATTATCTTTTGGTTGGAGGGGTAGGGGTGAGGGGAAGGGCCAGATAGCCCTTCAAACGAAGATTTTTCGGGACCACACTTCAAATGAAGGGGTATGAGAAGTGTCACTGCAATAAGTATTTTAACGACAAATAATGATTTGCTTTGTTACATTCAATCTTGTGTTCTTATTTACGGTCAGTTTCTTCAAAGAAACATTTGAAAGAAAAAATCACTGAAGTTTGCTAACGACAGTCCCGCAAACATATTTTCATGTCTGATAACTGGTGAATGTAATTGCGGAAGGGAATTGGCGCATATTTTACAGTACATCTGCTATGAACGCATTGTTTTCTTGTGGTTATATGTGAACACGATATAAACGAACAGTGCTTTCAGTTTCGTGCTTTTTGCTACATGATCAGATCAACCAGTCTTTTATGGTCTATCAAACAGGGACACATGAGGAAACCCAGAGAATCATTCATTTTCGCGCTGACAACATAGCAACGTTTCCTTACGTCTGACTTCTGTTAGATATGTGCACTTAATTTCGACTATAGATATGGTCGTCTCCGTTGTTTTCTGCGAACTTCACAAGACAAATGCAAAAAAATAGCTGTAACCCACGCAACTGAGATGACTGCAGCTGTCGACGGCATCTTGGAAGTTTGTGAAAAACATCGGCGCATCTCCTGTGACGTAGGCGCTAGCGACGACATATAATGACGTGTAGCAGTGGTGTCCCATTTCTTAGGGGAATATTTTCACCCCTACGCCTTGCCACTCTGTTTCAAGGGTCAAGGGGAAGGCGAAGGGTTGGGGTAGACGAAGGAGAAAGGGGTAGAATTGGGATTGGGCCTTAGTCTACTAAATCAGCGTAGGCTCCGCAACTGCGCTGATTGCGCTCTATTCAGTGACGTACAGCGCTGATTCTGTGCCCGTTATTATGCTAAACATGAAGAATTCAGAACAATGTGCACCCTTGGTTATGGGAGTATAACCATGATGATAGTATCACATTTATAGAAGTTGTTGTTAACTCTCTTCTGGTTTATCTCTACTGGTAAATCAACTACCCCTATTTACTGGCATAATTATACATTAGGTGACAAAACAGGACATACATAACTGAAATAGTGTTCACCTCTAATGGCATGTTATGTCACATGCTGAGATAGTCTCCAGGATTATTGTGACCCTAAAAAGGACAAGTGATTTGGGAATGGATAGATATCAGATTAAGAAAGAACTTAAATATATCAGATTTTGTTTTGTTGGTAAAGGTAGTTATTGGTTTCTTTCTGATAAAATATCAGGGTTAAATTCATGTTCTTTCCCTTCTCATTTCTCCAGTTCTTTATGATTTACTGAAAATTAAACCTTGTTTCCTTTTAGATCTGATGGATGACAAGGAGAGTGAAGAACTTAGAGAAGCAAAGGAGAAACATCATGTCAAAGCTGGTGAAAAATCAAGTCGCTCACAGACTGAATGTAGTTTGAGAAAATCTTTCACCTGCCCTCAGTCTGGGAAGAGTTTCACAGAAAATGGAATCCTGAAGAGACACATGATAATCCACACTGGAGAGAAGCGACACGCATGTGATCAGTGTGGGAAGAGTTTCACAAAAAAAAGAGGCCTTAATATACACATGAAAATACACACTGGAAAGAATCTGCACACATGTGATCAGTGTGGGAAAAGTTTCTTAATAAAAAGAGGCCTTAATGTACACATGAAAATCCACACCAGAGAGAATCTGCACACGTGTGATCAGTGCGGGAAGAGTTTTACGTATCAAGAGAGCCTGAAGAGACACATGAGAATCCACACTGGAGAGAAGCCGTACACATGTGATCAGTGCGGGAAGAGATTTGCACATGTACGCAGTTTTAAATCACATCTGCTTTCTCATTCTGGAGAAAGACCATATAGCTGTGATCAATGTGGTAAAACCTTTCTTAGGACAGATGGCCTGAAGTGCCACCTGAGAGTTCATACAAAGGAGAAGCCTTACATGTGTTCTTTGTGTGGAAAGAGTTTTAGTCTGCTGAGAGCTTTGAAATTACACCAGAAAAGACACAGTGGTGTGAAGAATCATGTGTGCTTTGATTGTGGGAAGACCTTTATTACAGATCATGAAGTGAAACAGCATCAGAGGATCCACACTGGAGAAAAACATTACAAGTGTTCACACTGTGACAAGAGATTCAGTCAGTCAAGCATCCTGAAAACACATCTGAGGGTCCACACCAGAGAGAAAGCTTACAAGTGTTCTCACTGCGACAAGAGATTCAAATGGTCAGAAGCCATGAAAAACCATGAGAGGACCCACACTGGAGAAACACCTTATAAGTGTTCACATTGTGACAAGAGTTTCTTTCAGTCAGGAAACCTGAAATCACACATGAGGATCCACACTGAAGAAAAACCTTACAAGTGTTCACATTGTGACAAGAGATTCAAATGGTCAGAAGCCATGAAAAAACATGAGATGATGCACACTGGAGAAAAACCATTCAAGTGTTCACACTGTGACAAGAGTTTCATTCAGTCAGGAAACCTGAAGGCACACGAGAGGAATCACACTGGAGAAAAACCTTACAAGTGTTCACTCTGTGGCAAGAGTTTCAATCAGTCAGCACATCTGAAATCACACGAGAGGATCCACACTGGAGAAAAACCTTACAAGTGTTCTCACTGTGACAAGAGTTTCAGTCAGTCAGCACATCTGAAAAAACATGAGAGGATCCACACTGAAGAAAAACTTTACAAGTGTTCACACTGTGAGAACAGTTTCAGTCAGTCAGTAAACCTGAAAAGACATGAGAGAGTGATCCACACTGGAGAGAAGCCGGACCACTGCCCTCCTCCACGAGGGAAGAGTTTCACTCATTTATCTTCTTTACAACAAGCGACAGGACAATGAAACATCACATGAAGTTTTTATAGTAAACAGAGTTCATCTTCAAGACCAGCGGTTTCAAGTGTGATTTCAAATCAACTCAAAAGCTCTCTCGATTCAGTGGCTGCAGAAGATCTTCAGATCTTTACTCAACTCCACTTCATCTCACAGGCAAATATTGTACTTTTTTGACTTTAAGTTTAACTGACTTTACATAAGGAAATTAGATTTTGATATTAGATATTGTATAAAAAAATTAATAGAAACACTAAAAATATATCTTATAGATCAAGGATAGGTAAAGAGTCATAGGTTGGTAAAAATAAAACAATTAAAATCATTAAAAATTTAAAATCATTAGTCATTAACTCAGGGGCCACGAAAAAAGAAAAGAAAAAAATAAACGTTTAATGTGTTCTTGCCATTCATTTACATGATAGCAGCTTTTTGGTGACCTGAGAACACAATCTGGTTTCAAAGTGCAATTATCATTTGTTCATCTGTATTATATCTGTTTTTTATTTCTTGACCAGCAATTACATTTTTGCTCTTAAAGTTGTTTGAGTGTTTTTGTATTTACTAATTCTGGAAACAGACACAGTCTCTATATGACGATTTCTATGTGAAAGAGTCTCTATATGTGATGGGTTTATCTGACTTCTGTGACGTGATACGTCTTTCTGCTAGATGAGCCCCAGTTAGTCAATTTTTAACACTCAGACTATGTGCCATATAACTAGAGAAGAGCGGCACCATCCCAGGAGGGATGTCTGTTTGCTCCAAAAACCTTTTCTAATTATCAATGAAGAGGCTGGTTTGTAAGAGACAAATCTTTATTCTTGTTCATTTTTGTGTTCAATTTATAGTTATATCTGTTTAATTGTTCATGTTAATAGGAACAGGTGCAAAAGTGCATTACAGAAAAGAAAAATAAATTATTAAATAAAACAATAAATAAATGAATAAATAAAAGAAAAAAAAGGAAAAGGGACCTAGGTTATACTTAGTCATATTCTTATATTGTCCCTATACACTTAAATAGTGTAGTTCTTTGAACTGTGGGGATTGAAAGGATGCTGTTTAAAGAAAGCCAATTTTTGTTTTGTTTTGCAAAAACCAAAGTAACACGTTTTTTTTTTTTTTTTACAAGTAACAGATTAATTGTCGGCCTTTTGGGAGGTTGATATGGTATTTAATCATGGTTCAAATCAGTCTGCTGGTGTCACTATATATATGAACAAATGTCCAGGCAAAATCATTACTCACAAGGCTGATATAGTTTGCAGCAGTCCTATACTTAAAAAAAATAATAATAATAATATAGCCTCTATATATATATATATATATATATATATATATATATATATATATATACTTAAATAGGGTAGTTCTTTGTGTATTGTGGTGGAACCTGCAGATTTGGAATCTTCTGAGAAATACCTCACATTACCTATTGTTGAGGACCTGTATATTTCAAAACCTCCAAAACCCTCTGATAAAGTTGAAATATTTATGGACGATCTTTTAGTTGACCGACTCCAAAAAGACCATGCCAGAGAACTCCATAAAGCAAAGAAAAAGGAGAAGAAGAAGAAGAAGACGCCTTCCGAAAGACAAGCTGATCTGGCAGGGGAAAAAGATGATACAGATTATCAGGCAAATGGAGAAACTTAATAAACGGTTGTTATATTTTGTAAGAGGAATTACTTTAGAGAGTAATCTTCAATGCCCCAATTGTGAAATGTTGAAGTTACAGAAGAAGCTTGCATTGCTATAATGCAAACTTGCTCTGCCAACTGAAATGTGTATGTTTCCTGTGTATATTTCTTTTGATCTGTCTGCAAAAGTACGAAGGGCTTAGCAGGTGTTGAGACTATGTCTTTTTCTGTGACCTTTGAACATAGTAAGAACCGGTCTCTTGGAGGCCAAGCAGGGGCCAGAGGCAGGATGCGGTTTTAACACCTGCAGGTGAAGTAACGGTTAAAGGAACATTGAGCTATGCCAAGTGTGATGTATAGGAGACAAATTGTATCTGTGTTAGAAGCATATAGAAAAATGTCATAAGCTTTGAGTTAGTTTTTTTTGCCTAAACAGGCATTGCTTTGCTAGGGGGTCTGCCCCCAAACTTTTAAGAGACGGCCCCAATCAAACCATATAAAAGGCTATGTCTCCTGTTGTTCAGGGCCGCATTTTCGAGGTGAAGACTTATACGCTTTTATGTTATTTTTTCCTTTTTGAATTTATTGTCTTTATATTATTCTGAAAATTTTTGAGTAAAACGAAACCATATTGTTGGTGATTCGAAAATCTTTCAAAACTAGTCTCAGAGTGATTTTTCCTATAAACATCTTAACTGTAAAAAGTTAGATAATTATACTGAGCAAAAGCCCAGTGAAACGGACTCAGGATTGAGCTGGATTGGACACCGCCGAGGACCCTGACCTACCTTTATACACCTTTATTTACCAGGTAAGAGCATTTTAAGATGTGAAGAGATTGTATAAGTGTATGGGGGTTATTTGTGAGGCTTACAGCGGTATAAAAATACAACAGTATATGTGTATATATATATATATATATATATTTAGATGTATGCTCAAAGCTAACTACCCTACAGAATATATTTTTATTCAAGGAGATTTTAACACGACAAAGAACGAATATACCGTATGTAGACATACTTCGTTAATTTGGAAAAGGCGACAAGAAAGAAATTTGATTAATAGTTTATTAGTAAACCTAGTAGAACATTCAAATAATAATACAAATTAGCCAATGAGGGTTTAAATTTAACTATACGTCTACGGTGTCCTTCTGCATCTTTTTCCTCTATTAGTTCTAATTTTTTTTCCCCCAGATGATAAGAAATAGCATCCTATCAATTGATAGTGTATTAAGAACTTTGTGAATTAGACATAACCTTACTAGAGCTAAAACAAAGCAAATCTGCTAATCACTATTTCCTGATCGATGCTTTGATCACAGATATTGATATAAAGAACTACCCTATTTAAGTGTATAGGGACAATAGAAGAATATGACTTGAAAATGTAATTATTTAATAATTTATTTTTCTTTTCTGTAATGCACTTTTGCTCATATTGTTATTATATATATATATTTTTTGTCGCAATGTTGTTAGTACATGATATATTGAGGAAAAAACTTTTCTGTCTATGGGAAAAGGGTGCAAAGGGGCGATCGTCTCGCAGTGATTACGTCACCACCAGCGTTCTCTCACGCCCGTTTCATATGCGGTGCGTATTTTTTTCCGTACCCATGTTAACGCCGCCTTCACACTGGCGGTTGAAATCAGCTCCGATACGGCTCCGAAACGACCGGAAGTCATTAATTTCCTATGGAGATTCGCAGACCGCATGCGAATGGGTCCGAACGAGTGCGGTGCGAAGAAAATCGTGTCCGTTGGTCATCCGGATGCGTTAAAAAAATTTAACTCTTGCGAAAAGCTACGGACGGTTCCTATCCGACAATTCCAGCGGAAGTTGAGCGTTGCTATGTTACTGATAAACAAACCTGACCGACGCTTTTCACGGTGTAGTACGACATCCGTTGGGCGCGTATTGCGAATTACAGAGCTGATTTCAACTGCCAGTGTGAAGGCGGCGTAAGCCTGCTCGCGAGCAGGTTCAAGCTTACGCACCTGTTGCTATGACAGCAAGTCCAGGATGAGCGTCGAAGAACCAAACAATCCAAGATCATGCCAAATCGCCAACAATCAAATCCAGCTAAGTGAGTTAGCGACGTACGAAGAACGGGCCCCTGGTCTATGAGTCTTAACTTCCCCCTACAATATGCATCACTCTTAGTTAATTTACTGTCTTTCATAAAGGAAAGTATAGCATGTTTTGTATAGGCCCACATGTAAAAGTTAGTTTTCATATCGGCAGAAAAAATGCAGCTGGAATAAAATACAGCAGTGTAAAGGCCTGTTCACACCGGGACGAATTTCGTGCGCGATATTCGCCGACGTTTAACGCCTTGTGACTAAACAAAGGGTGCCAATGTGAGTGTGCACACCGACACGAAAAACGCCACGCGTAAAAGCATCATTTTTTAAAAAACGCCTCGGGTTCGTTTTTTTGGTTTGACGCGCCGCGTCAAAAACTATCCGACCAATGAGATTGGCGCTTTTGCTCACGTGTCTGGAGCTTCTGAAGTTACAGTAAAACACAACTTGGGGGCGCTCAAACACAAAACGTCTTGCTGAGCACACATACGTAACGGCGAAGAAGATGCGCCAAGTAGCGTCTACACCATAGATATCCATAATAAAGGCTAGATGTCTCGTCCGCGCTGCTGGCCAAATATGGCCTTTATTATGGATATCTATGGTCTACACTGCCGGGAAGAAATAAGACGAGGAAGATGCGAGGCAAGATGAATGTAGAGCTGCTGGTCTCGTTGGTGTCGGAACATAAAGAACTATATGACAAACGCGACAGCGACTACAAAATAGGACTATTTCTGTTTTACATTAAGCGCCATCTAATGTCAGGGAATGAATTTGCATGTTCACTCTGCTCATCGTCAGCGAAAATCGCTTGGGTGTGAACACAGAAAACGCGTTGAAAAACGCTGACGAATAACGCGCGCCGATATTCGTCCCGGTGTGTACGGGGCTTAAGACTGGAAAAACTGGAGGATAGTGTTCTCACTCTCTGAGAGAACAATGCAAATTAACATTTGAACTCCCCCTCGTGCTACACTTCTCCTTCTCATCCCACATGGGAAGATCACCAAAACTCACATAAGAATATATGGTTTAATGTGAATGCTTATCATTGAGTATTGTTTTCTTCAGCATTATTGCCCAGAGATTGTCCACCTACCTATTAAAGAATGGCTTCATTGACACTTCAGTTCAAAAAGCGGGCATTCCAGGGTTCTCAGGATGCTTAGAACACATCAATGTTATCTGGCAACGAATTCAGTCAGCTAAAAAGGAGAGGAAGGAGCTCCATGTGACATTCCTGGATTTGGCCAATGCATATGGTTCAGTGCCACATGAGCTTCTTTGGGCAGCATTTGATTTTTTCAGAGTACCAATGTCAATAACAAATTTAGTGAAAGCCTATTTTGGAGATTTGCAATTTAGTTTCTCAACTCCAAAATTCAGCACTGCATGGCAATGCTTAGAGGTTGGAATAATGGCAGGATGCACAATTTCTCCACTGGCTTTTACCATGGCAATGGAAGTAATCATTAGGGCATCAAGATGGGTAGTAGGAGGAGAGCGCTTGGCTTCTGGGTTGCGACTACCACCAATCAGAGCATACATGGATGACATGACAACCATGACTACAACAGTAGCCTGCACTAATCGGTTATTGGGGAAGTTAACAGATAATATTGAATGGGCACGAATGCAATTTAAGCCCTCTAAATCAAGGAGCATCTCCATAGTTAAAGGAAAGGTAGTAGATAAAACATTCTTCATTAATGGTGAGGCAATACCAACAGTTTCTGAGAAGCCAGTGAAAAGTCTAGGGAGATGGTACGATGGAGATCTAAAGGACACAGTTCGAGTGGGAGAAGTTAGACAACAAGCAGTGGAAGGGTTGAAGAGCATAAACAGCTGTGCTCTACCAGGCAAACTAAAACTCTGGTGCTTTCAGTTTGGTCTACTGCCGAGGTTGCTGTGGCCACTGACTGTGTACGAGGTTTCTTTGACAACAGTGGATAAGCTGGAAGCGTTAATAAGTTCATACATCAGGAAATGGTTGGGAGTTCCACGCTGCCTCAGCAGAGTGGGACTTTATAGTAAAGGAATATTGCAGCTGCCAGTCTCTGCTTTAACCGAGGAGTTTAAGTGTGCCAAGGTCAGACTGGAAATGACATTAGTAGAGTCACGTGACAAATGTGTAAGGGAGGCAGCCCCTGTGTTAAAAACTGGTAGAAAGTGGTCAGCAAAGAAATCTGTAGTAGAGGCAAAGGCTGACCTTCAAATAGGGGATATCGTGGGACAGGTACAGCATGGAAGAGGGGGTTTTGGGCTCAGGTTAGCTCCTCCTAAATGGCACAAGGCAGGCCCAGCTCAAAGGAGGAAGCTGGTAGTCAACGAGGTGCGAAAGCAGGAGGAGAGGATGAGGAGTATAAAGGCCATTTCCCAGGCCAAGCAGGGAGAGTGGATGAGATGGGAGAGTGTGGAACAACGCAAAATGGGCTGGCAAGACCTTTGGTCAATGGAAGAGAGTAGGATCAGTTTTCTTATTAGGTCAACATATGATGTTCTCCCATCACCGCAGAACCTAAACCTCTGGGTAGGAGAGGATCCCTCTTGTCCTTTGTGTTCATCACCTGCCACATTAAGGCACATTTTGACAGGATGTAAGGTGGCTCTTAGCCAAGGTCGGTTTACTTGGCGCCATGACCAAGTACTGAGATGTTTGGCTTTAGCATTGGAAGGCAAGCGTAGTATGACCAATAAGTTGCCGCATGTTCTAGCAAAACATTACACGCAGAAGACAACATTCCTCCGCCCAGGCGAGCAACCACCAAGAAAAGGTGTTAACACCAATTCTCGGCCAGGACAACTGGAAGCTGCTAGGGACTGGAAGATGCTGGCTGATCTTGATCAACGGCTTATTTTTCCACCTGAGATTGCCACCACTAACCTACGACCAGACATTGTTTTGTGGTCTGGATCAGCACGCATTGTTCAACTGATAGAGTTGACAGTGCCATGGGAGGATGCTGTAGATGAGGCATATGAGAGGAAGAAACTGCGGTATGCTCATTTGGCCACTGAAGCAGAACAGCGAGGATGGAGAGTCCAGGTTTATCCAGTGGAAGTGGGTTGTCGAGGTTTTGTGGCACACTCTACAACCCGGTTCCTCAGAGACGTCGGATTCAGCGGCCAAGAGTTGCGTCGCACAGTAAAGAACTTATCTGAAGCAGCAGAAAGGAGTAGCAACTGGCTGTGGTTGAGACGGAAAGATTCTAGCTGGCAAGGTACAGGCCGCCACGCTACGGTTTCGTAGAAAACTTGAAGAGTCTGTTGGTTTATTTGTATAGGTTGTATAGTATAGGTTGTATAGTATACTATACAATTTGTATAGGTTGTATAGTATAGAATGACGGGTGGTTGGGTAGATATTGTGTTTTGCGTTAGGTGGTATGCCATACGGAACCGTTGCCACTGTAACTGCTTTAACGCACCAGTGGGGCTCGACAGCCTTAATCAATCGGGTTGGCGCGTATGGTTGGGTTGCGGAGAGATAGTGAGATTGTGGTTAGGTCTCAGCAGCAGGAGGGATGTAGAGGTCAGTAAGCTGGGCTGAGTTGAGTGGGGGACGGAGGGGGGTGACTCTGGGACGCCAGAGTCACTGTCGAGCCCTCTTGAGGTGTCGTGGGCTAGTCGACGAAACACTGAGGACGGAAGGTGCCCACTTGAAGACCCTAGAGATGTCCCCTACTCGGCTCAATCCAGACGGTTGTCGTGTTGGTCCACTAGGGAGACCACACTGTAGTTGCAGCCGTCGTGTGTGCTGACGCGCCAAGTACACTGCAGCCGTTAACGCCGGACAGAAGGGGAGTCACACCCTCATATGGAAAGAAGCGTAAATGGATGGAGAAGCATAGTTTACTGTAAAGCTACGTCTTAGTGTTGCTTATCTTGGCGAAAGCCGAGTACAAATCAGCATGAAGTTTTAACATCTACTCTCGTGTAATGGAAATCATGTGTTTAGTATCATTTTAAATGTCCCAGAGTGGGTGGTACAGATGTCTCATTCCAAAAGAGTAAAACATAAGGTAATAAGTTTTTTTTTAGAAGATTAGGGATAACTGGCACACAAAGGAATGTGCCCTTTAGACATGGTCCTTGCCCCAAAAAGGTGTAAACTCCTGAATGCAAATCCCCACTGTTAACAAATGGTCAACTTCTACCCCCAGTAAGTCTGGGAGAGGGTTTAAGGTAAGTGTCCACTGTGAACTCATGTTTATGAAATGAGGTCTGGCTATAATGAAATGCAGCGGAAGGATCAGGGCCTTTTCTGTATCTCAGACGAGCCCGTGTGCCGAGTCTCTCAGCTTCACGTAGCCTATTTCCTAATGTCGGGTTAGTCTTCTCTTTATTCCAGAATATTTGATATTTTGTATTGATTATCTTTGAACTGATGATAAATTTACCTGACATAATAAATTGTTACATTTGATGATTCTTCTAACTGACTTTGATATTATTTCATTAGAGTTAAAAAGGAATTAGTCAAACTTTCGCTTATATTTAATGATGCACAGATATCATTAAAAACCTTTTCATTTTATGAAATAACGAGAGAATACATATGAAAAATGTATTCCATTTAATCAAAATCCTTTTACCGTGAAAAAAACGCTGATCGAATACCGCCATTGGATCGATTTAGTCGGCCTTACAGCAGTTCGACTTAGCGTGCCATCCTCACTGTTAATTTTATTTGATCTGTCATTTTATAGATATTTGTCATTATGAACAACATTTGGCACAGTTTTCATAAACTTCTGTTGATTTCGCCTCCCAGTGTTGATGTTACCAATATAGTGCCCTCACTCACTCAGTGTTTAGTCTTCTGAGCCAGTTCACAATGTTCACAGTTATACAATCATGAAGACAATTTGCTTAACCAACAGTGATTGTTGTATTGTTTTTATTTGTTATACGTTATTTGTGCATCTTTGTATATTTTGGTATATGAATCCTAGAAGTTTTGCTAGTAAATACTTCATATTGAGCGGAGCCTGGGTGTGAGGAGTAACATGGGACCTTTTACATCCCATAAATCGCTAAATTAAGTACCCATTAAATTGCTAAATTCTTGATACTGAATCTGCAATGAGCCACGTTGGACCTTTTAAATGGCATTTGATCATTTATGCATTTATTATCTTTGTTACAATATACAGTGACCGGGAGGGGACATGTTTGGTTCACATGTGTGACACTTATTTCAATTGTTACTCAGTTACTAAAGTAACTAAATATATTTATTTGGACTAGCATTGTTAGGTTCGGCCAAGGAGATGGAGTGTCAAAAAAAAAAAAAAAAAGATTCACAGAAATGAGATGATTAAAGAAAATAAGCCGGCTTTACTGACAAAACACAATAAAATCAATCAAACAATCACCATGCAGTTGTCAAAACAGATAATTACCACTTCCTTTAAGATAAATGTCCACCAAAGTTGGTTATATTCTCAATTTTTTCAGTCCTGTTGTTGTGTGTGGAATGTCTTTAAAGGTATTGTAGGTAAGATTTTTATAAAAAAACTTTTTTTCCAAATTTGTTTAAACTTTCTGTATATATCAATGCATAATTAAAATGTAAGTACTCTGAAAAAGAAAGTATACAAATCGAGTGTCTGTAGACCTCTCACGACTGTTTTAAAGACAGCTCATTATTTCCATTCACTCCACCCCCTCCCTTCTGGGCTCCTTCCAAAGCCACGCCCCCAAAACACATGAACTCGCGACTCCGACCGCTGAGCTGAAGACGCATTATTTACCTGAGACGAGCGGAGAGGAAGGAGCGCAGTGCATGTAGTGACATCATGTCAGAATCACATGTAATAAAATCATCTAACTTTATCATTATGAAGATAAACAAATAAGATGTATTTTAGTACTCACTATCAAGCTAGCATATTGATATTGGTAAAGTTTAAAATATATATTTATTGATTCGCTAACGAGCTAGTTATCTATAAGGCAAAGCTAAAAACAGGTTGCATGATACACGTTTTTCCATTGCCATCATTTACACTGTGATGAAGATGAATTTCGTGTAAGATTCATAACATGGTGTTCTGCATGTAAGAGTTTCCATGATGAAAGCATTGTTGACTCTGATGAGGACTACACTCCAGAGACAAGTAACCTACCGCATCGTCAGTTCGAGGACAGATAAGCCATCAAGGCGTCACTTTTCAGCCCCTTGAGGTCCCTCAGTTCTCGACATCGCTGGAAAGCCACGCCGATATTGACACGCGTTTTATTTCGTTGTTTATCCAAAGACTTTTTGTTCATTACCTTTTCTAGTAACGTTACTGTCTTCCTTTTTTTGCCTGGTTTGCCGTCGCGAACTGCATATGTGAATTTTGATTGGTCTTTCTCTGCCATTGTTTTGCTATTCCTAGGTTCCGTGGCTCTTGAATTACTCAAACGGTTACGCGCAAGTGGGCAGGTCCTGTGTGGCAAAAGGGTGGTTGCCATGGTTGCGAGAGAGTGACAGTCGCCTAAGCCAATCCTTTGTTTCGTCCCGGAATGGAAATAATGAGCTGTGTTTAGTGCAGATTAAACGGTCTAGAGTCACTCGATTTTTATACTCTTTTTATCAGAGTACTTACATTTTAATTATGCATTGATATATATAGGCCTATAGAACGTTTAAACTAATTTGGAAAAAAGTTTTTATAAAAATCTTACCTATACCTTTAAATACTTCTTTCCCTTTCGTTGAGGATAGCCTCGTTTGTACAATTTATTCTTCAAATTAATTTTAAAATTGTTAAATGTTATTTTTCTAATACTTCTAAATATTGTTTAATTTCTTATTTGTGCTTCATGTGAGAAATGTTAGTGAATTAGTTATTTTCATTTGGCATATCGGCGTAATGACGTCATTTCACGCTTCACTTGGGCGCGCGCCTGTGATGTGCTTCATTATACAGCAACAGGAAGCGTGGCCAGCATTTACCCGCTATATCTATAAACGTCGCAGCTTTAAAAAAAAACAATCATCATTCCTAATGCCGATACCTGACAGCCAATCCGAGTCAGAGTAGGGCAGAAAAGCATTTTACACCGCGAGTCTGACAACTGGAGGACTCACTGCCGCAGAAAGAACTGCACGTCGGAAAGCAAGCCTGAGGTAAGTTATGCTGCGTTCCAGGCAGGTTTTTGAGCACATAAATCACGACTCACGACTTTGTAGCATTTCAGGCCAGTCACGCCAAACTACCTGAGCGCAAGGAATTGTGGTAGCTAGATGTAAACAAACCAGTATGGCGGACCTTACGGGGCTTATGCGCATTTGTAATAATTTCTGTCGCCAAAGGTGCTTACTCCTTGTTTATTTGAGGGAAACGGAGGAGGAAAAACGGCGCATAAGCTGTTATACCTTTTACTTTATTTGTTGGAAATGTATTTGGTATTAATTTATCCTTGCACTCAATGGACTGAAAACTAGTTAACGTTATATTGTCCTAAAGTGTATTCTCACCGTGTACCGCCTACAGAAACACTGCATCTGTAGGGGCTGCCATTCGCCTTATTCACCTGGCGGCCATTTTGAAAACGCAACGCCGCTGAGGGGTACACTAACCCGGAAGTATGCTCGCGACCCTGCAGCACCAGCAATGGAAACTCCAGTGTGGACCACCAATCTTTCCTGTCTGCCCGAATTAACGATGCAAAATGTGAAGCAGAGTGCCAGTGACATTAAACATCCCCCGGGCTGTGTTAATTAAGGGATACACTACCTGGATCGAAGGATTTATCCACGACATTGAACGTAAGAATGGTGTTTTCTGATGTTCTGGTTCCTTTTCCAAGCTTACAGTATACAGGCAGGCCATTTTACATTATTCCCCTGTACCAATTTCTATATACAAAGTTACCTTTACAAACCAGAGTGCCAATTAATTTTTTATTTTTATGTTTTCTTATACCTGTTCTGGTTCCGGTGTATTAAATTATAAAGTTATGAAGGAAATCATCCATGTGTAATTCAATTGTACTTTATTATTTAGATAGATACACATCCAGTAGCGTATACATACACACACATACATGTAAAACAATCAAATCACTCACAGGTAACTTATGTAAAAGTAAAGAGCATGAGAAGTGATTATAAGGTCTGACAGGGACTGATCCTGTTACACAAGGACAATGATAAGGTGCTATGGTGACATTACAAGTTCACATATTTGTATAGATTCATAAAGAATAAAAATAATGATGGTTACGGATTTGTATAGATTCTAATCTTACATAGTACACAGTCAACAACTCCATATCACTCACTGCTAAGCTTACTACCTCTAGCTGCTACAAGCTCGCAGAAACTGAGGTAAATTGGCGCCCATTCTTGCGTTCAATGTCGTGGATAAAACCTTCGATCCAGGTAGTGTATCCCTTAATTAACACAGCCCGGGGGATGTTTAATGTCACTGGCACTCTGCTTCACATTTTGCATCGTTAAGTCGGGCATACAGGAAAGATTGGTGGTCCACACTGGAGTTTCCATTGCTGGTGCTGCAGCGTCGCGAGCAACTTCCGGGTTAGTGTACCCCTCAGCGGCGTTGCGTTTTCAAAATGGCCGCCAGGTGAATAAGGCGAATTGTTGTTTTTTATGGTTTCGCGGGCTATGTGACGTCAGAGCTCGTAACTGGGAGTACATCGATTTTCTACATGTAACTTAGCTGCTGTTGTTTCTAAATCATTTCTGCATTTCCTCAATGTTATAAAATGAGCGGTATATATATTCAGAGGTGGAAAGAGTAATAACATATTCTACTCAAGTAAAAGTACTACTACTTAAATTAAATTTACTTGAGTACAAGTACAATTACCGGTCTAAAAATTTACTCAAGTAAAAGTAAAAAGTAGCTCATTTAAAATTTACTCAGAGTAAAAGTTGCTGAGTTACTTTTTTAACAACGGGGTTGGGGGACTCTCCCATGTAGGGTTGTAATGGTATGAGATTTTCACAGTATGATAACGTCTCAGAAAATATCATGGTTTACAGTATTAATCAATTATTAAATAAATAAACAGTATTATTAAATTATGGTTATTATTATTATTATCATCCGTTAAAATGACAGTTAAATTGGTTGAACAAATGCTTTTATTGTAACAAACTTGAAACCATTTGTTTGTTTTGTTTATTAAAATTTCAATAAAACATGTCTCATCAATTAAATTCAATAATTGATAATGAATTAGATTAACAACTTATATTTAACATTAATAATTTATTAACATGTTTAAGAATAATATAGTCCCATGAAATGTATTTTATTCAGAAAATTAATGTTTCTTTTTATGATTTAATCCAAATATATTATCAAAATCGGTGGTGATCAAATGACAATTTAAACGTGTCCTTTTATTTTTGGGGGAAGCGCTGCAAAAACAGATTTACTAAATGAAACCATGGACAAAAAATATATTCCTTAAAATGTTTAAATAAATTGTATTATTGAATTTTTCTTTGTTTAATTTGCACACTGAATATGGGTTGGAGCTCTTAATTTTGAACTCTCAAAGTGGACCAAATTGATGAATTTAACATTAAAGTGGGACAGAGGTACACTAACCACAGTTTTACCAAGCATCCTGTGAGAAACGCTGGTATTGCTATGCCAATCCAGCTTACAGTTTTTTGGGGGATCCCCCTCATCTGTTAACTCTGAGGGGATCCCCCCAGATTGTATTACTAGATTGACAGAAAAGGAGATGCAAACATTTATTTATCAACACTATAATACTTGTTTTGATAGTGATTAGAATTGTAACTAGTAACACATTTAATTTCTTTGGAAATCTGTCATTCAGACAATAGCCTATCACCTATTCAGCTTTAGGGACAAAAGTGGGTACACTCCTTCATGCTTACACCACCACTTAAGTGGATCTTATTTGCCAACTTATTTGCCAATTTGCCGACTTCTTCCCGTGCCCTGTCTGCAGCAGTGGCACAGACTACTGTAGCCACTGGTGCATAGGCTGCCCCAAGCAGATCCAACAGCGCACAGGATTCTTTTGACCTCATTGGTTGGGCTGGGGATGGGTCACCTTCACCAAGGGATTTTTGCTTCTGTACAGGTGCACTGCCTCCATAACCACCACTATCAGATCCTTGCTGCTGATAGTTAGAAACAAGGAAAGTTGTTCAACCTGGTCACCACGTCAATTTTAAGTTTGCAACAGGGCAAGTTCAGTAGCATCTGTTTTTCTTTGTAAACTTTGTTAGTGTTCCTGTGAAATAATGTCACTACGCGCCTAACTCGACCTAGCAACTGAGAGATGGCCGGAGGTTTCAACGCAGCTTGCAATGCTTGCATGTGTTTTGACCTACTTTTTGTTTAATTATATCTCTAGATAATGAAGATATAGCCTATTAACAAAAATAAATCTTATATATAATATATTATATTTAAAAAACTGCCTAGGCCTATATAAAATATATATTTTTAAAAGGGCCTCATTGATTAGCCTAATTTTGCCTGGGGCCCCCATCAGTGTTCGCCTCTGATTGGGGGCTGCTACTATTTGCTTGTGACTTGTGTCACCGGATTTAATGCACATCTTGCTTGTTGCACGCACACAGTTATGTCGAAATAACGAGATATTATGTTGAAATAATATTATTAATAATAAATCTTTAAGAATATTTAATTGAATGCTGAATGTTGTGCTTGTTCAATTTAATAAAATTAAAACTGTAATTGTGATAATTAAAATAATTGAATATTAAATATTGAGTTGAGCTGAGGCATGGAAGCTCATCCTTGTGCTGGGTTGGATTAATGTGGTCTGTTCTTGTTCTTTACTGATTGGGTGATAACAGTTCAAATTGATTGGCTTTGGAAAAGACAGGGTGGAGGTCATTATCATTTAACACTACGCGTCTTGTGACACCGTGTCCTAACTACACGCGACGCGATGCCGCGACACGCGATAAAAGGTATCTTTTCCATGTTAATCAAAGTTTTTGTCCTAACCAGACGCGACGGCGACACGCGAAGTTTCTAATTTAGAAACGGTTCCTATTTCTGCGATGTCGCGGCTGACAGATCCGCCCACACAGAGATCTCATTGGATGGAAGTTCTGCCTGTCATGAATATTTAATCATCAAACATGGACGACGAGGAACTGATTGTCGAAGTTCAAAGGCATTCAATTCTCTACGATAAATCCCACATACCTCAGAAACAAGCCCTCATTGTGCAGAAAGTGGTTCAGGTCATTGATTATGTCCTTACCCCAGTGCGGGCCAGCAGTGCGCTTTCACAGAGAGACTCCGCCCACACGCTGTTCTGAATGGCTGTGATTTTTGATTGACGTGTGGCGTCTCACAATCGCGTCGCGTCTAGTGTGGACAGACACACTTGCTGTCGCTGGAATTTTATCGCGTCGCGTGTAGTTAGGACGTTATGATACGCGTCATTGGGGACACCGTGTCCCGTAAAAAATGGCGTTACATGAGCATATAGAGCGTAATTTTTTTAGCCGCTTCCAGACCGACGAAAAATATGCCGTAGTTTACACAATCCCACGGCGCTTTTTGGCGGCGTAAAAAGCGGCGCCCTGGCCGTTCAAACTGCGCTTTTTACGCCGCTTTTTTTAACAAAACGTGGTAGGAAAGTGGCACATTGTGAGCCTTTTAGCGTTCCATACTCAACAACTTGAACACTCCTGATTTCACAGAGAGCAAGTCATGTAGTGTGAACCGCACAGTTCAGCCCGACGTTTTAAAATCATGTAGTGTGAACTAGGCTTTACTAGCAGAACACACTAGCCGGGTTTAAATCCCAGTTGTGCAGGTGGAGGCACGTTGTAACACTGTTAATGTGCCCCTATTAGAACTGTGCTATTCTATACTTTTATGAATTCTATTGAGGAAACATGAGAAAAGTTTAAAGACTGAGAGTCAATGTTCAGAAATTATGAATTATTATTATTATGTTTTGAACTGTATAGCTGTGTTTTCTGGTGTGTTTGTTCACAAAGTCAAACATTTGTTTATTTTTAATTATAAAAAAAAAATCATTATTTTATATGAAAAAGTTCATAATTGTATTTTATTGAGAAAATATTTTAGTTTGTCTTGTATATGTTTTTATTAGATCAGATAACATTTTAAGTTGTCATATGGTCATGTTACATTTTGCCCCTCACGTGTTACAATGTACCTCAATTATGGGGCATGTTGTCACATTTCACTTCCATTCTTTCGGGGGGTATATCAAGAAAAAACTATACACTGTATTAATAAAACAAAACCACATAATTGTAGCCTACTAGATATGTGGGAAATTAATGTGGGGAAAAAGAAATACTCTAAATCCTCAGTAGATTTATACAAACTAAGAAAGTCAAAGTGTTAAGGGCCGTACACACCGTGACGAATATCGGCGCGAGTTATTCGCCAGCGTTTTTCAATGCGTTTTTTGTTCACACCCATGCGATTTTTGCTGACGATGAGCCGAGTGAACATGCGAATTCATTCCCTGACATTAGATGGCGCTTAATGTAAAACAGAAATAGCCATATTTTGTAGTCACTGTCGCGTTTGTCATATAGTTCTTTATGTTCCAACACCAACGAGACCAGCAGCTCTACATTCATCTTGCCTCGCATCTTCCTCGTCTTATTTCTTCCTGGCAGTGTAGACTCTACTTGGTGTATATCTTCTTCGCCGTTACGTATGTTGTGGACGAAGTACACATACCATGTAAAAGTAAAGATACTCAAGGTAAAATATTACTCAAGTAAAAGTAGAAATCCTGCCTTTAAACATTCACTTGAGTAAAAGTACAAAAGTATTTGCCTTCAAATGTACTTGAGTATTCAAGTACTTTGATTTTTTTTATGGCTATAATGTCCTAATTTGTCACAAGACTCTTGCTTAAAGGGTACCTATCATGGATTTTTGAAAATTGCCCTTCATGTAGTGTGTAATATAGATCTAAGTGAACGAAAACATCCTGCAAAGTTTTAAACATGAAAGTTCACCGTATACAAAGTTATAATCTCTCAAAAGTAAGAGTCGACTCTTGAGTCGCTGATATGAATCGATAGACGAACGATGCATTTTCTCTAACTTTATGACGTCACTTGTACAAGTTATTTGAATAAGATACGCCCACTCATTGCGCGCGCCGCAGACGCCAGTGAAACTTTCAAACATGTCGACGAGACGCTGTGTTCTGAAGTGCGAATCAAAAGCGAACTTTTTTTTCACTGCCCAGAGACAAGCATGTGAAGAATCAGTGGCTAGAGATTATATTTACAACTGTAACGTTACCCGAACCTTGTGCTGTGTTCGCGTCATTTTAATGACGATTCCTTTACAAACATGAATGCTTTCAAGAGTGGATTCGCGAGCCGGTTGATATTGAAGGAAGGTTCAGTATCAGTACCAAGTTTATTTGGATCAGCTTCCTCCTCCGAATCACAACCTGTAAGTATTATTAATAATTGTTGCTTTTATGGGTTTTGTAGCATGCTCAATAAGTGTGTGTTGTGTAGCCTAAGTTACGCTTAGCGCAGCTTCTAGTCTCCAATGTCATTTTTTTTATTTTTTTTTATATGTGAAATGTTTGTCATTGTTATTGGAGTTGTCATAAAGAATAGAGCGTATTGTAGTACTGCAGTGCTTTATCAATATGTTTAAGCTTTGGGCTAACGCAAACAATAACTGACTGGGTCATCTGACCAATCACCGCAGATTAGCGTCACGTAAAGGAGGGGTTTGAAAAATGAGTCGAAAAACGAATCATTAGGGAGTCGGTGAGCAAATCAGGTAAAAATAAATGCATATTATAAGACAACAAAAGTGTTTTTTGTCATTGCATGCGTGTAAAACTGTTGTTGGGGACTCCCAGAACAATATTAGGAACATTTTAAATGCCATGATAGGTGCCCTTTAACTCAGTCTAAGTGAAGACTAATGTCACTCTTGGCACACCAATCTATTAATGAAATGACATTAATTAGTCTGATATATATATATATATATATATATATATATATATATATATATATATTTATTTGAATTGAATAAATTTTTTTGTGTTTAATTTTGGAGGGAAGGGGACTGTTCCCATAAGGTATACAACATTTACAGTATTTACTGTATATATTTTTCTCGAGCGCCTATGGTCATAATTATTAACATCTTCTTAATGTTATGATACATTCACATAAACCTGCACAACGCCTATATATATTTATACCACGGGCTGTTTAAATACTCGATTCTGATTGGCTGGAAGGTGTGCAGTAAAACCGTTTAATGCACAGGTAGTTCCAGTCAGTTTGATTACAGTTCGAAATTAATCCGCTACTATAAACATTGGTAACCATAGTAACACAGTTACGGCCGTTTCACACAGCAAGCATGAGCAGCACATCAGCGCAACTACATCGTCACTGCAGCTGCAGACGCGCGCGAGTATTCACACTGGAAGCGTTGTACAGCGTCACAACAGCGGCTCCCAGGCTGCATATAAGCAAGCATTTCTTTACAAAGACTTTTGTTAAATGTGTTTTTAGAAGTTGGTCATAAACACATTTGAAGTTTGTTCAAAGCCCAAACTGAATAATTAAAAACAAGTTTAATGGGTACATTTTCAATAAAATGTTATTTTCTTTATGTTAGTCTTCATTTCCTTTTCTGACATACTGCAGTTCTTGTTAAAACACACTAGACATGCAAAATCTGTGCGTTTTGGGCACTTTTTGTGTGAAATCATATTCATTTTGTCCATCAAAAGTGTGCTTTCACTTTAATTGAGCGTGAGCAGCGGAGCAAAAATAGACTCGAAGCCGAAACCCCTGCTTCACTGCTGCTCACGCGACGCTCCTGCTTGACACTCACGCGCTGCTCCTGCTAGCGTTGTGAACGCACTCATTGATTAAAGGTGCTCTAAGCGATCCTGGGTGACGTCACTTCTTGTTGACGTTCGAACTATTGTCAAACAAAACGGAGGCTAGCTAGACCCTCCCTCCTCCGCATCTCGTCTCCTCCCCCTCCCTTCCGTGCTTCCTGCAACAGTTGTTAACGTTACCCACCTGTCCAGCAAAAACAGAGCAACCTGAATGTCGGACTGGAAGCCCTTCTGCCGGCGGAGTTCTCGCCATCTTTCGAATGCTTTACTGATGTAAATTCGGTACTTCGCGCGTCCTTTATCCTTTTCCCTCTTCTTTGTAAGTTGATCATCGGAACGTCGTCTCTTTGGTCGTGTGTCGGCCATTATTCAAACTTCCCTCTTGATGCTTCTCTCTCCTTCACACACCCCCTTAATGTGCATGCGCACTAACCCCCCAGACCCACCCTCAAATACTTCTTGCCAGTGATTGGCTGGAACACTGTTTGTTATGTTTCGTGGTCCGGGTAAGCCCAGTTTGTTTTTGTTGCCGTTTGTGGAGCCTGTGGTGTCTACAGAGACCACGTTTTTTTACAGTGTGTTCAGGGGACTGGCAGCTAGCGGATAGTGAGGAGATGTTTGCTGTATGTGACAAAAAATATATATATAGTATATATATCACTTAGAGCACATTTAACATGCACGCCGAAAAAAATACGCGCTGCTTACGCTCTGCTAACGCGTGCAGTGTGAAACCGGCGTTACACTCAGGGGCGTGTCTAGGGGGAGGCTGGGGGAGGCAGTGCCTCCCCTAGGATAAACCCTGCCTCCCCTGAGAAATTATCTGATCGATGATAAATTAATTTAAACTGGCTTGTTTTGTGCATATTTTTCCATCGCTAGCAGATTGGGTCTGACCCAACAAAAATCCAGTTTGGCGCTGTTTTACATGCGCGCGCGCTTCGGGCGTACACGCGCAAAAAAAGTGCATCATGACAGAACAGAACGCCAATGAAATGTTTACCCGCCTCCTCGGGACCACAACACACCCTGCCGGAGCTCAGCTCCGTCTCCTTCAGCACCAAATATAGGCTATAGCCTAGATTTTGTTGAGTGTATAGGCCTAATGAAAGTTGTGAAATAATTGGCTAATATTAACTCTAATTTGGTGCTGCAATGATTCGCCCATCGCGACGATAACTGACCTTCTCATCTGAGCTGCTTCAGCCTAAACACCCGCTCTCAATGTCAACATGTTTGAGTCCAATCAAAGCAAGCGGGATTTATGTTCACAGGAGCGCGAATCCCAACGAGACGCTTCACTTCAGTTATAATGATCATACAGTGCGAGATAAAATCTAATCTAAACAGCTGTTTTTCGATAGAAGTTTTAAATGACCGACAGAAATAATCAGTTTGATCAAAGACAGTGGATTGGCTACTATAAGCTTAATTTAACACAAACACCCTATTAAATATATTTCCATTATTATTCTATAAATATATTTGTAACGTTACCTCGAATGTGTTCAACTTTTCCCTGTTTGTATCACTCCGCTTGTCTGTGTTTGCGCAACTTGCATCATCAAGCCAGAAGGCGGCGACTGTCTTTATGAGCGAGCAATTGAACCATTGGTTAAAGGGTAACTAAACCCTAAACCAACTTTTTTTTAGTTAATGATCTGTAAGAATGGGGCTTTATTAGTGCTGTTCATTGATTCGAGTATCTTTTTTGACATTTGGGTATAAAGTGTTCTAATTCTACAATATATGGTCCAAAAACGTCTGAGTGCTGCCCTCTTCAGGTTGAACGGTGGCTACTGCAGTTGAATTTTCCTATTGGATGTTTGCGGTTGTTCATGACGTATAGGGTACATGGTGACGTAGGCAGCTTCCAGCTCACCACGCCCTTGGTACGAGCTACCACGCCCTTGGCAGTATAAAAAACATCTTGTTTCATCAAAACAAACCACTAGCGAGTCAGGAGAAAACAATCAGGATAGAGTATTTTAGCATCTATATTTATCATAGCATTTATTTTTATTTAGATTATTTCGTACAGCTTAAGTAATTAGCATTGTTATAGAGTAGTATTGTTAGAAGCACAGTAGCATAGTATTGCATCAGTTAGGATAGCTTCAAATTAGCGTATATTTATCTGTATATAGTACAGTGGTCAGGGTGGTACCGCGATAGAGGTGGAAATGGGCTTCTTCACACAGCTCGCGCTGAAAAGCGACAGTGCTAAACGCTGCTCCTCCTGCATGTAATGGACTCCACCACCCCAGCGGCGTCTTGATGCGAGTGATCATGTATATTTTAATCGCAATTTATGGTTAGACTAAAATTAATCCTCTGGGATCGACAAACGCGCCGGCGCATTTTGATGGATTTTTTCACATAGCGGCAGAATAGGAATATGTCTACTCTGCCCACTTTTCTAGCATTTTTCAAATATTGCCAGTGGGTGGAGTCAGGCTCTGACCAGGGGTTTAGTTACCCTTTAAATGAATAGATTAGTCCAAAATATTGATTAATTTAGGAAAGAAAAAGTAGCTGAAACTGATATTTGATGCTAATTGCTCATATGCCTCTGGACACAGAATGATTGCATTGGCATTTGTTTGAAATGTAACATTATGCAAAATAATCAAATCATTTCTTATTCAAGGCCATTCCCGTTTCGAATATGTGATTGTGTATTGTCAACAATAAGCATAAACATTCTGCATTTCTATTTTATAGTGTGGATCATTAATTGCGACATTTACACTGATTCTCATGTTTAAGAATCTGTTATCTGATAAAATACTATGCTACTGCCCACTGACATGCTTTAAAAGCTACTGTTGTCCATTTTTTTGGCCTTCAAAACACCTTAAAATGCACATGTCGAGATCAAGAAAATCAAAAAAATTTCGGGGAGGCAAAGTTGACCTGGTTTAACTAACTTTTATGAGATAGCCCTATAGTCTAATAGGGGTCCTGTGCCTATCTATGGGGTCCTGTCTTAGAAAAAGATCTGCACTAAAACAGATTGTGTGTAGTATAGCTTAATTTTGCGCCGATTTTTTCAATTGTTTATGTTGCCCCCCCAAACAAGCCAAACGCCCCCCCAACCATGACATCCTGGTAACCCCTCTGGTTACACTTGCAAACAGAGTGAGAGACACATGAAAACGTTCATTTATTTAAATAAAGATTGCCTTGTCACTGTCAGTGTTGCCTGTCATTCATAAATAATTTTAATAAATAAACGTTTTCATTAAAATTGAAACTTGTATCACATAAATTATCACATTTATTTAAATTCATTATTAAAAGAGAGTGACAGAGAACTGAAAGACGCACACAGGTAACTCGCGCACGCATCTCTCTCTCTCTCTCTCTCTCTCTCTCTCTCTCTCTCTCGCCCTTCTGTTTCAGTTCTCTGTCTCTCAATTAAATGTGATAATTCATTCAAATAAAAGCAATTCGATGGCTCTACTTTTTTTAAAGAGGACGGAGTGCTAGAACTAACGAGCCGTAACTTAAGAAAATAACCGTCATTTTTACACGTCTGTTAAAAAATTACACTGTAAACATCAGTTACAGCTTTAACTTCTTTTTAACTTGGCAAATAACCATGGTATAAGCGGGATAATCCACGGCTAGCCATGCATTAAAGAATTTTAATGCACGCGTAGAGGCAACCACTTCTTCACCTCTACGCCGTGCATTAAAATCCTTTAATGCATGGCTAGCCGTGGATTATCCCTTACATATACACACACACACATATATTTACACACACACACATACATAGAATATATATATATATATATATATATATTCTATGATATGGGAGCAGCCAATTTCCCTCCAAAATTAAACACAAAAACGTATTAATGCAGTGTTTCTGCTAGGCTACTCCCCAGAAAAAATGATATGCAAGTCATTTTAGTGTCAACGTAAAAAGCAATCTACATTATGTGTCAATATTTACCGATAATTGCTGCCAGACGCTATTGGCAATAATAGCATGGCTGCTGCTCTCTGCCCCGCTAAAAAAACATTGGCAACGCGATTTGTTTGGAACTATTGAGAGCTAATATTTGAGAGCACGAATAACGTGACCGCACGGCGGCGAGATCACTGTCACAACCATCTATGTTCGCAACTCTCATATTTAACGGCTCTGGTTCACGCTTAGTAGATACCGCCAAGGCAAGTTCAAAACAAAGCGCGTGCGCTGTACTGTGATTGGTGGCTCGTTTGACCAGTTACGTTTTTATCCACTCATAAATAAAAAGGAACGACTGATTTTGAAAATGTAGTAGAGTAAAAAGTAAGATATTTGACTTTGAAATGTAGTGGAGTTAAAGTAAAAGTCTCCCAAAATTGAAATACTTGAGTAAAGTACAGATACGCAAAAAAGCTACTTAAGTACAGTAACGAATTACATTTTCTTCGTTACTGTCCACCACTGGTGCTCGGCAATACCGTTTTGTGTTTGAGCACCCCCAAGTTGTGTTTTACTGTAACTTCAGAAGCTCCAGACACGTGAGCAAAAGCGCCAATCTCATTGGGCGGATAGCTTTTGACGTGACGCGTCAAACCAAAAAAAAAAACGAATCCGAGGCGTTTAAAAAAAAATTACGTTTTTACGCGTGACGTTTTTCGCGTCGGTGTGCACACTCACATTGGCGCCCTTTGTTTAGTCATGAGGCGTTAAACGTCGGCGAATATCGCGCGCGAAATTCGTCCCGGTGTGAACAGGCCTTTACGTTGTATCCCGCTCTCCCCTACTCAATCTTGCTGGAGTTTATTTATGTTTCTCAATCATGCTCTTCACGCACACAGTAACTGAAATTTAAAACTGTTATAAGAAAAGGCTAAATAAACTGTTGCATAGATATGATACACAAAGCATCAATATCTCTTCCTCTTGTTTTCTGAGCTTTTCAATGCGAAGTGCTGTGCGCTGTGAGCCAATGTTGCCTCAAGCGCATCATTCTGCGCGCGGGATGCGCATAGGCGCTTTGCCGCTCTGTATTCGCGCCTTAATACTTTTGCGCAATGAAAATTAAGATTATTAATGGTCTTTCTTACTTTGTCCTATCTATCAAATGATGTTGCCTCATGAAAAAGCTGCTCTATACATTTAAAATGAATGTATTTTCATTTTATAGTATATGTAAATACATTTATTTGTTTTTCATCAATGTATTTTTATAATAATAGAAAAAGCAATGTTCAGCATTTTACCTTTCATTTGTTCCAAACTAATTTGTTTTCCACTATAATAACATTTGCTACTGAATTATCCACTAACCTTATTTATAAATGAATTTTAATAAAACGAGAGAACGTTTTGAACATTTTCATCTCATTTTAACAAAACCGTGATAATATTGATAATCGTGATAATTTTGGTCACTAAAATCGTGATATGTTTTCATCACATAAACATTATATCCCTAGTGTGAATCAATCCAGGGTGTTTTCCAGCCTATGGCGTGAGACACTGATAGTCTCCAGGATCACTGTGATTTGGAGAGGGATGTCAGATAAAAAAAAAAAAACTTAAATAGACCATCTGAAAAAATAATGTAATGGCATTTATTGTCCGATCTCTAACATTAATGCATCGAAATAATAATTGTATAGCAGTTACATTCTTTCTGATATTACATCATGGTTCACCTTTGTGTCTTTCCCTTTACATTTCTCAATTTTTTTTTGTTTTACTGAAAATGAACCTTTCCTTACTTTCATTTTAGACCTGATGGAAGACCATGAGGAGAGGGAAGAACTGAGTGAAGCGGAGGAGAAACAACATCATGTCAAAACCGGTGAAAAATCTTTGAGTCACTCACAGACTGAAAGTAATTTATTGAAAAGAAGAGCCAAAAAAAAATCTGTCACCTGCCCTCAGTGTGGGAAGAGTTACGCAGTAAAAGGAGTCCTTAGGGAACACATGAAAATCCACACTGGAGAGAAGCCGTACTCATGTGATCAGTGTGGGATGAGTTTCACAAAAAAAGGATCCCTTAAGGAACACATGACAATCCACACTGGAGAGAAGCCGCACACGTGTGATCAATGTGGGAGGAGTTTCAGAAAAACATGCACTTTGAAAATACACCTGCGTTGTCATTCTGGAGAAAGACCGTTTACCTGTGATCAGTGTGGTAAAAGATTTTTTAGGACAGATGCGCTGAAGGACCACCTGAAAGTTCACACACAGGAGAAGCCTTACACATGTCCTTTGTGTGGAAAGAGTTTTAGTCAGATGAGTTCTCTAAATGTACACCAGAAAAGACACAATGGTGTGAAGAATCACATGTGCTTTGATTGTGGGAAGACTTTTGTTAGAGATGCTGAACTAAAGCTGCACCAAAGAACTCACACTGGAGAAAAACCTTACAAGTGTTCATACTGTGACAAGAGATTCACATGTTCAGTATATCTGAAAACACATGAGAGGATCCACACTGGAGTGAAACCTTACAAGTGTTCATACTGTGACAAGAGATTCACTGACTCAGGATCTCTGAAATCACATGAGAGGGTCCACACTGGAGAGAAGCCGTATCACTGCCCTCCGTGTGGGAAGAGTTTCGCTCATTCATCTTCTCTACTCAATCATACAAAAAAATGTTTGAAATCAAGAAATCATGTCTGAATTCATCTTCGGATCCATCACATTCAAAATGCGACATTGTGTCCTCACCAAACAATAAAACTAAGCAGTCAAATCTATCTCTTCTATATAAATCTGCCCAACCCAGCCACAACAAGGACAGGACAATGAAACATTCAAAGTTATTACAGTGAACAGAGTCCCTCTTTACCGAGATCAACATGAGTTTCTCCCAAATCAACAATATCTAAGAAGTTCTTGTATAAATGTTTACTTCATGATATAATACCAAATCATGCTTTATTATGATTATTGTATTTTGATCTATTTATATTTAAACATTTTATAAAAGTGAACGGGAGTGGATTCTTAAGGTGCGTTCCATTCGACAGGGTCCCTACTAGGGGTGCACGATTCAGAAAATGTCACGATTCGATACCGATTTTTTTGTCTCAAGATTCGATTCAAAATCGATTTTCGATTCAAAAACGATTCTCGATTCAAAAAACGATTCGCAGTATATAAATGTAGTTTACTTTTTCCTATGTGATTGATTGCAGTAGACACAATTTAAAAGAAAAAAACACAACAAATTAAATGTAGTTTGATATTACTTTAGGCTATATGTCTTGATACAAAAAAAAAATTGCAACTAAAAAGTGCAAAGTGCCAAGCTTTGGCCAGCTTTCAAATACATTTAATTCAAGTTTAAAATTAAACTTAAATAAAAAGCTTTTACATTTAGCTTTAAAGTGCTGTAGTCAGACTCAGATCAAACAAACAATTATGCTAAATGTGGTTTGGTAGCTGAAGTAGTCCTTAAAGTTTAAGGACTACTTCAGCTACCAGGTTGACTGTTGAAATGTGAACTCGACTGGGCACATTGAACTTCCTAAAAATATATACTAATATTAATTAATTTAGTTCGCTATTAAATAAGAGATCTGTTGTTTTTGAAATCAAGCTGAGCGCTCGTTGCCGCATGCTATAGCTACAGTGTTCTCTGTGGCTCGCGCAGTCTTCACTCGGACGCGCGCTTCAATCTATCGCCGTTGTGGAGACTCCGGTCACGGTGAAATCACAAAATAAAATGCACACAAACGTGATGAACATATTCGGTTTTGATGAGAGAGAGAAAAAAACTATACGAGTAAGGTTTATAACCCGTAACCTCTGACACGCTTGGCAAAAGATCTACAGAACTCAAACATAAGATCTGCGGATCGATGCATTTATTTCCAGGTTGAGCAGAGAGGCTGCACAGTTTGACCAGCGGACGGCAAGAACTTGCAATGTAACTATTTATCAGACCGGCCCTCGCGGCCTCGAAACACTACCAAACCACCGGTAAAAGTCCCGACTCACCCGATTGCCACTCCGCCCGTGCACGCCATAAAAAAAAAAAAAAGAATATATTTTTTGAATTCTATGAATCGATTCTGAATCGGTAAAGATTGAATCGCGATTCAAATGTGAATCGATTTTTTTGCACACCCCTACGCTGTGTTCCCTACTCCCTGAACACGGTACATGAGTTGAAGTGGACTTCGCTGACAATAATCACTAATTTGGAATGCCCTGCAACGTCATCAAAGAAAGGCAACAACAGGGTCGCGCAGATTATGATATAACTTAATTCAATTTTGTAATTTACTTTCCTTTCTAATTTAAAATCATATAGGCCTATAGATACATTCATCACCCCAACTGTTCATAAATACTCTAGTTTGTATAATAACAATATTTATGAATACTCAATGCATAGCCTACGTAAAATCAGAGCCGTTAGAAATTTAAATTTAAAATCTCTTCCAACGGCTCTGCTCTATGGTTAGTTCCGACTGGTGACGCGGTGCACAATGACAGTTGGTTGATTTTCGCTCTCCACTTCCTGTGAAGTGATGTATCGATATTCCCTACGCCGTTTGCAGTGCCCTTCGAACTGAACATGTTCGTTCCCTTCGGATTGGAATCTCACTTAAGCTGGCGAAATACCCTGTGAAGTCCACTTCACAGTCCACTTACGGTCGAATGGAACGCACCTTTATGTTCCATCGCCTTCCCTTTGGCTTCTTATTATATCCTTTTACTCCATGTTTAATTAGCATTTATTAATCAGTATTATCTTTTATGCAGTGATTCAATAGACTGCAATGTTTGTAGAATGTGCTTCGCCGAGCTGTAAAAAACGCGAATTGCTTGTTAACTGCAGGCCGAGGGCCGTGAGAGAGCGGCGCGAGGCCGAGGGCCGTGAGAGAGCGGCGCGAGGCCGAGGGCCGTGAGAGAGCGGCGTGAGCCCGAGGGCGGTGAGAGAGCGGCGCGAGGCCGAGGGCGGTGAGAGAGCGGCTTGAGGCCGAGGGCGGTGAGAGAGCGGCTTGAGGCCGAGGGCGGTGAGAGAGCGGCTTGAGGCCGAGGGCGGTGAGAGAGCGGCTTGAGGCCGAGGGCCGTGAGAGAGCGGCGCGAGGCCGAGGGCCGTGAGAGAGCGGCGCGAGGCCGAGGGCCGTGAGAGAGCGGCGCGAGGCCGATGGCGGGATCACTGATGAGCGACACCAGTGAGGCGCACCGGTCTCGTATCTCTCCAATGGAGTGGAAGCTTAAAAGGAGGAGCGACGACAGTGAAGGATGAGAGAGGCCAGGACTGGATTTTATTTGATGTTTTGTTTTTGTCTTTACTTTCATTTTTGTATTTGTTTATTTTTTTATTAAAATTGTTGATTGTTCGCCGTTTCCCGCCTCCTTCTTGCCATAACATCTAACCTTGTTAGAGAACCACATTTGAGATTAGATTTGGATCTTCATTTAAGACAGCTTTATTGGGTATACATATGATACACTGATGCAAGTCAGTACAATTTTTTACTCATTTAATTGTAGAAGTCTGGAAGCCATAGAAAGAATACATTTATTACAAGCTTAATATTTTGTTTACCTTCATTCACTTAAAAAGTGTTATCATTGTTAGGTATTCACAGCAGTCATATATCATTAAAATTAATGTCTAATTGTTGAAACCTGGAAGCCACAGAGATCACACATCATTACTTTATACATTTTGTAATTAAAGACTATATATATATAATCAAATGATTAATTTTCTCTTTATTCATTAAGTTGCATTATATCAGCATAGTGCATGGCAGTCACAGTCAATCAAGTTTTATTATAATTGGTCAAACTTGAAGGCCAACATCAATATTGTTTACTTTCTTTAGACATTATACAATAGCACTCAATACACAACACCTACTATTAAATACTATTACACATTTGCTGTTGCGGTAATGCCGTGGAGTCCTACCTGTTGTGACATTCCCTATTCTGCCTTCTCTTAAAAATAGCATTTTATCAAGGTAAAATCTACATATAGTTCCCAACGAAAGTATTGCCTCTCCTTCATTGATCTCCTTTTTTTTTTTAAAGTGCTTTTTTTGGCTAAAGGTTGCAGGCTTGCCTTCCAGTGGCTCTGGTATGGCTGTGTTCTCGTTGCATTTACAATTTTGACCAGCAGGTGTCGCTAGTGTACAGTGTTTCGGGCTCTTTCAATCAACTCCTTTTCTGGGTGTTTTTATTGTTCTGAATGATGGATTGGTTTTGCTATGACATTCACTGGTGTGTAACTCATTTGTCATGTGGCTACAACAATGCATCTCTGTGAAATAGTGATTCTACTCTAAACTAGACCAAAAAAACACAAAGTCCTATCATGCAGGAAATCTGCAGTAACTGCTGAAGTGATAATTAGATTAAAGCACGCTGGTTTTAATATGTCACCTGGATGGAAGGACTAAATTTTTTTATTTTTTGGTGTAATTTAGGGTTTGTTATGTTAAAAGCTATCAGGGACTAGATTGTTTTAGGTTTGAGAAAATAGTATAAGAAAAGTGATTTAATAATAAAAGCTTCTTAAGTGAAATGAAATAGTTTATTCGGTTGCATTCCATTCAGTACAATATTCATGAAATAATGCTGAAATATGGTAAAATATACAAACACTGACAGTTGTTTTTAAGGCAGCTGAAGCACAAGCTCAAGTATTGTTTCAGGTCTAGACAGGTTTTTAAGATTAATAAGCAGTTCTTGTGGGATTATGAAGCTGTTATTGAATACTCTTTTTTTTTTTTTACAGGTCACAACTGACAATAACACAATGAAATGGCAGTGTGCAAATAAATAACAAAAAAAATAATAAATTTTTACATTCTGCTTCAGTGGTTCTCAACTGGTTTAATTTCCAGACCCAGATTTTCAACCCAGTCTCACGGCAGTTCGTGATATGGTCACGTAATTTAATCTATTTATTCGTGGCAGGGGCACGTTAATTTCGTTATTTTCGTAACTCCAGCACGTTCTTTAAACTAATGCATTTCAATTGGATGAATCTTTCGTTCAATAGCACGATTCTTTCTGCCGCTATTTTCGTAATTTCAGCACGTTTTTTTAAACTAATGCATTTCAGTTAGATGAATCTTTCCTGAAACAGCACGATTCTTTCTGGAACCCTGGCCTGCAGCGTTGAAATTTGACGTCTTGGGTCAGCACGACCCACAAAAATATTAAGGGCGAGTGAAATTGCTGCCCCTAGATCATTTTTATCTGGCCCTCCAACTGGTTTTTGATGTTTAAAACCCCTCGCAAAAGTGCCCTCTGCGCAAAGGTTTAGCCCGTTCATCAGCGGTGAGTTTAACAACGCAGCTGGTGTGCAACCGCATTCAGCGGTGAGTTTAACAACACTCAACTGCAGGTAAACCGTAAATCAGAGGTGAGTATATCCAAACCAACGCTCAACTGCAGGTAAAACGGCATTAAAAGGTGAGTTTAACAACGCTCCAAGGCGCGTGCAAGTAAGCAATTTAAGCATTTTCTTGTCATAGGTAAGCTGACTCAAGAGCATGCTGGATAACGTATTTTTATCGGAGGTTTGCTGATTTTAATAAATATGTATATATCAAATGCTACGATTGTGTTCAATTAATCAGTTTTATTTGTATTTTTTTTATTTTATTTATTAAATCCTCTAATTATTAACGCTGACGTCACCGTATGGGTCGATCCCAAGGTCCATTGCGATTTTCCACTCGGTAAGTAGAAGAGTTAATTAATAGAGATGGATACTATTCTTACATTTACACATCAAAAACTGTTGAATTAGGACAAGAAGTTGTGTTTAGAAACTTTGTAAGGTGGCCATTTCATTTTTATGACGATAAATGATAGAAGACTTTATAGCTTTCTGCACCAAAATATCGATTTTTGCAGGCTAGCAAAGTTAGCTAACGTTAATTGAATTCAAGTTCATTTTTGTCGCCTATAATCATGTAAAGTTAAGGTATAGCCTACAATCATAGGGGAATATAAGATTTTCAGTATTAGCCTACATTAGCCCACAATTATTATCCAACATTATAATTAAATGTTCAGAATGAAGGACGGTGTTGCCAGATTGGTTAACGTTAGTGTTACAGCCTAACGTAACGTTATCATTGTTAAAAATCCACGCAGAATACACCCACATAAATCCATAATAAACTATACAAATTCATAACTACTATTGTGGCTAATCACAATTTTTCAATATGAAATAAATGATAATAGAGAAAATAGAAAAAAAAATCGCTAAAGAAAATAGAGTGAACAGAACCAAGTCCATTTTAGTTTTTTAATTGAGCGCTTCAGTGCTCATGAAAAAAAGGTATATTTAGCTCTGTGCATAACAGTCACAAAATTTTGATATTTTATCCATTAAGTCATTTAATTGTCTCTGGCCCATTAACTCCCTCCCCATAAACAAGTGTTTTTATGTTTTTTGTTTTTAGGTTCTTCCAACATTACCCACCTACTAGTAGATTACCATTACACCACCACAACCAAAGGCCCTTTTAAGCGCCAACCTCTCTGTATTTGTGCACTGTTTGTCTTTCGGTCTGTCTCTCATTTCTGTCTGTGTCTCTTATCTCTGTCTGTCCATCTCTGTGTCTGTCCTTCTTTTTCTGTCTGCCCCTCATTTCTGTGATGACCACTACACGTGTCACCGATTGTCAAGATGACAATTACATGGAGGGGAGACGGATGGCTCTTGAAATGAGCTTAGAACATGTTCTGACTGAAGCCAGGGTAGGTGTTTTTTATGCGTTTAATTTCTTTTTAAATTAATTTTCAGATGCAATGAAGTAGAGTGCCTACATTGGGTCCTAGTCCTATTCTATGTATTACCACGTACAAAAAAATCCATTGCACCTTAATGGTTGAAGAAATATTTAGGCTATAATAATCACTCTGTAGACTATTATATAAGCCTAGGTACCTCAGACTCATTCAGTCTGTGATTGTATCTAGCTGCTCTCAATTGTCAAACATTTGTATGAAAGGGGTATAGAGTTGATTTTTACTTTTGAACTCCTTGGTCCAGCCAAACTGAATGCATTGATCAAGGATTCTTTCTTGAAATTGTTTTTCCACCTTAAAATATATAGTTTTTTTTTTCATATCCATTGCATCTTTTGTTAAAAATATATTTAACAGCCTAATTATGATTTTCTCTTCAAACCTCAGAAAGAATCCGAGAAGCAGAGGCAAGTTCCCCCTCCGCCAATCCCAAAAAGGGTGTGTTTAGGGCGTGGCAAGCCAAGGGGGAGGCGTGGAGGGCTTGGCAAGCCAAGGGGGAGGCGTGGAGGGCGGCCCAAAGCCTCAGCTACCGGTAATAAAAATAATAGTAATTGGTTACACATCATTGTCAATGTCAAGATATCAAGTTGTGTTGGTGGTCTAACTTGGTTTTATTTTTCTGTGTGCCGTTGTAGTTGCACACATCCAGATCGGGAACTACCTGCTCACTGAAGATCTTCCTGCAGCCAGTCATGATCCTCAAGTGGAATTTGGTAAAATATGGTCAAATACATTTGAATTATTTTTAGGTAATTTTCTGAGGCAGTACTGAAAGCAGGGTTCACCCAAATCCTGGATTCATGTAAAATTCTGGCATAAAATGTTAAAACTCGAAAGCTTGCCAGACCTCCTGTGCCTAGTTAAGGCCTGCTAAGGCATGAATTGGCCTGTGGCGGTATCGGGCGTGGCTTAGCGAAGGGTCAGTTGTACCCAGACCCACATCAACTGCTTATAAATCATCAAAGCCAAAGAGTCCTATTATTGAACCACTTTTTTGTTAGTTTCATATGTCTCAATTTTCACGTTCATTCAATTTACCCTGATACATGTTTCAAAGTATGCTGAATTTGGCCCTAGACTGTTGGAAAGTTGATTTGGAAAAGTTCTGAAATTTATGTTTCTGAAAGCATTGGCAAAATATTTACCCATTATTATGAAATCATGGGTCTGCATAGAAACGGTCCTTTGTCAATTAAATTAATATTTGTCTTTGCAGAAAAAAACATGGAGAGCCTCTCTGCTATGTCTGACTCCCCTGAAATCCAGAGGGCCTCATCATCATGGGCTTTCAGGCAGCAGCAAGCCTCACAAAGATGGAAGGAGGCAAGGCCATTCCACCTTAAATGCCTCATCCAAACTCAGGATGTTGGCCAACCATTTTGTAGCCATTGCAGCAAGCCTGCAGTTGTTAGGTGAGATCTCATTAATGTTCTTTCATACTTTGTAGGTTTTTAGAGTGCATCACTAATTGGTGTCTTCATGTTTCGGATAAACTGCATGTTTATGGTGGAGTCAGGGCTGTTTTAAAGAGTTGGTTCAATGACTATATTGGTTCATTGATTTCGTTCCTAGATGCAGAGAGTGTCTGCCAGACCAGTGGTTCTGTGAAACCTGTGATTGCAAGACTCACAGAATATGGCCACTCCACGATAGGGAGTCAGTCCTTGAGGGATTTTTTAAAGCTATTCCCCCATCCAAATATTTTGTTAGAGGGGAGGGAGGATACAGCTCACACGACCAAGGTAGGTAATTGCAGAACTCTTTTGTACTCTTGTCTAATGAATCTAGTAGGCTAATTTTGTGTTTATCTTTCCTTTGCTAGCTTGTATTTTGCCAACGGTGAGAGTGACTCAAAAATGTCCCTGTGAAGTCCCCAGCATAACTGTGTCACCTGGCAAAGCAGTCATTTTAATTTCCATCAATGGTAATATTTCTAAACTCTGATCTTTTTTCAATATTCAGCTGTTTCCCCCTTTTTTTGCCTTTGCTTTGCAATGAAAATAATAGTACTTTAAAAACGACAGAATACATCTTGTCATTATGATAAACCAAAAAATATATACTTATTTGAACTATGCTGGTGTGATTCTACTCAAGATGTAGCCCAAGTGTCTTAAGGTGTGCCAGCTGATTGTTTCTAAAAACTCAGGTATTCATGGGTTTGTTTTCTAATTACCCAAGGGCGTTATGACATGCACCAGCCATTGTTTGCATGCCAAACATGCCAGCAGCAGTGGGCTCCAGAGTTCATGGACCTCGTAAACAGTGGTTACTGGCCAGCTTCCACCAGCTCTTCCACTTTGTATTCCCTCAACCTTTTCAGCAGTGTGAGGGAACTAAAAGTCATCGCTCCGGCACTGTCCAGACAAGCCTTGGCAAAGCTGCTGGAGCACCGTACAAAGTGTGGTGGGCGGGTAAGTGTTCACAATATTATCGAATTCTTTACCATATGTAGACATTTCTAAAGTAACATTTAA
The DNA here is from genome assembly GCA_031834385.1 of Semotilus atromaculatus. Lineage (NCBI taxonomy): Eukaryota > Metazoa > Chordata > Actinopteri > Cypriniformes > Leuciscidae > Semotilus > Semotilus atromaculatus. The sequence continues at coordinate 8,605,011 of JAULUF010000013.1, read as the reverse complement.
TATAATGCATCTTTCAGTCAGGACCAGTGTGCGGGGATACGCTGAATTTTCACGCACACGCGGGGATTCCTCGAATTTTCATATTGTGCTTTTGAGGAAGACAGCATGTCCTGCGGTGCACCTTTCACCTGCCCTGCTTGCACCCCAGACATGCTGGCAATCTCTGTGGATGGCAACAGGAAGCTATACCGGTATCTCCGAAGCGGAAGGTGATATTTTTTTCTTCCAGTATAGATTGATCTGGATTTTTTTATATTCAATATTCAGCATGGATTAATGTTCTGTTTGGTTTCTTCCTCAGCTCTGACTCTTCGTTTTTTGAAGGAGCATTTATTGCAGAAGACACATCTGTGTCAACATTTGTTGATGTCTTGCATAAAGCTGTGAAACAGGCAGGTTTCAAATTATTTCTTAATACAATTAGAATGCTTTTACAGCCCAGATTGTATTTGCATTGGTGAGAAAACTGCCCTCAGCTTCAAATTACAAGGAGTATATACAATATGTTTATAGTGTGTTTCATTTACATGACAGCTACCTGGACAAGGCAGATGTGGGAGCTCCTCGTGGACAGCAGCGAAGGAGACTTCTAGGAGGACCTTCAAGTTGGACGAAGAGGGCATGGAGGTTGCGGTGTGTCGGCATGGTTTCCTCCTTAAAGCGCTCAATATGTTCAGAGGTGAGATTCTAATAAATTGTTTGCTGTTAAATGTAACTTTGTATTGTTATTATTTGTATGCAGCTTATACCCCTGCTTGGTTGAGTTTCCCATTATGATGTTCTCTTCAGAATGTACAATAATCATTTTTATATCCCTAGGTGAAATCTTTGCCTACCCCATGTATCTGCACAAGGAGTTGATGAGTTTAAAGCCAAGGTTTATCGCCATGGATGTAATGTGTAAATACTGGCCATATTTAAACAAATCAGCAAACATCCTTCCTGATCTCCAGGGGCTAACATCAACCAGGCCTTTCCTAAGCGTCATGCACGCTACAGCACATTCCACTAAGTGTGAGGTATGTTCAGTGTTTATTATGTTTAACTATCATCGGAAAATAAGTCCCTCTGCTGCGCATCAGGGTCCGGTTCGCCTTGTCGTTACTTATTATCCGATATGATCGACGGACATTACATTATCCCTTACATGCCTTCTTCTAGATTACATGGAGTGGAAAAAACCAAGATGGAGCAGGGTCAACTGCAGGGGAGGAAGTTGAACAGGTGAACAGCTACCTCTCCCGCTGTGCCTTAACAACTAAATACATGTCGAAAGGAGGTAATTGTAGAATTTCTCTTCTAATGTGTTTTTTTTTTTGTATTGCTTATTGCATGATTTTCACTCAACATTTACTCTCAACAGCACGTGTGGATATGCTTACAATCCATGCTATGGCCTGGAACTACAAAAAATTCACAACACTACATCGGGCATTGTCTGCAAGATATGTGAAGGTGTGTTCTCTGTAAATGGTTTCAATTTGTGGTTATTGTGTAGCTTTGTGTAACTATTGTTTAACTGTCGAATTAGACTTGCCAGAGGCTTCAGGAGGAGACTGCAAGTCTAGCGGAGCTTAAAGAAAGCTTGGCTTGCACCGATGAAGCAGTGTGGGTGTCTGATGTGAGGGAATGGGCAGCTGGTGGTAAGTTTGAACCAATAACATGTTTCACTTTGTGCTTCCTCATTGGTGGCGATCATAGATCATGATATTTAAGCTGTCTGCTGCTTACTATACTGCATGCCACTATCTCTGTAAGCCTGTGTTTTTGTGTTGTGTTTCCAGATACAACAGGTACTTCCCTAGAGCAGTCCATTGAGGGACGTTACCTTAACGTGAGGCAGCGGAAGCAGGCTCTATAACCGCCAAAATGGTAGAATTACATTGTCTATAGATAATTTTTTTAAATTTCAATCTCACTGTATTTTTGGTCATTTTTTATACCTTCTGCTTGTCTTTACAGATAGCGGCAAGTTCCGTCATCGCCTGCGGAGAAAAATTGCTGAGAGCAAGAGACTGCTATTGAAAGACATAGAGACCTATAACAGTCATGAGCCTGCCATGGCAATTGATCTAAATGAAGTGGAGCAGTCACTATCAGGAGACAACCCGTCCCCAACATGGCCGTGGGAGGTTCATGGCAGCGGTAAGTGAGTTTCCTGAGGCATCCGATTTATTTTTTAAAGATTTAAGTCAAAATTGTTATTTATACATTTTCTTTACTTCTGTTGTAGCACAAATCGAAGACAAGTTAAAATTTTTCAACAATGCCATGCTGAAAATGAGACTGGAGGAGGAAAGGACAATACTTGTTCAGGAGATGGCCCAGCACTGCTCATGGTTGCAGAAGTTGCAGGCAACTCTTAAAAGAAAGACTTCAGAGGAAGGCAAGTTTCATCTTTGTAACCATACCAATCAAACAAGGCAGTAATGGTGATAAGGACACCATACTTTAACTTTACCTAACAACAGACATATCTTACTAGAAAGCAGTTGAAAAACATTACACTGACCATCTAATTTTGATGAGTTATAACAAATATTATAAAGCAGGTGGGTATGTGCCATCCAGAAACTTGCAAGCGAACAACGTCTTGTGGTGCCATCTTAAAGAAGCTCAAAATCTCTTTCTCAGACCTTTACCATGACTTATCTGCTGGTGGAATGATCTGCCTATCTCAACCAGAGCTGCTGAGTCCATAACCACTATTAAGAAACATCTGAAGATGCATCTTTTTCAAAAGCACTTGATCTAGTATACTAACATTACTCTTCTCTTCAAAAAATAAACCCAAAAACGTCTCTGTACTGCGTTAGATCAAACTGAGAATAGCACTTGCATGTTGTTGTCCTACTGTGGGTTTAACTAAAAGCATCTGCTAAATGAATTAATGTAAATGTATGTCATGGTAATTTGGATGTTTTTCACTTTTCACTTACAGACAAGCAAAACAAGGGCCTTTCCTGTCTCTGCAGAAGACGTCTATCTGAAGTTTCGGATACGTTGAAAGAGGTGCATCTTCAATACAAGGCTGTTTTGAGCCCTCAGGGATCTGCTATAGAGCTGGAAGAGGAAAATGAAAGTGATTTCAGCAGTCCAGAGACCAGTGAAAATGAAGAGGAGGAGTGCAGGTAATGATTATGTGAAAAGTGTCATTTTTTTAATACCCTTAATTTATGTAACCTGTCAAATTGAGTAAAGATAACATTAATACTAAATTTTTTTTCCAGAGTTTGAATAGGGACATGTTTAATGTTTACACTGTTTGTGTCTGTGTCTCTCAGGGAGGAGCTACCGGGCAGGTGTCTGTAATCGATTGATTGCAGCCTGGGCAGTGTGAGGGACTTTCATTTCTGCTATTCCGCTCCTGTATCACATTGTTTTTCTTTTTGTTCGCCTTTTTGCCATATGACTGATTACTCGACACTTTTATTTCATACCATATCATTTATACTGATTATTGGGTAACACTTTACTTGAAGGGGTGTGCATAAGACTGACATGACACCTTCATAACCATGACATGACATATGTCATGAATATGAAGTAGGGTTTATGCATGTTTATGATAACTGTCATTAAGTGTCTTTCGCTCAATAATGACATTTTGAATGCAAATATGACATTGTTTAAGATGTCTTTGTTATGACACCTTGACATAAACCATAACATCATAACCTGTCAGTGTATTTGTCATGATAACTTGACATTAAATTAAGTTAAACTGTCATGTGGTTGGTTTTGACATTAGCTGTCATGAGGCCATTATAACTGTGTCATGAATATTTTTCATGACCTCAGCTACAGTGGTGCAAATTGAATTTTTCATTAAAAAGTTATAATGGCTTCATGACAGCCAATGTCAAAACCAACCACCTGACAGTTTAATGTGATGTTAACCAATAAAGCTAAGTGGTTTCTTAAGTTTGATAATCTGCTATGTCATGTTTATGACAGGTTGTGTTGTCTTAGTAATGTCAAGTTGTCATGACAAAGACACTGACAGGTTATGATGTATTGGTTTATGTCAAGGTGTCATAACAAAGACATCTTAAACAATGGCATATTTGCATAAAAAATTTCATAATTGAGCGAATGACACTTAATGACAGTTGTCATAAACATGCATAACACTTCCTTCATATTCATAACATGTGTCATGTCATGATTATGAAGGTGTCATGTTAGTCTTATGCACACCCCTTCAAGTAAAGTGTTACCGATTATTGCTTATTTCTCATTTTTCATCTCATATATTTACTGTAATAAATCACAATTTTTTTGTATCTTAATCCATGTGTGGTCTCCCATTTCATTTTGCCTGGGCAAAAGAGCCTGGTCAGGGTTACACTGTTGTTCCACTTTTCTGGACTTGTAAGGTTTATATATAAGCTAAGTAAAATCACACCTTACTACACACTGACTATAGCGCTTTCTAGAAATCAACATTTTTCCAATCTTATGTTCCGCCTCCTGACAACACAAACAGCTGGAGGTCCCTGAATCAAAATATGTGCCACATGCTGACATTTCATAAATTAATGGGTGTAACACATATACGTACAAGGTGTTACAAGTATATCCGGTACATCAAGCTTGCCACGGCTGGTAAGGTCAGTGAAATTGGGTTTATCTCAAAACACACCTCTTTTTATCATAATAATCAATCAAAATATGGATGTTTTAATGGTTTGAGTATGATTTCGGAACTTTTGTTGACCAACATACGTCCAAAATATGGTCTGAACGGTTGTTGTTGAAGATATCTTGTGCATCAAAATTCCCACAGCACCAAAGATAAGCATAATTAGGTTTATTTCACCACAGCACGCATTTATATCATAATCAATCTAAATATGGATGTTTTGTTGGTTTGTGTATGATTACAGAACTTTTCTTGATCAACATATGTCAGCTCTCTGAACGGTAGTTTGAAGATATCTTGTGCGCCAAAATTCCCACACCTAAGATAAGCATAATTAGGTTTATTTCACCAAAGCACACCTCTTTATATCATAATCAATCAAAAATATGGACGGTTTAATGGTTTATGTATGATTTCAGAACTTTTGTTGACCAAATGTCAAACAATTTTTTTTTTACAACATACATCAAATGTACAGTAGCCTAGATGCAAATACAGAGCAGCACTAGAGGCATTAAATCATAATAATACATTTAATTTGTTTGATTGGGGAGACAAAGAAAATGTGCAGTGTTGGGGGTCCTTCAGGAGCATAGTAAACACTGCCATAGAGAGTACTGTTGCAGTAGTCCAGTCTGGAGGTGATGAGGGCATGGATGAGATTGATGCATTGAAGAATTAGTTCATCAATATAGAATATGGGGCTATATGTATGCAGTATGATGCACCGAAGTAAGCAGTAGGATAGAACAGGTGGTACATTTTGGCCTATACCACTGAAGGACAGCTGATTCAACTACCAAAACCATATATTTTTCTAAAAGCCTATAGCTTGTGACAATGACTAACCCTAACCCTAACCCTAACCAGTTCTGTCAATGGTTGGAGAATTATTTAGTGAACTGGTTTGTCCCGAAAATTACTGTCCACATGCTGTCTGAGGATCCGAGTCTGAGCCCTTGACTTGCCAAAGCAGGTCTGCTTTAAAAACTGTATATATTTAGCAAAACATATACATCTGAATTTATTTTGCCAAAATTGCACATATCTTTATGTTTTATGGTCGTGATTATTGTTCATGACATGCTCATGAAATTGTACTGTATCTCTGCATATGATATGCCTGGTGTGTGTGTGTGGCAATAAAATTACATATATTTAACCAGATAGAAGGAAGAATCTGAGAAAATGTTACTGCCCCTGGACCCCAGGTTATCTCAGTAGAGCCCACCGAAGGTGTAAAAAATGGCACATTTAAAAGGGCTTGAATCCTTAAAACACTAGCATAAAACATTTTATAAAGATCTGACAATTACTTAAGATATGGTTTATAATTATATCGGTTATCGGTCCATCTCGTGTGCATTTATGTTATATGAACCACATCATTCAATGACAAATGATTAAAAGTGAAATTATACAAAATATATAAAAAATGTGTACTTCTGACCCCTGTTGCTAGGCAACACCCTGTACAGCTTGGCTAAAGAACAATAAACAGGCTGCATGAAACTACAGAACCTTATGATATGCATTGAATTATAATGCATAAGAATCATGAGATTGTTATCACCCAATTACGCACTGAGTCATTGTTAGAAGGAAATAATTTTTATTGTTACTTATGCTATGGATTATCAATACATAAACATTCAATCGGAGGAAGAGTGTCCACTCCACACACATTGGGGGCACACCTGGTGTAGTGGGAATAATCTATCAAATAAACTCAGATCACAAACTGCACAACTACCTTTAACAATAAAACACTGTTAACATACTAAATTTAAAAACTATTCCATATTTGTTAATGTAATGCATACTAATTTCATTTACAGACATTGTTTCTTTTAATTAATTTGTACTTTGTTGAATGCTGTCTATTTGAAAGTGACAAAAGTATCTCACAATTATTGTCTTCTCTATGCATATATGTATGAAAGTGACAAAAACATCTCAATATTTGGCAAAAATTGAATTTAATATACATTTAATGGAAACTACAGGGATGCAAGCAGATGACAGGTGGGTGGAGTTGTGTTTAGGCTTAACAGGCTGTTTGATTGGACAGCCGTGTGCTAAAAGCGACATGAGGTAAAAGTGGCACCACCACCACCATTGTCCACTGGAGCATTCTTATCGTCTTGGGTCTTCTTTTTGGGTCCTTCTGCAGTCTCACCACCACAATATAACAGGAGAGCCTAAAAATGGGGGGTCGGGGGAGGACAAATATGTAATGCTCAGCTGACATTTACCAGTGGGTGTACAGAAGCTGGTAAAGTAAAAAATTGAGGATGTCCAAAACAGTACAACACTTACTTATCTACCTTACCAAGGACCACTGATGGAACTGAAACCAAATAATGGAGTGGGACCACATCAGCCTATCAGGAGCAGTGACTGGTAAAACATCAGTAAAGGGACAGATGTTAAGGTCATTTAAACCACCAAGAATATAAAGTTTCAGCTAAATCAATCACACACACAACCCCCCAAAACAATCACAAATGATCAAATATTGTAAATAATCACACCACATCCCCTTCTATTGTATGAATGTTGGAACTGTAATGAACTGCCAGGTTTGAAACGTGTTTGTGATGACCATTATGGATATTGCACAATCATTTAAAATAATTAACACTGTCATCTGTGAGGGTTTTTTTTTTTTTTTTTTTTTTTACAATAAATTGCATCTAACGTACAGCATGTATTGAAGAGTCTTCATAGAGAGAATGAAGAGTCCTGCTTCCATTTGTGCACACATTTTGCTCGGTTTAATAATTTACTAACCTCTTGATAAACCACATGTCAAAAGAAGCACCTGTTTCTGTATGGAGTTAGGCATTCTTGAATTATCCAGTTCTGAAATGGTAGAAAATGTTGAACATCTACCATCTTCAACTCAGGGCTTGTAAACAACACTTTATTTTGAATGGAAATATAACAAAATTACTATAAAAAACGTGATTGAATATGGAATGTACAATAAAAATAAATAAAACTACATATATTACAAAATGAACAAAATGAAAAAACTTAAACAAATGACTCCTTGGGCTCCCAAGTAGGAGTCCACTGTTTCCCACTGAAAACAGAAGGGAAAGAATGACGTTACATGTCATTTATTGTCAATAATGTCAATAATATCAATTATTGGAATATTACTTTCAAACACATTTGCATATTCTTTAAAACAGGTCTAAGTAAAAGCTTTTGACTTCAAAACATGTGAGAGTGAAATAGAGAGTCAGAGCAATCTTATTTCTGCATTTGTCATATAGTAGAACACGTACCATGATGCACAAGGCTCCCAGTTAATAAGTAATTCTGTTTGGCCCTATGAAAGGAACAACAATTCATGCTTACACATTTTTTTGCATCAGGCTTTGGTAACAGCCACCATGTTTCCTGTTTCATGTTTTACCATGATATTTAAAGTATTTTAGTCAAGAGACTGTAGTATATACTTTATACAATATTTACATTATTAGACTATTTGCCATCTTTTCTTCTGTTATTGATGGGTATTTTAACTTAACATCTTGACTTTATTTTGAGATAAATAGAACAAATAAAGAGTAGTATGGTGTTAAGTTATGCATGTCTTACCTTTCTCACTCTTTCTCTCAGGGCACTCCTAATTGGATAAATACTCAGGCTTGTGTGGTAGGAGCAATCTGAAGGCATCAAAACTCAGATTAGGAACACAACAACATCATTAACATATCCAGGTCAAGCATTCACATCAAACTGATCAAATATCAAGTCTGAATGCAAATGTATTAAGTCATTTAAACTTACTTTTTTTTTTTTTTTTTGCTTTTATCCATTTCTGCCTCGGTGGGATAGAAAAATACATATATCCACTCAAAAAAGGCAAACAATTCAGAAACGGTCTGGCTCATCATAGAATTTATTACAAATAACAATATCATTAAAAAAAACCTGATAAATGCAAAACATGCCTGACTTCTGCTTTCTCTTCCCTGTTGACCCTGTGGTTTTGAAGAAATCAGATGTCAAACTAAGTATGGAGTGGCAAACAATTAAGGACTATCTAGGTATGTCTTTTTATACATGTTCATTAAAACAGGCACACACATACACACACACACACACACACACACACACACACACACACACACACACACACACACACACACACACACGTAACCTGTCCACCCACAAAAATGATTGCTGAAAAAGTTGTTGGATACAGTACATACCATACTCTTTCTTATGTGTGCAATAAACTCCATTGGAACAACTGACATTATTAGCTTAGCTTGGCCACATCACAGGAGTACTTAGGCCAATCTAAGCTAATAATTTCAGTTGAAGAAAGAATAGCCTTTAGCTTACATGCTAGTCGGCCCCTCCGACTTCAATTGAATTAGGCTAATAGGGGGATATGTGGAACTGGGATGTTGCATGCAAATACAAAAAAATGATATGTCCCTGCCTAATCTAACTCTCTGGTAGACAGCAAGTGAGCGAATTAACTAAAACACAGTGGAATGTTGCTTTAAGAGCTTTGTAGTTAGCTGTAAGAGTTACCTTTTTTAGGTAGATGTATTTCACCCGCCTTCTCCACAAGGCCTTCTGCCTCCACAGCAGGGCTTTCCAGCCCCACCTTCTCCAAAAGGCCTGCCGTCACCACAGAGGGGCCTTCCAGCCCCGCCTCCTCCACGAGGCCTTCCGGCCCCGCCTCCTCCACGAGGCCTTCCGGCCCCGCCTCCTCCACGAGGCCTTCCAGCCCCGCCTCCTCCACGAGGCCTTCCAGCCCTGCCTCCTCCACGAGGCCTTCCGGCCCCGCCTCCTCCACGAGGCCTTTAGCCTCTACACCGGGGCTATCCAGCCCCGCCTCCTCCACGAGGCCTTCCGGCCCCGCCTCCTCCACGAGGCCTTTAGCCTCTACACCGGGGCTATCCAGCCCCGCCTCCTCCACGAGGCCTTCCGGCCCCGCCTCCTCCACGAGGCCTTCCGGCCCTGCCTCTACACCGGGGCTTTCCAGCCCCTCCTCCTCCATGAGGATTTCTGGCCCCGCCTCTAAACCGGGGCTTTCCAGCCCTGCCTCCTCCACAAGACCTTCCAGCCCCGCCTCTACACCTGGGCTTTCCAGCCCCGCCTCCTCCATGAGGATTTCTGGCCCCGCCTCTCCTGAGGTGCCCTGCTCGACACAGGGGGTGAGGGTCAGGGTGAGGACAGTGTCCTCACTCGCCTTCCAACCTGTTCAAATTTGATTTAAAAAAAAGTAGGAATGAGGCTGAAATATAATGTATTATAAAAATTCAAACAGGCATATTATATTCCCGCACAAAAGAATTTAAAGAATATATTTCTTATCTTGTATGCATTTACATATTTCTGAAACACAGGCAAAAAATTGGGCTATAGGCTACTTTTCACACTGGGTGCAAGTTTACATGATTTTGGTTAAGGCGTGAATAGCTAAAGGCAAAACAATGGGGAAAACAGGGAAACTTGGTGCAACATACACCAAATATCGAACTGCCATCTAAAGAAAACCCAACTATGTTTTAACAAATTTTCAGACTACACTTGGTAACCTATATTAACAGGACTATGTATTGAACATGGCTGGAATTATAACCTTAAGACATCAGAGTATTGTTTATTTATTTATTTTTCAACTTAGTTTCTCCGCAAAAAAAGTAGTTCTACCTTCAGTGGACAGTGTCTTGTTTGCCACGATTGTCTTGCCATGTAACCAACATTCCACAATGTTGAAATGTAATAAGGTTGTCATTTGTTTTATAAACTATAAATATTTGATAAGTGCTGAAAAAATAGGGAAGGGTTGACAATCAACTGTACACTGTATGGCGACTGAAAAAAATATACTGTACATCTCACCTGCACAAACCAACTCATAGAATGCTGCCATTTTGCTGAGGTGTTGTGTAGCCAGCGGGTCCAGCTCACATCTTGGGGTGAGGGAAGTTATTTTCGGTTTCTTCCCATTGCCTTCCTTCTGAAGGAGGAGGAGTGGCTTGTAGCCCATTGCATGTAGCTTCTCAAGCTGCAAAGACATTTATTTGTAACAGATAAAAATGTATGTTATCAAAAAACCTGAGTGTAAATTCAGTTTGAAGCAAGACTTGAAATTTGTTGTAAGACCAAACATTGACAAAAAAAACTGCACATTTTTACATGTCATATTATACTAAGTTCCTCTGATCATATTGACATAATTCGAATGCACTTATGACCAGCAAAAGCAAAAGGTTAAGTGCTCACGAAATAAATGAATTTTCGGTTGTCTTTTTAATGTTGTCTGGGATTCTGCATTCCGGATGACTCTCCAGAGCATGGAACCGTGAATGAGAATGTCTGGAGAGTGATTTTTTGGCAAAGGTTACTTTAGTTAGTTCAGTTTAGTTAGTTTAGTTCATTAATGCCTTTCAAGTTAACAGTCAGTGACCTTCATGGTTAAATCTGCAGGCCTGTTCCCAAAAGCCAAAACCAATATGAACTCACACAGGCACTGACTCCACACTCACCCCCCGATCCCCGGACCTCCTTCTACCCACCTACTGTGCAGTATTTATTAACATTTAATACTTTTGATAACACTGATATTCTGTGCAATTCCCTTACTGTTCAATATTTAATATTTAATACTTCTGATAAAATAAAAATCACAGATTACAAACCATATTTATCTTTCTATTTTAATGTATATAGCTTCTTAGAACTGTGCACCCTACCCATCTCCCCCCTCTTTTGCAATACTAATTTTATTTCTTCTTGTCACATTTCTCTTACGTACATGTTGACACTGGAAAAGGAGTTGCTTCAATCTCGTTAAACATGTGTATGATAACAATAAAAGGCATTCTATTCTATTCAATTCTGAAGAATCTGTTTTTAAAGTTAAACTCCACTTTTAACAGCAGTACCTAAATTATAAATATGACATGAATGCCATGACTACATTAAATTCATTAGATACTACTGAAAGGGGGAATCACATGCTCAATTTAAGTCAGTTTTTCAATAAAGATTTACCTGGCCCGCAACTTGGACCCAGTTTTTAATTTTGGACCACCGTGTATTTGAGTTTAACACACCTGCACTAGGCTTTAACTGTGTGAAAGAGAACCTTCAAGATGCATTTGGTGTTTAAACTGTTTAGAGGTCGGTAAACCCTATATTTCAGAAATCTGGCTTAAATCGCTCTTTTCAAAAATAAAAATAAAAGAATTTGAAAAATATATTATGATCTTGTGTCAAAAATGTCACTCAATCAGGACTGGTAAATGTGGCGACCCTATTAAAAAGGGTAGTGTTAATTGTACACACCAAAATGATGGCTTCATCCCGCATGGCTGCCTCATTGTGGTTTTTTTTTATATTGCCAAGCCACTCCCCCTTCTTCATATCAAGGGCCTGCAGCCTCTTCATCAAACGAGCCTTCTTGGGCTGCTCTGCCCCACAGGCCTTACAAACCTTAGTGGCACAGGGCATGACCTGGGGCAGTTGGGGCATTTCTTTTTATTAGAAACCATGTTGTCTGAGAAAAAAAGAAAGAAAAAAGAAAAAGTTATTTATGTATAATATAGGCTACCCATAGAAACATTCTGAATTATCATCACACTATATGATTTAAAATCACACTATGCAAGGGATGCTATGTGCTTTCTTAATTTCAATGGTCAAATTGTAACCAGTCATTCTTCTGAGTTTTGAACTTTTGTTCGTGATGACATTGTTATAAGGGTAAACATTTCTCTGATTTTTAACTGCCATTTAAACAATAATACAATTGTGTATCTCTCTGTGTGTGTGTGTTGCCCAGATGAGAGACAGAACATAGTTCAATATATTGATAAAGGAAAATGTGACAATTTCATGTCTACTGCATGTCAAATGTTAATATCACATTATTAAACAAAAAGCGAAAAGGAAGAGTTAAGAAAATGTTTGTGAAGTAGTAGGCTACACTAACATGTGACATGCTAGGACATGCAGTTAGCACTTTATAGGGTTTTATATCAGACAAATGGAAACACCAAAGCAATGTCATAAAAAGTTAAATAGGGCATAAGGCAGACAATATCCCAGCAACATGACACATACTTGACTACACTTTTGCCTGTATATTTCATCAAATTATATAGGCTACTTGTTCATGAGGTAATAATTTTGACCTACCTTAATCAACGACTCCGGAGAGGAAATAGCAATTGGCGCGAGCGAGCTCCGTCATCCGGATATTGTGAGAGAAAAAAAAGAAAAAAAAATTAATTAAACGAATTAAAAATTATTTTTTATAAGAGGGCATCAAAAGAAACTCCCTAGAGCTTTTAAAAAATATATTTCGGAGCTTAACTTACTGTACTGTACTGTTTTTTTTTTTTTTTGGGCTGTAAGATGCGCAATGTTTCTTTTTTCTTTTTCTTTTTTTTATTGCATTTTTTTAATTACAGAATTCAATATCAAGTCCTTGACATATTACTTTTACACATTTTCACATTTTGTAACAATATCGTTTAAATAAAAAGAACCACAAAAAAAAAAATTAAAAAAAAAAAAAATTAAAATAAAGGGCATCACGAACGTATGTTAAATTAATTTAGCAGAGATAGGCCTACAGATCTTTGGGCTGTTCAATTTTTAAAAAAACTTTAGACTCTAAATATATTGTAAAGGCTACTGTCGTTAATGAACTGCTGATCGCTGTCAGGTTCTGTGATATGAATGTCCGCATTGTATTGTGGCTAACGGGCTTAGAATGAGCCCCGCTTGGCCTGTGTTCTGGTTTACTGTAATATTTGTAATAAGACCGAAATAATATTATTAAAATAAAGAAATGAATGAATACAATGATAACATCTAAATAAATGTTGATAGATGTAGCGTTATAGTTTTAAAAATGGCAATAAAGAGCCAAGCAATCCAGCTTCAAAATAATAACCGAAAAAGACAGAAATAATAGAATACATAACCGTGATAAGATCTCGTGAATAAATGTTGAATAAACAGATCTGTGCTGCAGCCCGATTGGCAGAAAGAATCGTGCTATTGCACGAAAGATGCATCCAATTGAAATGCATTATTTTAAAAAACGTGCTGAAATTACGAAAATAACGGCAGAAAGAATCGTGCTATTGCACGAAAGATGCATCCAATTGAAATGCATTAGTTTAAAAAAACGTGCTGGAGTTACGAAAATAACGAAATTAACGTGCCCCTGCCACGAATAAATAGATTAAATTACGTGACCATATCACGAACTGCCGTGAGACTGGGTTGCAGATTTTACATTAAAAATAGTTAATAATACTAAAGTGAGAGTATTAGAATACTACTAGAATACTTCTACCGGTTAAGTTATAGTATTACAGTGAGTTGCATATTAATTATTAACATTAAATTGGCTGAATATGAAACTATTTTAGTTTCTAAATTCATCCATTTTCCAAACCAACTGTCCCAAGTTTTCTTTTAACAGTATCTATGATTACAGTAAGGTTAGAAGTATTTTTATATTTCCATGCAGCATTGCTTCCCTCTGCACAATATTTCGGTCATAAGCCACCAGTTGAGAAACACTAATCTATACTGCAACAAGACTGAAGTATTGTAGACAAAATATTAAAAGTAATTTTGTTCCTTAGCTCATCATAACACTTGAGTACACTATTTCATCATCTTCCTTGCGTTTCTGTAAGAAAACACAAAAAGTAAAATCAGTGACAGTGTTGAGGAACAGATGCAAAACGATGGAAAAAGAGGCTAATATTTCAGAGAATAACAAATTACAGGAAATCCATCAAAAACATTGGTCTATCACGATTAATAAAGTTGAAAGTAAGATGCTCTGCACCCAAACTGTAATTTTGCCCTGAAATTTCTCTTTAAAGAACAGTGACATCCGCTCTATAAAACCAAACAAGATGTTCATCCATTCCTGTAAATCTCACCCAGAGCAACTTTTGATTACAGTCTGTAAATCTACTTCAATGCATTCTTTTATGTGACACAAATGCAGAAGTTCAGAACATGACTGTTTTTGTGGCTCAGTGTGAATGAATAGTCATTTTATACTGGAGAGGAAGCTCTGAAAGAGACATTGTGCCTAACAATTGTGTTTCCTATAAAATCAGAATCCAAATCCCTGAATGAGATGGTTCATGCATCCATCAAAACTGACAAATGTCAAAAGAAAAAATGGTAGCAGAACATCTTACAATTGAGAAGTCTATGAAAAATGAACCAATTTTTCATACATCTAGTCAATCTAGAACATACATGACATGATCTGCACACACATATGTGATCATGCAAGTGTATGCACACTACGAGCATTCAAAGAAACTCACAAATCACAAGATTTTAGACATGATACTGTAAAGCAGCAAAAGACAACAGCAATAAAGTCTTCCTCTTGATGTTCAATCAAAAGGAGTAATTTTAATATCAATGAAGCTTGATAATATTTCTGTTAGATAATAGTGATTACAATAATTGTGTCCTTTCAGAATGATCTTCACTAAACATCTATCTGCTGGTAAATATAAACAGCAAAGAAAACATTTTTTTCACCATTCTGTGTCTTTGTTTGGCAAGTGTGAACATCAGCTGTTTGATGGAACATCACTACAGAGTAACTTACAGGGACATTTACAACACTGCAAAAACCTAATGACAAACTGCATGATTTTTCAAAACAGATTGTTTTATATTTGGCTTTTTTTTTTTTTTTTTTGGACTGATTTGTTTATCACAGGTAGAACAGGTTTCTTAACTTTTAACTGACAAACTGCCGTCTTTTCAGTCTGTTGCTTTTGAACAATTTGTCATGTCATACTAATCTATTTCTTTCCAGTCAGATGTGTGAAGATTCACACCTGTAATACAGTAGGTGTAACTGAAATAGCCAAACCCTGTTAAGCAGAAAGGGTTGTCCTGATTAAAATGAAGTCTTTAAATTAATCACTAGCATTAAATCTAAAATCATCTATAATCCATCTTAACATAGAGCACATATTTGCTTAGGCTATGATAAGAAACAAGCAAGCACAGACAGGCACTGAGATTTGATTTGTGAATGATCATGAATGATCCATCAATGCACTGGAGCGGAGCTTTACAGACAGACAGTGAGACACAACACTGTATCTTACCGTATTCTTTAAATGACGTGCACAGAATGTTGTTGTAGCATACTGTATTTCTTCAGTTTCAACTGTTTTAACAATAATCACATTTTAACTATAAAAATTATACATGAACCTGAAATGGTGATACACAAAAGACTCATTTCAACTGCAGTAATACTTACCACTTGATGTTGCTGGTTTACGGTTCTTGATGTGCCAGTACACAATCCCTCCAGAAACTGCAATTATGGCCCGCAATAACAATAAAACTGCCACTGGTATAGAATATGAACGGGGAGTCTGTTCTGTAATGAACAAACAGAAAACAGTAGGCTATGTAGTATACATTAGTCCTGCCAGTCTGACTTCAAACACGAGACAGAAGACAGCAGATCAGGGAGATCATTTAATATATTACACAAGTTACACAACTTTTAAAAATAGTTTAACTATTCAGCTTGACATGATGCTGACCAGCTTTTGTTCAGAGAGTTTTAACCCCAGGGGCCGGTTGAATAAAGTGCTCAGACTAGTCTTACAAGTTAGTCATCAAATTGTTTTCTTTAACTGACTGACTGTTCATAACTTTTTTAAGTATGTTACATAAAAACATAGATTGGCCTAATTTGATACCAAAAAGTAAGATTGCCTGCCCCTTGACTAACTGCTAGTGGCTCATCCTAGAGACACTGTGTTAACATAATATGTGTTTATGCAACTGGCTAAAAACCTAATATGCATCCCATACTCAAATATACTGATATTATGTTGAGGTTATACCTCAAAAAGATGAACCTACAAAATATTCCAATCAATACAGGTCAGAAGACTGTAATCTCAGCGCTGACGTACCTTCACATGGTTGACAGAGTTGTGTGATGTCCAGATGTGTGGTCTGGTTTCTGACAGGATTGTTGATCACACAGCTGTATGTGTTGTTATCCTGATATTCCACCTCCAGAGGTAGAGAGAGACTGATGCTGAGATCACACACACTGATGCTGGACAATACACTGATTCCTGCGTACCAGGAGAGAGTCACATCACTCACATTCAACACTGAACACACCAGTGAACATCTGGGTGAACGTTCAGATGATGAAGAACAGTCTGAAGTGTCTCTGGTGATAAAAGGAACATGTAGACGAGCTGGAAAACATTAAAGAAAAAGTAAAATTATATATAAGTATTATATCAGTAGTGAGTACAATCAATAACTAACAACATGTTGCAGATTGTGGATAAGAAATGTATTTTGCTATTTGTTTTGAAATGTATTTGTATGCTCCACCTTCTGAGAACATGAAATTGCATTTAAGCAACTATTTAATCAGTTTTTGTACATTTCTGATTTGTCATTTCAGCATTTGGTAGGTCATTTTAGCTGCAAATTGTGCATTTGAATTAACATTTTATTGTTTTATTGGAAAACGTATAGCAGACTGAGTTGAGCTCAGACTAAAATTAAAAGTTAATTAATAATTATAGCATTTGTGACATGATTCATGCAGTTTACTTACCATAGACAGTAACACTGAATCTCTTGTATGAGATCCCTCTGCTGCTAATGATCAGTAGTTTATAAAGTCCAGTGTGTTCAGTTCTGATGTTTCTGATGGTCAGAGATCCAGTTTGACTGTCCATCTGCAGTCTGTCTCCAAATGTCTCAATACTGTCAAACATATTAATGGTCCATCTAAAAATTTCAGCTATACAAGTCTCTTGAGGTCCAAACATCCATAATATATTATTATTTTGTATTCCAGTAACATCCGTGTTTAGAATGACATAATCTCCCTCAGTCACTGATATTAAATTCACTCCATCTGTATCAGCACCAAACACACCTGAAACTGACATTTTAATACAATTTATGCCCAGTAATGAGGAACAAAGAAGTTTTGTAATAAATACATAAGAAACCAAAATGTTATTGAAGGCACAATTTTCAGCCTATTGGGTAATTTTGTTGGATTACTTTCACACTGTTGCATTACCCACTGCTGCAATTAATTTTCCACTGATAGTAGAAATGATTCACCTTCTCACAAACAACTAAATACATTTTTTACAGCTTTTCTCTAGACTTTTTCATAACCCCCGTCACTCTCGAGTCCCCAGTTTGAAAATATCTCAGATGCAGGTAATACACTCACTTAGTCAATTTCTCTCTCATAATACTCCGTAACACAATAAGCTTCAATAGCCGCGTTTCCACTACCAGGCTAGGGCCAGGCCAGGGCTAACAGCAAGCCGAGCCGAGCCAGTGGCCTCGGGCCTCAAGCACCGGGCTTGCGTTTCCACTGGCGGGCCAGTAGCCCCGCAGCGCTGCCCTAAACCCCGCCCCTAACACGCCTTTCTGGAACACGTCATACATACAACCCAACCCATTTCAGCGGGTATTATGAATTTATTTAATTTTTAAGTTAGGAAGATAGCGTATATTAACTCACCGCCCGGCCGTGGCTGCAATAGTGCCCCGATTGTCTCGCGAGTCGCTACTAACAGAGGGACGGTGACCCAGCATAGCACGCCGTCCATCAAGTCGAACCATGGAAAGTTAATTCTCTGAGCTCCGCTTAGTCCATTGTGCGTTTTAATCGCCTTGTACAATACTGCGCCTGCAACTTTTAAATTTTTTCCTGAACTTGAAGCGTTGCTCGCTGAATGATTAGCTTATAAAGTTCAGCATCGATGTATTTTACAACGTCCTCGTTTCTTCACACGCCGTCAAATTGACGTTGTACCCTTTCTTCTGCCCAAATGCTCAGAAGAGCTTTGGTATCTTCGACAGACCAGTACAGGCGATTCTCCATTTCGAGCAGCGATTATTTTGCACGATATTAAAAAGTGAAATGTGCATCTTGCTTCAGATCATAACGTTTCATAACACCGATATGAAACGTTCATATCGGTTCATAAGGCCTTTTACCTTAAAGGAGAACTCCGGCGCAAAATGAACCTCGGGTGTAATAACACATTGGTACTGACTAAATCGCTCCGAGATTAGTTTTCATGATAATCGAATGTAAAGAGTGTTATCTCTAAAAACAGTTTAGCTTATAACGCTAGTATATGAAAACAAAAAGTATATGAATGCCCTACCAGAAAAGATAACACTCTGGATCACTGCTACACTACGGTCAGCAAAGCCTACCACGCAGTTCCTCGTGCAGCACTGGGTCACTCTGACCATGCCATGGTCCACCTGATTCCTGCTTACAGGCAGAAACTAAAACTCTGTAAACCCGCTGTGAGGATATCAAAACAGTGGACCGGTGAGGCCTTAGAGGACCTGCGGGCGTGTTTGGACTTTACTGACTGGGATATGTTCAGGTACACTTCCAATAGCCTGGATGAGCACACAGAGGCTGTAACGACATATATCAGTTTCTGTGAAGACTGCTGTATTCCAACACGCACTAGGGTGCATTTTAACAATGATAAGCCCTGGTTTTCAGGCAAACTCAGAAGGTTGAGGGTAGAGAAAGAGAAAGCATTTAGGAGTGGGGATAGAGATAGATTCAAGGAGTCGAAAAACAGGTTTGAAAAAGCCGTGAAGGAGGCTAAACGACTGTATTCAGAGAGGCTGCAGCACCAGTTCTCTGTTGACGACTCCGCTTCTGTCTGGAGAGGGCTTAGGCAGATTACCAACTACAAGCCCAGAGCCCCCCACACCACTAATGACTCTCGCTTGGCTAACGACCTGAATGAATTTTACTGTAGATTCGACAGGCAATTGGACAGTCCTGTTCTACACCCCTCTTCACCAGAGCTCCCTCCCCACACCACAGCGTTGGCTCTCTCCATTCAAGAGAGTGAAGTAAACAGACTCTTCAAGAAGCAGAACCCACGAAAATCAGCCGGGCCAGACTCCATCTCTCCAGCCACCCTTAAGCACTGTGCGGACCAGCTGTCTCCTGTGTTCACCACCATCTTCAACACCTCTCTGGAGACATGCCATGTACCAGCTTGTCTTAAGTCCTCCACCATCATCCCTGTGCCCAAAAAGCCAAGGCCCATAGGACATAACGACTACAGACCCGTCGCCTTGACCTCAGTGGTAATGAAGTCCTTTGAGCGGTTGGTGCTGGCCCACCTCAAATCAATCACAGACTCTCTCCTGGATCCTCTGCAGTTTGCCTACAGAGCCAACAGGTCTGTGGACGACGCAATCAACATGGCCCTACACTTCACCCTCCAGCACCTGGACTTTCCGGCAACCTATGCCAGGATCTTGTTTGTGGACTTTAGTTCCGCCTTTAACAACATCATCCCTGCCCTGCTACAGGATAAGCTCACCAAGCTCAATATACCGGATTCTACCTGTAAGTGGATCACAGACTTTTTGTCTGACAGGAAGCAGTGCGTTAAGCTGGGGTCACAAGTCTCTGACCCCCGGTTTATCAGCACAGGCTCCCCTCAGGGCTGCGTACTTTCTCCTCAGCTTTTCTCCCTATACACCAACAGCTGCACCTCCAGTCACCCATCCGTCAAACTCTTGAAGTTTGCGGATGACACCACCCTCATTGGGCTCATCTCTGATGGGGATGAGTCTGACTACAGGTGGGAAGTTGACAACCTGGTGTTCTGGTGCAGTCAGAACAATTTTGAGCTTAATGCTCTAAAGACAGTGGAGATGGTAGTGGACTTTAGAAGGAGTACAGCCCCACCTACCCCCATCAACTTGTGTGACTCCCCAGTAAATACTGTGGAGTCCTTCTGTTTCCTGGGCACTATCCTCTCCCAGATCCTAAAGTGGGAACTGAACATCAGCTCCCTCGCCAAGAAAGCACTACAGCGGATGTACTTCCTACGGCAACTGAGGAAATTCAAGCTCCCGAAGACAATGATGGTTCACTTTTACACAGCCATCATAGAGTCCATTCTTACCTCCTCCATCACCACCTGGCATGCTGCTGCCACGGCCAAGGATAAGAGCAGACTGGAGCGTATCATCCGCACTGCTGAGAAGGTGATTGGTTGCAATCTGCCTTCCCTCGAGGACTTGTACTCCTCAAGGGCGCTGAAACGAGCAAAGAGGATTGTGGCAGATCCCTCCCACCCTGGTAATTCCCTGTTTCAGCTACTCCCTTCTGGCAGAAGGTTGCGGTCCGTCAAGACCAGCACCTCACGCCATAAGAACAGTTTTTTTCCCTTCTGCTACTGGCCTCCTTAACAAGGCCTGGAGCTCTCAGTGACACTGACTTTAAACTTGAACTTATTGCTATTTTTTGCACTTTGGCATATTTGCACCATTGCTTTATTAGGTACCCCATGTGGGCACATTTTTGTGTTATTATAGCATGTACCCTATATGTTGTATGTTATATGTATGCACCTTCCTGCCAAAGTAAATTCCTTGTCTGTACAACATTCAGTGCGAATAAACCCCCATTCTGATTCTGATTCTGATTCTGATATGGGGCAACATAATGAGCAAAAAGAGATCGCTAGTTAATACCACTAACAAGGCTCAAATTAGCCCCACACTAACACAGTAAGATAATGAGTGTCCTTACATGCAAACCGAAGCATTGAGAACTTTGTAAGTGTATAGACAGTTTAATAAGAAGATACTTTACAAAGACAGTCCACTTCGCGAATACAGACAGGAGCCATCTTGGAAAACAGTCTCGATCAGTCGAACCACGTACACGGTGAAACGTGAGCTGAACTGTGACTTGGAATCTCATATGGTCCGTTCCGGAAGAAAGCACTGAGCGCATAAGAGAAGCACTGAACGCAACAGAGAAAATAAAAAAATAAATATAATTTATCTTATCTTCAATATCTACACGTACTGTTCGCTCACCTTCGTGGTTCGACTGGTCGAGACTGTTTTCCAAGATGGCTCCTGTGTGTATGCGCTAACTGTACTGTCTGTGTAAAGTATATTCTTATTAAACTGTCTACACTTACAACGTTCTCAATGCTTCAGTTTGCATGTAAGGATATGCTACTGTGTTAGTGTGGGGCTAATTTGAGCCTTGTTAGTGGTATTAACTAGCGATCTCTTTTTGCTCATTATGTTGCCCCATATACTAGCGTTATAAGCTAAACTGTTTTTAGAGATAAAACTCTTTACATTCGATTATCATGAAAACAAATCTCAGGGAACGATTTAGTCGGTACCAATGTGTTATTACACCCGAGGTTCATTTTGCGCCGGAGTTCTCCTTTAAGCACGCCTCTAGCCCGAGCTGGCCCGATTTGGCCCAAGGTATTCGACGGGCCAGAAATCCTGGCCGTTGGCCCCGAGTAAGCCCCGATCAAGCCCCGGAAGTGACAGTGGAAACGCGACTGGCCCTGGCACGCACTAGCACGGCTCGGCCCTGGCCCGGCAGTGGAAAAACGCGGCTATTGACCCAGTTTTTAATTAAATAAGGGCAATCATAACCTATTGCAGTTAATTTTGCAATGTACCGTTGCCGGTCGGCAAGCATCAATGACTCGCAATGTGACATTTTTGTCACTCAAATAGCCCACACATGTTCGCGGTGTTTTCCCCCACGCCGACTCCGCCTTCACCACGCCCCCAACTATGACTAGTTGCCGACTGTATATTTCTACTGCGTTGTCCAACAGATTTGACTAGTTGACGGCTGCCATGTAGCATAAATGTTTTCAGAAAGAGGGAAGAATAAATGAAAAAAACTCATATTAATTTTCACAAATTATTTGTACCGATCTACGATCTATAAGACATGTTTTTAGTGTTTCTATTATATACAGTTATTGTTTTAAACAATATCTATTATCAAAATCTAATATCCATGTGTAAAGTCAGTTTTTCGTAAAAAGTACAAACTTTACCTCTGAGATGAAATGGAGTTGAATAAAAATCTTAAGTAGCCTACTTCAAATTTACACTTAAATTCAGAGTAAATGTATTTCTTTACATTCCACCACTGGTTATTTGGAAAATGAAAGCAACAAAATGTATCTACAAATTGTTGCTAACTGCATTCCGGGAGTTGTTCAATAGACCAATTTTAAGTTGGTAAACATGGTGATGTTTTTTGTGAGCGGAGCTTAGGTGGTGGCAGAACGATCCATCTGGCCGCTTCACTAATGTAAGTTTGCAAGTTTTGTTAACTTGTTTTTTTTACAATGACTGGAGAAAATCCGATTTTATCTTAATGTGCAAGGTCACTCACTGTCCAGGACCGCGATTGTTATTTGCAAAAGTTAATTTTAACGGACGGAACCAGATTGGCCAACACGTACGCTCAATTGGGACGATCTGACAGGATTAACTTTAACGCTACCTCCGGTTGAGTGGCCTGACTTCTATCCGACAGAGAAACAGATGCCTAGCCAGCGCCAAGAAGACGACAATGTAAAGAGTGACATTACGGTGCAATTTTAATGAGGTGAATATTTTCTAGAAATAAAAATTGCAGATAAAGCATATACATTTTTCATTGATTCTTGCATCAACACAAGATGAGATTTAATAATAATAATAATTTAAGCTCCTTATTATGTAGCCGAATCTTTGCTGGTTTGTATTTGCCGCCTCCAGTTTTCCCTTTGTTCTGCCACCAGCTAACGCCGTGATGGGTAGACTGGGTACACTTGAGACACCTTAAATAACTTGCGTGCGCAGCAAGCACAAGTTGTGATTTATGCTGTGCACATGCATATTAGTGTCATCTTTGAACAATGGACGCATCTCCGATCCGAAGATATCGGCAACGTTTTTTTTCTAAGGTAAGACGTTCACTTCACCATGCACACAACTACAATGAATAGCTTTATTATCCTTATGTAACTGTTAAACGTAACTGGTGTCATCACAAATGTTATTCTGTGCTCTAAAAACTGGCATATTTCGTGGTATTGTGTCATGCAAGATCATTGCAAAATCTAGAGAAATGTGCGAGGTGGCCAGCGGTTGAGACACAGTGTATCAACTGTACCCCCGATAGAGTTCTATTAAGAAACACACTGTTTAGTTGTTCAGTGTTATGATAACAGGTTTAACGTCGTAATTAGCCAGCATAGGACGCAAATGAAAATATAATTTGATATTTGTGATATTTAAACTGTGTATTATTAATAAATATATTAAATATATTGTTCCTGTTTTATATATTTTAACCAGTGCTAATTTAAAAATGAATGTATTTAAATGGATGAATAAATAAACATGTTGCCCATTGTTTTTTTTTTCTTTATTTGTCTTTCTTTATTATTTTTGCAATGAACATTTAGTTACCTTTACATCATCAAAAATGGGTGTCTCAACTGTACCATGCACTGTCTCAACTGTACCACACATGGGTACAGTTGAGACAAAGGTAAGACAAAAAGCACCTTATTTTTATGAGCTAATTGTGGAAAATATAAACTACTAATGGGTACTATTGATTGATAATATCTTAGTCTACAATCTAATGAAATGTCATGTGGCATGTCATGTAGAAATTCACTTCTTTTCAGTATCTATTTTTGTGTGAAAAATCAAAACGCAAAAAGTGTCTCAACTGTACCCAGTCTACCCCTAACTGTGGCGTCGGCTCAAAATCGGTCTATGTGATGGTCTGTTTTCGTCGCCTAGCAACTGTGACAGCTGCAAACCTATTTAAAAATGATCACCTTCGTTTGTTGATGTACATAATAAAAAAATCAAACAATCAACATTTGAACCTTTATTGTTGTTTTTATTATTGCATTATTATCATTACAATCCACTAACTAGTCTCAGTGCTGCCTTCAAAGGATGCAGCCACTGAAATGGGACACAGCTTTTGAAATCACACTTGAAACCTTCAGATGATATTTAGTTGTCCTGTCACTTGTTGTAAAGAAGATAAATGATTGAAACTCTTCCCTCATGGAGGAGGGCAGTGAGGCCTGTGTCGCGATAGTCGATAAATCAATTAATCGCACGATAAAAAAAATAAGAGCTCGAATTTTTCTGGCCGCAAAAATTTCCATTTGCATGCTTGTTTGTTTTCCTCGTCTCTGTCTCTCTCTCTCTACCAAAGAGACAGGATGACAACTCTCGGTTCCTTAGGAACGACCAGAGCCATATAGAGAGATATACACTCACGGCCACTTTATTAAGTACCCCATGCTAGTAACGGGTTGGACCCCCTTTTGCCTTCAGAACTGCCTCAATTCTTCGTGGCATAGATTCAACAAGGTGCTGGAAGCATTCCTCAGGGAGTTTGGTCCATATTGACATGATGGCATCACACAGTTGCCGCAGATTTGTCGGCTGCACATCCATGATGCGAATCTCCCGTTCCACCACATCCCAAAGATGCTCTATTGGATTGAGATCTGGTGACTGTGGAGGCCATTTGAGTACAGCGAACTCATTGTCATGTTCAAGAAACCAGTCTGAGATGATTCCAGCTTTATGACATGGCGCATTATCCTGCTGAAAGTAGCCATCAGAAGTTGGGTACATTGTGGTCATAAAGGGATGGACATGGTCAGCAACAATACTCAGGTAGGCTGTGGCGTTGCAACGATGCTCAATTGGTACCAAGGGGCCCAAAGAGTGCCAAGAAAATATTCCCCACACCATGACACCACCACCACCAGCCTGAACCGTTGATACAAGGCAGGATGGATCCATGCTTTCATGTTGTAGACGCCAAATTCTGACCCTACCATCCGAATGTCGCAGCAGAAATCGAGACTCATCAGACCAGGCAACGTTTTTCCAATCTTCTATTGTCCAATTTCGATGAGCTTGTGCAAATTGTAGCCTCAGTTTCCTGTTCTTAGCTGAAAGGAGTGGCACCCGGTGTGGTCTTCTGCTGCTGTAGCCCATCTGCCTCAAAGTTCGACGTACTGTGCATTCAGAGATGCTCTTCTGCCCACCTTGGTTGTAACGGGTGGTTATTTGAGTCACTGTTGCCCTTCTATCAGCTCGAACCAATCTGGCCATTTTCCTCTGACCTCTGGCATCAACAAGGCATTTCCGCCCACAGAACTGCCGCTCACTGGATGTTTTTTCTTTTTCTGACCATTCTCTGTAAACCCTAGAGATGGTTGTGCGTGAAAATCCCAGTAGATTAGCAGTTTCTGAAATACTCAGACCAGCCCTTCTGGCACCAACAATCATGCCACGTTCAAAGTCCCTCAAATCACCTTTCTTCCCCATACTGATGCTCGGTTTGAACTGCAGGAGATTGTCTTGACCATGTCTACATGCCTAAATGCACTGAGTTGCCACCATGTGATTGGCTGCTTAGAAATTAAGTGTTAACGAGCAGTTGGACAGGTGTACCTAATAAAGTGGCCGGTGAGTGTATGTAGCCTATGTCTCCTACTTTCTATTTTTTCATTTAAATTAGATTTAGTAGATTTATTTAGATTTAGTAAAAGTGCATTTTTGCATATTATGAGGGTAATCCCCTGGAGTGACTTAATATTAAGAAAGAAAATCCAACCAGTTTGATATGAAAGACTTGATATGAAAGTTTAAGCACTGGTCAATTTTGGCATTATACATCCATATAAATATTATTATAAAGATTTGATGTATAATTTAAAGTGTAATTGCTGCCCTCTATTGGCTAAATGTATTTCTTTGTGCATATATAAATAACAATGGCATGATAACAGTATTGTCATTTTAAAGAACAGTTTTTTTGTTTTTCAAAATTGTTTAGCATTTCAGGACAATTCCAACTGCTTTGAGTTTTACTGCAGTCCTAAGGAAACATTGTTCTTCAAAGATGAAGTTGTTTGTGTGAAGCATCAATGTTTCCACTGTCACTGGAAGGGTATTGTGGAGGGATGTTGCAGCCTATGTGAGATTTTTGGGTCATATATATTTATTTTCTAGTTGAGGATAAGTTTCCCTGGTCTTTGCAGATGGCATAATTATTCAATACTTCCCAATGGAGAATGGGAAGAATAATTATTTCAAGATAAAAAAAGAAATTGTGAGTAAATTGAGTAACTGAGACACTTGTCTTTTTCCAGGTGTGTTTGCTGTCGAGGCGGATGGAGTGAAGGCAGTATCAGCGACTGAGGGAGATCCTGTCACTCTACACACTGGTGCTACTTTAAAACACCCCACGGATAAAATACTGTATTACTGGGAAATTGGACCTAATAAGAGTTGTTCGGCTAAAGTTCAGCTGCGCAACACCATTATATATGACGGTATATGTAATGAAACATTCAAAGACAGACTGCAGTTTGACCCTCAGACTGGATCTCTCACCATCATGAACATCAGACTCACAGACTCTGGACTTTATCAACTGAAGGTCATTGTCAATAGCAGCACCTTAACAAAGACTTTCAATGTTTCTGTAAAGGGTGAGTAGAGAATTTCAATATATTCATATTAGGCCAATGATTATTCAAAAGGTTGATGAGACACATTCAGACTCATTAATATGCTTAATTTTAAAACCCTGTTAGTTACGTTTGCAGCCATGAACCATATCTCGCTTGATATTAGAGGGAGGATAAGTTTTTATTGCAGATATAGCAATTCATTGAACAGAAATTTGAGCCCCTGATTGCAAGATGAATGCTAAGGCTGATATTCCCAATCCCAGAAGAGAAAGATTCTACATTTTTAAACTCATTCAGTAAATAAAGGGATAGTTCATTCATCCTGTGTGACTTTCTTTCTTATGTGGAACACAAAAGATTATATTTTTTAAGTGCGTCAACTTTTATTGGCTTCAATTGTATGGACAAAAATCTATAAAATCTATATGTCTTATTTTATGTTCCAAAGAAAGAAAGTCATACAGATTTGGAACAACACAATGACAATCTATGTCAGAATTTGCATTTTGTTGTGATCCAAATGCCACAAAACTCAGATCTATTCATTGGGTCTTAAAGATGTCAACTTAATGAACTTTATATGAAATAAAGGCCTACATATTATATAATATATGTATCCATCTATCCAGCCGTGACTGCACCAGGTCGTCCACCAGTTCAACGCTCGCGATGGCCGATGTATGTAGTCCTGGTTCTGGCTGCACTCACAGTAGGGATACTCATAGGGAGATTCCTGTACTGTTGTTGGAGGAAGAGAACACGAGATCAAGCAGGCAAGTATTACCTATGACTAATTGGGTAAAAGAAAAATAACTTTTTTTCCCTTCAAAAATCTTAAGAAATGTTGAAATATTTTCCTAATTGTCAGTATTGTTGTATTGCAAACAGATTTTTTGATTTAATTAATACATTTAATTTAACGTTTATTTGCATTGTCAATACAGTCCTGATCGACCTTGTTTTTTTTGTTGTTGCTTTATTTAAATGAATGATTTTTCCAGTTTTTATTTATTTCATTTTTTAATTATCTTAAAACAGGTCCAGTTCCTGCCGTAGTCGGACTAAAGTGGAAGTCTTTAAATCTAAAGTTGTGGGAGACTAAAACGTATGTATAAATGATTTCATTTAAACTTCTGTTCCATTGTCGTGCACTTGCAATGTTTTATGAAAGTCAATTTTATCACAGTTTTTATACTTGTATACATTTATCTTTTCCCCTTTTTCATTAGCAAACAGACCGATCAGCATCAACACCAAGAAGTCTGATGACCTGATGATACCTGTCAACACGGTCAAAACGTTTTTCCCGGAGTCTCCCATATTTCACACTCATCGCCCAAAGTCATACGAATAATCACATCAATATAGTATTCCAAGGTTGTCCAGTTGCCAGATCTTGTATGAAACGCATCTTACTCGCACAATCGACACATCATACAAATTTCAACCCTCAGCCTGGAAACCTACACTACAACCCAGTTGAGCTGTTGACATCTGTGCAGGACGCGAGAAGTGGAATCAAGCATCACTGGTACTAATGGGAGGAGAAGACTCTGGTGGCGCTCCGGCGTAACATATGGGGAAGGGGGATATTATTGTAAATATGAGATTATTGTATCCCTTGCACTGAGATATATATTGAATAACGCCAAACGAAAAGCTACTTGAATTCATGAAGTGCATTTGACACTCATCTGTTGTCATGGACACTATTACATAAAACTGTGCACTCATCATTAACACCTGTATGTTCTGTTCTGTTTCAGTTCAATACCAGTGTGTATTGTCTATGTTAAGTGTGTTGCTATCCGTTTGCCTTTCTGGTGGATCTTTAGAGAACAAACCTTTTGAATTGAAATACGTCTTCATCATCTGTCTGCCAGCAACCACCCGTGACATTCACTCATTGGCACGTGGAGACAGATGGCTGTATGTTAACTCACTGTTTTGTCTCTCAAGATCAAAGCTGCTGAGGTTGTTCCAACCATATAACTTTAAACATTAAATCTCTGAGAATTCAGTGGGTTAAAAAAAAAGTGTTACATTTTGTAAGTCACTTTTTTTTCTGGGCTCAAGTTTTTTTAAGGCACAAGTTGTTTTATGCTTGTTATTTGTCTTGTATATTTATAATAAAGTTGAGTGCTCAGTGACAACCATCTCACCCTAAATGCCATGAAGATAAAATAACTCGTTTAACATGAGTTGGTGGAAGAAAGCATGTTTCTACAAGACCATCAATGGTGTCCTCACTTGTGGCCCATTAAATCCACACAAATTACTGTCACAGTATAAGACTTAATCCACCATTACACCGCTTTTGTCTACCATGTGCACTATATGAATAAAGTCCTCTTATAGTGATAAAGGATGTTAAATGCCGCTCTCTACAGCACACGGAGAGTGAGGACAGCAGTGTGTCCTATTAGATAAACACTGATTTCAGATCATTTCCATAAAACACACACACAGCCATAAAACATAATACAGCAAATAGGATAGCAAATGGTGTGATTATGCATTATTGTGATTCAATATAAATGAAGTTAACATCTGTCTCTCATTAAGTCATGCAAACCTCTAGGATAAGTATTTGGTTCACTAAAATTGACAAATGTGAATCTTTGAATTGCATCTGTCAATTGCAATTTTTCAAAGTGTTTTTATTTTGTTACCTCATCCAATCTTCTGGATTCTCTCATTTTCACCCTCCGTGTCCCAAGCTTTATCATTGTTCATAGTGCCGAAGAGCTTCTAAAGTATAGCCGGAAGATGTTTGTTGGTTATAAACCGTGTTTATGTGCTGCTGGAATGACATCTGAAATAAGGGCAATATAAACTCACAGTGGAGAAAACAGAAGAACTATGTAGAGGAACTATGAAATTGACTGTTCAAATGAACACTCAGTTTTGTCCTTTGAGTGGCAGTAAAAGCACGTTTTACTTGAACGCAGTGGTTAAAAGCCAAAAAGGTCTTATAATAATGTTCAATTGGCTTCACATAATTATGTATGAATGTGTTCACCATCATATCAAATGGTTCAAAACAGGTCATCTAATAGGCTGCAACACTTAGAACAGACATCTCATATGTTTACCTTTATATTTATTTATCGGTTCAAATGGCATGTTCAGAAAAACAAGCATGACGTTTACATTGACAAATTGCTGTCTGGAGACAGAGGCAGAATAGACCAAATCGTTCTGATAGATGCTTCGTTACACCCTGTTTTTTTCTCATTAAAATTGCCTTTATACACCTACCAGCAGATTAAACTGCATGTCTGAGCTCAGACCCCAGTTTAAATAACCTGCTATTGTTCAATTATGGCGTTAAATGATGGACCAAACAGCGCGCGCTTGAACAGTGCGTGGCAAGTGAATATTTTAATAAAGAAATTGCATTGTCCTACTATTCTAAATATCTTAAGTCAACCTCTTCTGGGATCACAATAAATTCACGTATGGTTCAATAAAGGCCATTGCCAGTAATTGCTTCATTATGATTTGTAAGAGTTCCTCTTCCTCGGTTGCTGAAGATCATTAATGTGTTGTGACCATATAGGTTGTGACGTCATCACCGACACCTGGCGAAACCAAAATAAAATTCTACACACATTCGCAAAGCTCTGCTCAGCGTGCATTGCTGTTTATTTTGTTGCTGTGTTATTGTTTTTGTCGTTATGATTCAGCGACTCCAGTCCCCTCGCGAGTCTTCTGAGGTGAGTTGTGCAATTTGAGATTCGTACATTTACCATAAAACACACGGTATGCTAGGCCTACTCACACGGGTCATTTCTGCATTGTTTTCATTGCGTCGTTTCTGATGTTGCAAGCTGAATAATCATTTAGTGGCAGGTTTGCATTTAGTATTAGTTCAGTAGTTTTGTATAGGCCTACTTTAAAAATATGACTCAAATAATCGGTTTACAAAATAAAGTCAGATCTGTGCTGTTTATTGTGTTTTGGCTTGTTTCAGGAGTGTATTAACAGCTGCTGATGTCATGTCATCAGTTCCTGTTTTTTCACCTCGTTCATTATGTTGTCTTAAATCACATTAAAACTGCCACTTAAAGCTCATTTCATCAGTGCTGACAGACTTACACAAACTAGCCTACACCATTATCACTTTTATAAATCGACAAGATGCTATCTCATCATTTAATTTCAGTCTCATGCAAAAACAACACACATCTAAAAACTAAGCTATAAATGAAGTTGAACTGAATTGGCATGTTATTTGTTGCTTACAACTTTAATAATCCTACCAATAATCCATCTGTTTAATTTGAATGTATTATTGGTAGGCTATATTTTTATATTTGAAAATGAATTATTTCAATTATGGTATTTATTTCCAATTTTCTATTTCTTTGTCCATTTGTTCATATGACAGATAAAATAACTTTATTTGTAACTTTATCTATGAAAATGTAAACAAAACATTGAACGATTAAAATATGTGCAATAATGGAAACATCAGTTTGCTAACTGGTTATTTTTTGTTTTAGCAGATCTGCTGTTTCTACCACAGAATGTGAAGCTCCTCCCACAGCAATTCACCTATAAATGCTGGATTATTCCCATCAAGTGAAGAAGACACTTGAACATAGAGAACATGAGTGATCCAGAACCCTGCAGAATGGAAGATGAAGATGCTGAAGAACAAAGAGGTTGGTGTTTATTCTTGATTCGTCATTAACGATTAATTCATATTAAATTCATAAAACTGAATTTACTGAACTAAAAGAGCTGTGAAATAAGTGGTTAAAGTATCAAATAATATACAGGACACTGGAGCCTGAACCTGAAATGTTCTTTTCTATATTTTTTTCCCAACAAAGTTACTAAATAAAGTTTTAAATGTCATAAATTAAACAAGTTACTGAAACACTTCTCCAGTTTGTGTAAAAGCTGAGACTGGATTCAATTGGCTAATGCTTATAATGGGATAAGCCTAATAAATAATAAATAAATCCATTAATTAAATATCCGAGAGATTGTGTCAGAAACATGAGATTTGTGCCTATATATAATATTATTTTGCAGTTGTCTATGTTCTGGTGTTACATTAGTGTTAACTTTGACATTTCCTTTACATTTTTTAAGGATATACAGAAAATAAACTCCCTCGCGACTCTACATAGGATAACTGGTTTGGAGAACAGATGAATGCAAATAAAACTTTGTTTTAATTAATTTTAGGCTTAATTGAACAGAATGAGGAGAGTGAAGAACTGAGTGAAGGAGATGAGAAACATCATCATGTCAAAATTGGAGAAAAATCTTTGATCAGAGCCAAAAATTCTTGCCCTCAGTGTGGAAAGAGATTCCTACACAAAACAAGTCTTAAACGTCACATGACAGTTCATAGTGGAGAGAAGCCGCACACATGTGATCAGTGTGGGAAGAGTTTCAGACTAAAAAATACCCTTAATAATCACATGAAGATCCACACTGAAGAGAAGCCGCACACATGTGATCAGTGTGGGAAAAGTTTCAGACTAAAAAAAACCCTTGCTGCACACATGAAGATCCACACTGGAGAGAAGCCGCACACATGTGATCAGTGTGGGAAGAGTTTCAGACTAAAAAAAACCCTTAATGTACACATGAAGATCCACACTGGAGAGAAGCCGCACACATGTGATCAGTGCGGGAAGAGTTTTGCTCATAAAGGAACCCTTAATAAACACATGATAATCCACACTGGAGAGAAGCCGCACACATGTGATCAGTGTGGGAACAGTTACACACAAAAAGGATCCCTTAATGATCACATGAGGATCCACACTGGAGAGAAGCCGCACACATGTGATCAATGTGGGAAGAGTTTTTCACGTGCATTCAGTCTTAAATCACATCTACGTTTTCATTCCGGAGACAGATTGTTTTACTGTGATCAGTGTGAGAAAGTGTATTTTTCAGCATCATCCCTAAAGAGCCACATGAAAGTTCACACAAAGTTGAAACCTCAAATGTGTTCTTTGTGTGGGAAGAGTTTTAGTCAACCGAGTGCTTTAAAATCACACCAGAAAATACACAGTGGTGTGAAGAATTATTTGTGCTTTGATTGTGGGAAGACCTTTCTTACTGCTGCTAAACTGAAGCAGCACGAGAGAATTCACACTGCAGGAAAACCTTGTTAACAATGGGACAAGAGATTCAAACCTGAAAAAACAGAATAGGATCCACACTGGAGAGAAGCCGTGCATGTGATCAGTGCGGGAAGAGTTTCACTTGAGAAGAAGCCCTTAATGATCACATAAGGCCATGAGTACATGGGTATTCGAAAGAGACAACAGTGATCAATTGTGAAAACACTATGAGAACACTGTTGTAAATTCCTTGTACTTTTAGCTGCCGGTAATATTCTCATAATTTTCATGAACAGTGTTTTTTTTATTGATTAAAATCTTTTAATAACTGTTATGTTGACTTTTCAATGTTTTAGTCTTAGCGAATACAATTTGGCATGTTTTTGATCGCCTCACGAGTATTGTTACTACTACACCCTCACTCATTCTCTCTAGAACATTGGATATTGTTGCACCCATTAGATTAAAAGGTCAGAGAGAAAAGTAAAGCACCATGGTACAACAATACTACGCATGTTCTAAAGAGAGAAACCCATAATTTAGAGCGTAAATGGAAACAAACTAATTTAGAGGTCTTTAGAATCGGGTGGAAAGACAGTATGTCACGTTATAAAAAGGCCCTAAAAGCGGCCAGGGCTGAGCATCTCCGCAAACTAATAGAAAACAACCAAAACAATCCAAGGTTTTTATTTAACACCGTGGCTAGACTAACAAATAAACAGACGTCGCCTGAACGGTAATGATTTCATGAACTTCTTCACTGAAAAAATAGAAAGCATCAGAACCACAATTATAAACGTTTAATCTTCAATCGCGCCTTATTGTTCAGCCTCCATTATCACCCCGCAAGAACAATTACAGTGCTTTACAACTATAGAACAAAAAGAGTTAAATAAACGTATCTTTTCATCTAAAACAACAACATGTTTATTAGATCCTATACCAACTAAACTATTGAAAGAAGTGTTACCTATAGAGTGCCGAAGTTATGACGTCACATTGTAGGACAACTCGGAAGCTAGCGGCGCATGGGTTCCCTCGATCGAAAAGCTATGCATTTTCCCCATAGACTTTTGGAAAATCGCAAAAAATAAGATCTGTATTTTACAAAGAGTTGTGACCCTTACACGTTTTGTCTATCAAGATAATCTTTACAAGTTATTCCAAAATGTATACATTTTGAAGCCTATATAAAGTTTTTAAAAAACACAAGCAGACACAATACAGTTTAAAAAACCACAAGCAGGTTATAACTGTGTGTTCTATGTCATAGGTCAAAACGTGAAAATATTTAGAGGCTTTGTTCACCACAGACCTTATTTCAGGCGATTTAGCAAAAACCCATTCAAAAATCCCCTAGACTTTAGAGCGAGGGAACCGGGAGTGCTAAAATGCTAACTCACCTCCACGTTTTGGCCTACAGAGTGACGTCGTAACTTCGGCACTGTATAGTGGAATAGCCTCTCCTCAATATCATTAACTCGTCTTTATCTTTAGGTCATGTTCCACGAACATTTAAACTGCCAGTTATAAAACCACTCATTAAGAAACCACAATTTGACCCACATAATCTAGCAAATTATAGACCCATTTCAAATCTTCCATTTATGTCTAAAATATTAGAAAAAGTTGTGTCCACTCAACTGGGCTCTTTTTTGCAAGAAAATTACATCTATGAAAAGTTTCAGTCTGGATTCAGGCCACACCGTAGCACTGAAACTGCGCTCGTTAAAATCACAAATTATTTACTTTTAGCTTCGGACCAAGGCTGTATCTCAATACTAGTTTTACTTGATCTTAGTGCTGCGTTCGATACTGTAGATCACACAATACTCTTAGATCGACTACAAAATTATACTGGTGTTCAAGGACAAGCATTAAGCTGGTTCAGATCATACTTATCTGAGCGCTACCATTTTGTCTATTTAAATGGAGAAAAATCGATCTTAACTTCAGTAAACTATGGAGTGCCGCAGGGATCTGTGTTAGGCCCTCTATTATTCTCAATATATATGATGCCACTTGGAAATATTATAAGGAAACATGGAATTAGTTTCCATTGTTATGCTGATGACACTCAAATATATATTTCATCACGGCCGGATGAAAATGCAAAATTTTCAAAATTGACAGAGTGTGTTAAAGATATAAAAGATTGGATGAAGCGTAATTTTCTTTTATTAAATCCAGACAAGACAGAGGTACTACTTATCAAAAAAACGCCCACAAAACCTCTCACAATACAACTTTAACATAGTAGGATGTCCTGTTACTTTATCCTCTACAGTAAAAGACCTGGGTGTCATACTAGACTGCAAACTGTCTTTTGAAAATCATATTTCATATGTTACAAAAACAGCCTTTTTCCACCTTAGAAACATTGCTAAGCTACGTAATATGCTATCAGTTTCTGATGCAGAAAAGTTAGTTCATGCTTTCATGACCTCGAGACTAGATTACTGTAATGCTTTATTGGCTGGTTGTCCTGCATCCTCAATAAACAAGCTACAGTTAGTACAAAATGCAGCCGCTAGAGTTCTTACTAGATCAAGAAAATATGATCATATAACACTGATTTTATCATCACTACATTGGTTACCTATAAAGTTCCGTATTAATTATAAGGTATTTCTACTAACTTATAAAGCCCTAAACAGCTTAGCTCCAGTCTATTTAACGGATCTTCTATCGCCCTATAATCCATCGCGCTCTTTAAGATCTCTAAATTCGAGGCTTTTGGTTATACCTAGGATATCCAGATCCACAAAAGGAGGGAGAGCATTTTCACATTTAGCTCCAAAACTCTGGAATAGCCTTCCTGATACTGTTTGTTTCTCAGACTCGCTCTCCCAGTTCAAAACTAGATTGAAGACGCATCTCTTCAGCCAGGCATTCATATAATATTTCTAATCTTACAGTTAAATCCGGCCTCTAGTTCATAACCGCCAGAGGAGAACTGTCCCCCGACTGAGCCTGGGTTCTCCCAAGGTTTTTTTTTCTCCATTAGGTCACCTGATGGAGTTTTAGGTCACCATTAGGTCACTTGATGGAGTTTTTCGGTTCCTTGCCACTATTGCCTTTGGCTTGCTCAGTTGGGGATATTCATTTTAATTTAACCAATCAATAATACTATTGATAAGCATTACCAAACGTGGACGTTTTATTATTAATTTAATTCTGTGAAGCTGCTTTGATACAATCTGTATTGTGAAAAGCGCTATACAAATAAACTTGACTTGACTCCTGTCATTTCTTTGTTTTATCGAGTACTGATAAAAATGATTTTGTGGTGAAGTAAATGCTACAGAAAAAAAACAAGTGTAATTTCTACATGAAAAAGGTAGCTCAGGCAAGTTAGTAAATCCTATAATAGTACTCAATTCAATATTGCGCTATTTTGTGCATTTTCTGACTGGAATACATTTAGCTCAGCAGCAGGCAATATATAAGGAACTAATGTTAAATGCATTATATGTGTTTTATTGTGTAGTGTGGATGATTATTTCAGTGAAGTGGTGAAGTGATTGTATTGCTGTATTTCTCTTTTGACTTTACATTTGCAAATCGAATTTTAGTTACTTAAGTTTTGAGAGTTTCACTAGCAACGTAAATGCCTCTTTATTTAATGTTAATACTTCCTCTTTTTACCTAATGATGCTGATGTCTTTAAATCACTTTTAAACTGCCACTCCATTCAAAACGCTCATTTCATTGGTATCAAAAGACAACAAACCATAATTCTCTTAACAGTATTTCATTATAATATGTGATAAATCATGTTCAATGTAAAAACAACAAAAAACTAAATGACAAGTTAAATGATGTTGAACTCCGTTGGGATGTTATTTATTCCTTGCAGTGCATGTTTGTGTTAGTTTGTTTACTTCTATTTTAATTGTCCTCCTGTCATACTGTGGGAATAATGGGAAATATTTGGCAGCTGTGGTAAATAGCTGTTGTTAGTACAGGTTTACCATTGACCTATGTTGGTTTGTTTGATTAATTTGAGCATATACCATAAATTCTGTAATGTGACCAGCAATATTAACTTTAACCTATACTGTACCTATGATATTAGGGCCTTAATATTGACATGATAAAAATGTACTGAGACCAAGCTAAAAAAAAGTCTAGTTTCTTCCCCTACTCACCGCCCAGTCGTCGTTGAGGCGATGGCGCACTTTCTGCTATATCACTGACATGGTTTTAATTTTGCTTTTCCTCCATTGCCACCCCAGATACTTCGTCTGGACTTTGAGCAGCTTGAGCACATAGAGCTGCATCATGGCCTGCTTATATAGCTCAGCATACTCGCATAGTGGTTTTACTTATTACTGTTTTACTGTAATTGTGAAAGTTAAAATGACAGTTACCCATTCTCAGAATTTTTCTTCTGCATTTAACCCATCCAAGTTAGTGCACACACATTAGCCATTTTTGCTGTGGCACCCGGGGAGCGAATGGGGGTTTGGTGACTTATTCAAGGGCACCTCAGTTATTTCCTGCCAGTATTGAGAATCAAACCAGCAACCTTTGGATTAGTAGTCTGACTCTCTAACCATTAGGCCATGACTGCCCCCAAATGTGAGGCCCAAAATGTTGAAACTAGTTAAAACTATCCTCACTTATATTGCGCAATTTTAGACATTTTATAAAATAACTTTAACAGTTCGCACACATCTATTTTGGTCGCAAATGCGAGTTAAATCCACACACTGTTGAGCTCTTTGTTCAAGTTAAGAGAATAACTAATTGATTGAATCAGTCGTCTGACTCAAATCAAATCACTAGATTATTGAACTCCACAGAAGAAAGTCACCTTGGAAACCACAATGAGGACGAAGATATGCTTTAATAAAGAATAATACATTTTTAACACAATTACTACAATAGACATTTCTCCATACAGCACAAAAATATTGAAGTGTTTTGAACTTTATTGATATACTATTGATATGATGATTTGTAAATTGACATTGACTTGCAAAGCATACAGAAAAACTTAACACCTACTCACAGTGTATCATTGGTAAGGGTTTTTTAAGTTCACCATCTATTGACCACATTTTTGGAGAATCTAGGATTAATCATTGAGGAACTGATGGTGATTGACTGTTTTCTGTCTGTTTTTTACATGCATTGATATACCTTCACATGGTTGACAAAGTTGCGTGATGTTGAGATGTGTGGTCTGGTTTGTGACAGGATTGTTGATCACACAGCTGTATGTGTTGTTATCCTGATATTCCACCTCCAGAGGTAGAGAGAGACTGATGCTGAGATCACACACACTGATGCTGGACAATACACTGATTCCTGCGTACCAGGGGCCTCATTTATAAAACTGTGCGTAGGATCCTTACTAAAAGTGTACGTACGGCGAAAAGCCAAAAATGGCGTACGCAAAAAAATATTCAGACTTATAAAACCGTGCGTAGGCTACGCCAGAACCTGCGCAGAATTCACTTTATAAATCCCAGTCAGTGGAAGATTAAGCGCACAAGCGTCTCCTCCCCGAAATAACCATATATGGAGTTTACAACGCCTAGTTTTACTATGCATGTCCTCATCTGCATATCATTTGCATATGATTATTCATCCACGTGATGACATGTTTAACGGTACAAGACATTAGGAAAATATGAAATACGGATGTGCCGTCACATTACATCAATAAAAATCATTTAGTAGCCTATCCTTGACTTGTTTTTGAATAAATAAATCAAATAGTGTAAAATACATTTCAGAGAAAGTTTTTCTCAATCTTTTTCACTGGCCAAATAGTATTTTTAATTGATTTATAGATTTTAATGGAGATAGACCTTGTTGTGCATTATTTGCACGAAAATATTTTCTCAGACAATCTGCTATTATCATAAGCAAATTATCTCTGTAGTTAAAACATTAAAACACAGCATGCTAGGAAAAGTGTTGAGAAGCATTGCATCCACAACAAATATTTATATTTATTGAATATAAAAAATGTTGTAACTTCTCAGTAATGATTTCATGTGGTTTAAGTGTTTAACTCCTTTAATGAGAATTTGGCATATTTAATCTAAATGTTTATATCAGAAGTAAAACATAGTTTAAATAATTATTTTACTTATTTTTAAAAACTGTTATTGTGAACATGCACTGTTTGTATGATTTTTATGAAGATCTGCCGTTAGATAGGCTATATGCGTTAATTTCACAAACGGCCCAACGCGTAAATAAATTAAAAAATACCCCCAAAATAAAATAAAAAAAACAACATAAATTGATAGATTTTATTTTATCGAAGAGATTGATATAACATGTATTAAAAAAAAATTGGATCACACCTGAGACCTCTGTGCCCACATTTGTCCATGAACACGGGATTAAGGGCTGTAATGTAAATACAAAGAATACGAAGAAGAGGTCTTCTAACAGCGCTAGAGCATCCATTATGATGATATGTTATATACGCACATAACCTACTTTTTTATAGCCCATTCATTACACAACAATAGTATTTGCACCTGGTTAAGAATGCTGATAATGATAATTCAGGTTAATGCAATTTGATTTATTGGGTGATGTAATAGGATAATTTAGAAGTTTTTCATTTTAAATAGTTATTACTATTTGGGCCAGTTGGTGTCGCCAAAACACATACTCTTCTAAAAGAGTGCGTACGCATGGTCAAGAGCATCCTTACGGTGCGCACTTATTTACGCCAAGTTTATTTTTTATAAATCCCGATATGTGCGTGGAAAAATGCGTACGCATATTTCTATGCCCATTTTGTGCGTACGCAACGTTTATACATCAGGCCCCAGGAGAGAGTCACATGACTCACATTCAACACTGAACACACCAGTGAACATCTGGACTCTGATGATGATGATGAACATTGTGAAGAGTTACTGATAATCTCAGGTACAGGCAGAGGAGATGGAAAAGATGTGGAAGATGAAGGAAGATCGATGAGGTGAGACTCGTCTCGATCACTCAGAGTTTGACTCTCTTCGCTTTGTGTGATTGTAGTGATGATGACAGGTGTTGAAACAGCTGCTTTCAAACAAAAATCAACAATTGAAAGAGACAACAAAATGTATGTAAGAGAAATAAAGGGTAAAAGGCAATGTGACAGTGATATTTATCTCACCATCTTCTACAATAACCATGAATATCGCCCGCGAGGTTCTTCTGGAGCTGCCGACAGAAACTGTATAATATCCAGCGTCACTGAATCTGGTGTTTGTGATGGTCAGAGATCCAGTCGGATGCAGTTTCAGTCGGTCTCTGAATCTCTCATCAGCATCAGGATACGTATGAATACTGTGTTTATAGACTTTAGCAATACATAATTTTTCAGTTCCAAACTCCCATGTTATGTGATCATTTCTCTGAATGTTAACATCAGTGTGTAGAGTGACAGAATCTCCCTCCATCACCAATATTATCTGTACTCCATCCGCTTCCACATCTGCAAATATATTTATATTACATGTTGATAGGGAAAAAGCTTTTAAAATGTTTAAAAAAGGAAATGTCTGTCACCATAACTTTTTTCTGCATGTTCATAAGTCTGGGAACACAAATTCTAGATAGCATGAAAGCAAAGAGAGATTCCAGATAGCCAAGAGATTCATCAACGCACTTGCAAAATTCATTTATTAGAAGCAGAATAACTAATAATAATAATTTAAAAATACACTCACCATGAACAGATATAAAACAAGTCAACAAGGTCCACAGAAACATTTTGGAAAGACTGACTGGTGGAGTTTAGTGGATTCAGAAGAGCACATAAATATATCTGATGACCTTATGTTATGAGAGGGTTTCTACTGAAAATGACAAGATTAGAAGAATTGGGTTTGCAACAGTCTCTGATTTGCAGATTATAATCAGACTGAAGGTTTATTCTCAGGTTATCATCATCACTCACACTGCAACTGAAACTAAAGTAACCACTTCTTGTTCTGAGCAACTTTCAAAAACAACAATGAAAGGTCTTGCGTTACTATTAATATTACTGTGCTACTATTACTATTGGCTCATTTCACCATGGTGAAATGAACCAATGTTGCACTACATTTTATTTGATAATTTGAAAGATACAGAGATTGAAAAAGAAGAAAGTTGGCAAACTTTATGTTAATGTGGTTGAGAGATATGTAAATGTACTCCTCATCCTCATGCATTTTATCAATGGCCAACTCCCCAGAAATGGTATATTTAAGTATCCTACATTATAAATGGGAATAATATAGTATATTGTTTTCTTTGTTGAAATACGTTTGCTACACAGCAAAAAATGCTGCCACTCCCAGCTCAACACTTGTCTTCATAGTGACAGGTGTTGCAATATATTTAGTTCCTGAAATATTCATGATATTTAAGAGGGCGTGTCCTTGAGACAAGATGGACATTCACATTCACCAAGGGGGTAATCCATCACCTGGAAACTGAAGCTTCCCTTGGGAGCCGCCATTGTATCAGACTATCACCTGCTGTTAGCATTCCATTGACTCCCATTCATTTTGGCGTCACTTTGATAGCGAATAAGTTTACATCTGAGGCGTTTAAAGACTCAATTTGTCCATTATTTATTTCTAAAGAAACACGACAATGTATAAAAGGCTCCATTACCTTGTATTTTACGTTATGGCCCCGTAGAAGCAGTTTTTGTAAAAATAGGCTAACGATTGCATCATAACCACTCGACTCTCCGTCACACAGTAGAGAAATTACAGTATAGACAGGAGGAGAAGCTCGCAGGCAATCGGGGGGACGTGGAGGCATAAAGTCCGATAAAGTAAAGGGAGAAGCCCATAGAGAGTGATAAAGTTGCTCCTGCTGCTAGTTCATGGACAGCTAATACTCACGCTCTCCGTCTCTGTGAGATTCGTCTCTGTGAGATTCGGAAGGGAATGATTCAGATTTCTCTCGGCACAGCTACTAGAAGACTTACAACTGTCAGACAGCTTGCTCACGTCACAGTTTAAGCCTGCGCAGTACGCTCAGCCATCAGGAAGTGAGTGCTTCACTTTTCTCCATTGAAATCTATGGGGTTGCTGTGTCCATTTCTTTTACTGTCTATTGCCGCTTTTCCACTGCATGGTACGGTACGGCTCGGTTCGGTACGGCTCACTTATGGCGCATTTCCACTGCATGGTACGGTACGGCTCGCTTTGGCTTGCTTTAAATGGTACCTGGTCTGTTGAGGTTCCAAGCGTACCGTACCGGTACTAAAATGTGACGTGAAAACACTGCAGATCACTGATTGGTCAGACAGAATCGTCACTACCCTCGTCATTGTATTTGCGCGACACGAGACACTAAACCCGCTAGATTTAAATAACCAGTAGACAACAGCCAACGCTAAAGTATTTGCTTGAAAAAAGAAGATGAAAACTTAAAAAAAGAAATGGCTGAATGGTGGTCAGTGGACGAGGTGCAGACGTTACTCTCGTTGGTTGCCGAGGAGTTGCGCAACTATAACGATCAGTCCCACCCACTTTGAAGCGGTACTACTGCAGTGGAAAAGCAACCGAGCTAAAGTGAACCGAACCGTGCCGTACTGAGTCGAGTCGTACCACGCAGTGGAAAAGCGAAACGAGCCGAACCGTTCCGCTCCGAGTCGAACCGTACTGAGCTGAACCGAGCCGTACCATGCAGTGGAAAAGCGACATATGACATTCACACGGTTCTGAGAAAACGACTAAAAGCTTTGTATTATGCTGCCAGGTCGTTAGATGGCGTTAGACTGAACACGTAACACGCATGTACATGATGTCATCGTCTTCAGAGATTCACGTTTTTGTTGTTTACACGGAGACCATTTTCTAAAACTTTCACTTTGAAGCCTGTTTTCAAAAGTTTGCTTTTTCAGGCACCCAAAACGCTATTGCCGTGTAAAGGAAAGGCCAAAATGCATACAAAGTTTTACATTTTTAGTTAGAAAGGGGTAAAAAGCCCCTAGATGTGGTTGCAATAAACTCTGTAATAATTAATTCGGTACAACGGATATTATTATTCTATTGCGCTAAGAACTGATGACAGCACAGTTGGTTTACCAATTGACCGTTCGCAAAGACCCGCCCCCCTTAGTTACTGTCGCTATGTCCGACAAGCTACGCAACTCTCACACACACCATGTTCTCACGCTGTGAAAAATACATTGCGGAGCAGAGAGGAGACTGATAACACGCTGACAGACAGGACAGACCAGCTTACTTTTCGGTTACTTTTGATATTAAACATATTAAACAAAGTCTCACCTTTCAAATTTGGTCATTTTTTAAAAGAAATTTAAACAATACCGTTTTGTGGCTCTTTAATGTGTCGTGACAGATCGCTGTAGAGCAACAGTTAAAGCTGCTCGTGAACTGATCATCTCCCTTTTAGTTCATTTATAGCATCAAATAAACATGAATGAACATAAGAAAGAATGTTGTTTTAACCGCGGAAAGGCGTCAGTACACTCAATTTCAAATCTTCCCATGTTAATCTACTAACTCTCCTGACTGCTGATGGCCATTAGTCAGGCACACCTGAACTAATCAGTGTGGCCAATAATGTCAGACAGGAAACAAAGGACCTGCCTGAAGTTCAGGAAGTAGTGCAGCTGTGCATAGAGCCTATTGGCGCAAAGGGGTGTTTTATTTCCGCCCATGTAGAGATCGAATATTCAAACTGTTTCTCCAATTTGGTTTTATTGTCTTTCCATTTGGTGGATTAGAAACAAAATATGATGAAAACAAAAATAAAAATGTGAAAATGACACAAGATATCTTTATAGCCTAAATAAATTAACTAACAGTTTCTTCTTTTTTCTGTTTAGAAATAAAAAACATTTT
Source organism: Semotilus atromaculatus (assembly GCA_031834385.1). NCBI lineage: Eukaryota > Metazoa > Chordata > Actinopteri > Cypriniformes > Leuciscidae > Semotilus > Semotilus atromaculatus. The sequence goes on along the minus strand of JAULUF010000013.1, from coordinate 8,561,027 downwards.
ACCCACAAGTAAACAATTTCATTCCTTTTTTGCCCGGTGCAATAATTAGATAATCAAATGTACAATGACTGGTAGTAAAACTGTAATTTATATCAATCTGTTTCTACAAAATCTAATAATAAAGTGAAATGTCTGCTGATGATCCTCTAAGGCTTGTGTTGTTAGGAGTGTCACTATTAACAGCTAGCCTGTTTCTACCAGACTCTCGTACATTTCATTTGTACAGAGAGGGTGCTTCTCATTTCTTATTTGTGCATCCTCGTTTCCTTTCCTCGTTTCCTTTCCTCGCGTCTCAGCTCCACCCCCTGCAGGATGCGAAGGAAGGCTGCAAGGAAAGAAAAGGAGGACGGAGGAATCGAAGGAAAGTTTTTTTATACTTTGGAATATTTGATCACTCGAGTGTCACTCCACAGCGTCATCAGCAGTGCTCAAAGTATCTGCCCTTATGTTGTTGGAGTTTGGCTATTTAAGAAATTTGTAATAAATAATAATAAAGAAAGATACCCTGTTGAAATATGTGAGATGTGTGGTTTATATAAACTGCAATGGTAAAGTATAAATTAAAATGATTGTGACCGACGTGAAGGGGGAGGAGAATTGATACGTGCGTCACGTTAAGTCGATGTGAGAAATGTTTTTCTATATCTCAGCTCTGTCCAGAGTTAATGTTTAGTCTACACACATTCCATGTTTGCATGTAAGTTAAACATCTGTTACATTAAGGAGGTAGCTGAAGAGCCCTCTCCAGTTATGTGTGTGTGTGTCCTATAGAAGATGTGCAGTATGTATGGTAGAAGGTCTGCTGGATCTCTAGGTTCCAGAGGAGACCTAACTTTTCTTTACCATTTATGGGATTGTTATATGGGATGAAGGAATGTATGTTTCTATTGGTTAGATGTATGTTACTCCTCTTGATATTTGACTATATATTACGGGACCCCGAAAGTACAAACTAAGCTATCTTTCTAGCTTCACCAGCGCTGGGTTTTCCAACTTTGTTCATTCACAACTTAATAAAAGGACGGAGAGAAAAAGGCACTTCGTGTTCGGAAATCTTTTCATTTCTGACAATTGGGGGCTCGTCCGGGATATCTCCAGGTAAGAAGAACTTTTTGATAAAGATCTTCCTATCTGCTGAGACATATTTTGATGCGTGCCGTAGCTAAAGGTTGCCAGATTTGGTGACAATCCTCGTGTTTTAATTAATGCGGGAAGACCGACAAAGGAGACCTGATCAGTCTGTCTTTGTGGTACCTCGTAGTTTGATAATTGCGGGAAGGTTATCCTCGTGTTTCTAATAAGAGATGCGGGAAGAACACAAAAAGAGATCTAAGCTTCCTCTTTTGCTGTTATTTTTGTGGTGTACCTCGTGTATTAATGCGGGACGAACGTAAGAAAAAGTGATACATTTTCTTCGTTTTTTGTGATATCCTTACTTTTGTAAGAAGGAAATATTGTTGCAAGACATTTCATAAAAAAACTCCGTCGTTCTTTTGGGTTTGTGAATGAATAGATGCCTTTTTTCTTTTTTTCTATTCTTCTAAAACACCTTACTAACACTTGAAACTGCTATTTTTTTTCTTCCCCTTTTGTTTTCTATTTTGATTATCTGAAATTAGTTTATTCTGAATTAGAGGAGAAATTTTTGTGTGGCTTAAAATGGGAAATAAAATAAGTCCGCCATTAATTAATGAAACTCCGAAAGATTTTATGATTCGGAATGATCAAGCCTTTTTTTACTGAACCGTATCTATCAAATCTAGCTGGCTGGTCCGCTGATAAAACAAAGCTGGATCCGTTCCCGCGTGATGGTTCTTTTAAAGATGCTGACATGTCTTTTTTTGGAAACTGGGGAGATTCAAATTGGGATTTTGATTATATGAAACGATCCTATAAAACTTGGGAAACGATGAAAAAATACTGGAATCGCGGACCGGAGATAAATAAAAATATAGAGATAAATAAAGATCGAACGCTTTCTCCCCCTCCAGCTGCACAGTCTGTGAGAGGAGAAACGGTGCCTGCTATTTTTTTTAACTCAGTCTCACAGCCTGTTGTGAAGCTGACACAGACAGAACACTCAGACACACAGAGTGAGACGGGAAAAAGTTTCTCTCACACTGCAGTCGTCAGCGTCCCCCACCCTCCTAGATATGAGTCTATTCAGACTTCTGCGGTGTCTAAACCAGTAAAAAATAAACTGTATCCTGATTTAAAGACTACACAATTGATTCGTATCACCACGAATAATTTTTTGACGATATCGATTGATGACCTTGGCAAGCGTTTACGTGAGCTTTCCTCTGCTGGAGCCTTTGCTTCCTCCAAAGGAAAAACTCTGATGATGTTACAGGTGGATGTTGCGGCTCAGAACCGTCCTCCCTTTAGCAAGACGAAACCTATTACATGTTATTGCTGTGGCCGCTCTGGGCATACAGCCAAGTTTTGCAGACAGAGAACCGAGATGCAGCAGTCTAATAGGTATGAGATGCGTAGGCGCTCTGATGGCTACGGGCCAAAGCCCCCTCATTCGTTTTCTCCTAGCCAGAGGCAGGGAGTGACAGGGGCAGAAAGATTCCCAACAGAATGGAGACGCACCTGACGCTGCCCGCAGAGCCAAGAGCCTGAGTTTTCACTACTTTCGATTCAATATCCAAATAAATCACGTTGTGATTAAATGTTGACCATAAACCTTATACCTTTTTAATTGACAGCAGAGCTTCCATCTCTTCGTTAAGTTCAAAAATGTACTCGGGCTCAATTACAGAAAAAACAATTAACTCTGTCGAGATTAATAACGTTCCTTTTGAAATGCGAATTGACGCCAAAGTGACCAATTACTTCTAAGGATGTACCATCGTTGTTCAAAATGCATGATTTTGTAATAATAACAAATTCTTCAGTCTGCCTATTAGGTAGAGATTTAATGCACAACTTGAACTTAAACTTGAATTTTGAATCTGACTCTCTGAAACTTCTGTTTCCTGCAGCTTTTTCCATTACTACCGACACAGGAAGTGCTCTTGTTGAAGATTCGTCTGCAACTGTGCCGACACTGGAAATTTCAGGTGTCAACCCTCAATTGTGGGCGGAACACAAGGATGACGTAGGGTTAATAGATGTCCAGCCCTAGGGCGAACCTGATAACTACTAGGCCTGTGTTTCAAAAACAATACCCGCTTTCAAAGGAAAAAGAGGAGGGAATTAAGCCTCTCATTCATAAATTTCTGGAACAAGGCATTCTGGTTCGAACTCATTCACCCTATAACACACCAATCAATCCAATTAAGAAAGCTAATGGTTCTTGGCGTTTAACGCAAGACCTGAGAAAAATTAATGATTTGATTAAACCACTTGCTCCTATTGTACCCGAAGTTCAGGCGATAATAAATTAAATTCCTTCAGAACATGAATTTTATTCTGTTATTGATTTAAGCTCCGCCTTTTTCAGTATTCCTGTTGATCATGACACTCAGCCACTGTTTGCATTTTGTTTTCAGAATTGTCAATACATGTGGACGAGACTCCCACAAGGGTTCAGAGATTCTCCGGCTGTCTTCTCCGCTGTAGTGCACGATACACTGAAAGATGTCAAACTCCCTCCAGACACCTGCCTGCTCCAATATGCTGATGACATTCTGGTCACTGGTGCCTCTGAGGACATGTGTGCTGCTGCCTCAATAATTGTGTGCAACGTTCCGGCTGAGGCTGGTTTCAAGGCATCTAAAGAAAAACTCCAATGGGTGCAGAGAAAAGTCAATTACCTCGGACATGAACTGTCAAAGGGCAAAGTTTGTCTGTCTGCGGACAGAATCAAAGCCATCGCTACATTTAAGCATCCATACACACGGAAGCAAATGCAAAGCTTCCTGGGACTGGTCAACTACTGCCGCCTGTGGGTGCCTAATTGCTCCATGTATGACAAAATCCTGCGAGAAGCTACGCTGGGTGACAAAGAGGACATTGCATGGACAAGTGAGATGAATCAAGCATTCAGACATTTGAAATCATCACTCTTAAGGCCGTCTGTCGTCGGCCTAACTTGTTACACACAAGACTTTCATTTGTACGTGTACGAAAGTGGAGGCACAGCCGCGGCAATCCTGGCCCAAGAGCATGGGGGCACTTTCCGTCCAGTATCTTATTTATCTAAAACCCTTGATTCAGTGGCTAGGGGACTCCCGGCCTGTTTGCGTGCATTGGCTGCCACAGTGATCATGATACAGGATGCTGAAAAGGTTTATCACATACACTCATTGTACATGTCTCTCATCAGGTAGGAGCCATTATGCACAATATTTCTACGCAACACATGACTGCCCAATGCCGTTCAGGCTATGAGGCTATATTGTTAGCAACTGCTAATGTAACGTTGAAAGTAACTTCTGTTATTCATGGCCCTACTGTACATTTGCACAGGTTGCAGACACAGGGTGAATTTGAGAGCGACGACCATGACTGCCTGACCAGAATCCAAATTTCGACAGCCTGCAGGCCAGACGTGTCCACGTCTGTCCTGGAGGAGGGAATGCATTGGTATATCGATGGATCCTGCTTTAAGCCGAACGATAGTACATATTTGTGTGGTTACGCTATTGTTGAATTACCCGATAAAGTAATTGAAGCGTATTGGATAAAGTAAAGTCGCAGAACTGATTGCTCTAACAAGAGCTTGTCAATTGGCAAAAGGTCAGTGCATCAACATATATACTGACTCCAAATATGCGTACGGTGTAGTCCATGATTCTGCTAAATTGTGGGAGGAAAGAAATTTCAAAACCTCCGACGGAAAACCAATTTCGCATCATAACATTGTGGCCGAACTGATTAGTGCAGCACAGCAACCATTGAAGCTTGCTGTTATTAAAGTAGCTGGTCATAAAACAGGTGAATCTGACGAGGCCAAAGGAAACAGATTTGCGGATGAAGTAGCGAAATGGGCAGCAAAAGAAGCAATACGTAGTCTGCATGTAAATGAACAAAACAATGAAGTGTCAATGATGAATTCATCATTGATTAATGATTTGGACATTAAAATTTTTCAAGCGAATCATACTCAAGATGATTTGAATCATTGGGCAGCCAATGAAGTAAAACCTGATCAAGCTGGTATCTTAAGAGATAAACAAGGTAGAATCGCGCTACCAGCATCCACCATTGTAATGCTGTGTAGGCATTATCATGGTGTATCACATGTGTCAAAAGAGAAAGTGATACAAAATTTGAATCAATTATACTGCATAGCAAATGAAGAAATACTTTGTTGATATTGGATGCTTGCCTGGTGTGTGCGCAAACAAACAGGCACAAGGCAATCAGACATGATGCTTTACCGCATCCTGAACTTCCTTTCCAATATTTACAGATCGATTTTACACACATGCCCCCATGTGGAAATCACAAGTATTTGCTCGTGATTATTGATCGATTTACTAAGAGGCCTGAGGCATTTCCGTGTGGCAAAGAAGATGCGAAGACAGTAGTGAAGGTTCTTGCAAAAGAAATTATACCGCGTTTCGGTATTCCAACTGTTATAGCAAGCGACAATTGAACTCCACTTGCTTCTAAAGTAACGCAATTATTAGCTAAAGAACTTAGTATTAATTGGCACTTCCATATCCCCTATGCATCCTCAGTCGTCTTCGAACGTAGAACGTTTGAACAGAACGATAAAAGAACGTCTTAATAAAGCGTGTCTAGATACAGGCAGAAATTGGGTTGATTTGTTGCCTGCCGTACTGACCGAAATGAGAATGTCTCCGTCAGCCACTACAAAAATGTCTCCCTTTGAAATTCTCATGGGTAGACCTTTCCCGACCCCTTGGGTCAGAGGTCGCGCTGGCAATCTTTCCACAGGTGACACGGAGGTGATCATCGCAGATTATGTGGATTCCCTAGTTAGAACGTTAAATGGCATAAATGGTGATGTCTCTCTCCCTCTTCCCACAGAAAAGCCAACTTATCCTTTCGTTCCAGGACAATCGGTGCTGATAAGGTGTCTGAAACCCACGAAACTTGGGGAACCCAACTATCTGGGGCCTGCTACAGTCATCGCTGTGACGAGGACAGGTGTTCTGACTGACCTCCAGCCGCAGTGGATCCATGCTAGCAGAGTGAAGGCAGCCCCGTCCCCAGGGAACGCATAAGCCTATGCGGAGGTGGACATCCAGCACTGATCGAAAGGAGAACGAGGAAGAGAAGTAGACGAAGAACAAGATTGCTGATTGAAATTAGCAATAAGTACCATTGAGTCCATTACACTATGTCTACACAGTCGCTGTTATACCTGATTGTGCTAACAAACGTACTCATTCATACATATGCACTTATTAGCAGTGGTAATGAAACTTGGCTGAGACATGAAGACGAACCCCATGCGTTTGCCTCCAATATGTGGTGGAGGTTAGCCAACTGCTAAGTCTACAGGAGGAAAAAAGAGTGACTGTTATGTTTGTACAAAAATGCCACAAAGTGCTTCCGGACCTCATGTAAGTGTTAAATCACCAACGACAGATGAAGAACTGTTCTGTCTTTTATTCATCAGTACTGTGGGATCGATTATACCTCAAAATTCAACGGGGAATTGGACTTGTCCTGATAACAGGAGACTGACAGTTGCAGTACAAGTACACGCTAAAGTAGTAACTGTAGGTCCCATTCCTGACTCATTGTTATGTATAGAAAGAAAAGTAGGAGCCGCAACATTGGGTTTAATTCCTGAGAGTAAATGATAATGATTTTGAAGGAAAATGGTTAATTGAAGTATGCTATCATGTATAACTCTGTTATAATGGACATGCTGAGAATAATGTAATGTGATAATTATGTTATAGGATAACTGTCATTATCAAAGGGGGCACTGTGAGAAATGTTTTTCTATATCTCAGCTCTGTCCAGAGTTAATGTTTAGTCTACACACATTCCATGTTTGCATGTAAGTTAAACATCTGTTACATTAAGGAGGTAGCTGAAGAGCCCTCTCCAGTTATGTGTGTGTGTGTCCTATAGAAGATGTGCAGTATGTATGGTAGAAGGTCTGCTGGATCTCTAGGTTCCAGAGGAGACCTAACTTTTCTTTACCATTTATGGGATTGTTATATGGGATGAAGGAATGTATGTTTCTATTGGTTAGATGTATGTTACTCCTCTTGATATTTGACTATATATTACGGGACCCCGAAAGTACAAACTAAGCTATCTTTCTAGCTTCACCAGCGCTGGGTTTTCCAACTTTGTTCATTCACAACTTAATAAAAGGACGGAGAGAAAAAGGCACTTCGTGTTCGGAAATCTTTTCATTTCTGACAGTCGATAAAACACTTCCGTGTAAGACTTGATTTTCCTGCTAAGAGATACAACTCCTGCAATAAAGCAATAAAACGCACCCTGGACAGAAGATCGCAAAGAAAGAGCACAGGACATTCCTTCCTTATCTCTGCATCCCCCTCTCCCTCCTCCCTTCCTTTCCCCCTGACCTGAAGTCACTAAAAGTTCACTGAAAATGTATATCACATATGATGTAACTTGTGAATCAAATGTTTTTCCTTTTCATGTTTGGTATCATTTTAAATGTCTCAGTGCGATTGGTAATATGGTCTTTAATTTCATTGCACTCATTGCTAATATGAGAAAGATTGAGGACTTAGGAGAATCCTGTATTCCTCTTTGGGTGATGTCTCTTCAAGATATCTCCCCTCTCCCCCGAGACCAGGTGCTACCCCCTGGGGTACAGGAATTGACCCAAAACACACTGGAGAAATATTGGTACAACCCTTTTGTTCTGGTCTGGGTATTTAAGGCTAGGTAACAGAGCAGTCTTTGGGAACCTGTAACCAGGAAAACCCCCACGCAGTGTGTGTCAGTGTTTTCCCGGTGGAAAGCACTCACACACTACTGTGTGTCTCTGTCAGGAATGCATTGCTTACTTTTAGAATCATCTTTAAGTAATTGATGTCATGTGTTTATTATTTCTGAATTGGCTGTTAATTACTTGTGTAATTGACATGATACAATTTTACCTGAAAAATAAATGTTACATCTTGATTTACTCTGAAGTATTCTGAAATCATTATTTTAGTAGATTATAGGAGTCTGGTGCTACCGCAAATCTTACAGGATAGGTCAAACTAAAGGCGCATGTATGACTGGAGCAGTAGGCACATCATCTGAAGACCTTTTGATTTCTGTCTATCACTGATTTAGCAAGTTGTATGGAAATGGCTAAAGTAAACTACATTCTTATGTGAGTGAGCAGTAGGCAACTGACTTAAGAAGTATTAGCTAACCCTGCACCCTCTGACTAAATTCAGAACTGGCAAGCTTTGTGTCTGTGAGAAACACGATCCGGCCGACGTGATCTCTGTGCGGCATTGGGTCCATAATGAATTAATAAATGAAAATATAAAGAAACTCTGAATAATCAAATATCTAAATTACTTAATAATCAACATTTATGACTATTTTCTAATAAGAAACAATCTAAATTTGATTATCATTTGAAATTGGAGTCAGATTAAGCGTAGAGCTAAAGTCATATTTAAACTAAATTCCAATAAATTAAGTGAACTACACTGGAACGCTGAAAAGACGTACACGCATTATCCCTTTGCCCACACCATTGGATTCCGTCGTTGGGCCAATGGGTGGTCCTTACATCCGCATAGGATACACCTGTGTATCTTCGCTCATCGCTCCTCTGGAAGCCTCCTCACTCCTCGATCCTCGACTCCTCGCGGTGCAATTAGAGAATTGAGATGTCCTTCAAGACGGCTGAGCTCGATCGGTTTCCGGGTCATAGGATGGAGGACGGAGGAGTGAGGAGACGAGGAGGGATATTGAGAAGCACCCAGAGTCTGGCCTCGCTCCATTGAGAAACGTTTACTTCCTTGTAGGCGGGTTCTCTGTTAAAGTTCAAAAAATCTGCACAGGGTCACTCAGGATCTGCCATAGCCAATCGCTAACGTGTGGTCGTGCGAACCATAGACTGTAAAAAAAGAACTCATTCACCACTAGCGGAGTGAGCTGGAAAATCAAACTTTTCCCGAACCCCGTGGGGAGTAGGGCCACAACATCATGGCCACCAACAAAACTTAGCAAACATTGTTCTTGCTCCGGCTTTAACTTCTGTATATTCGGCAGTTTTGCAACAACAGACCGAATAGCTTTTCTCACGTCTTTCTCCGCTCCAACTCAAACTGACGCACTACATCGACGTCATCGTTCTCAGCCACTCCCTCTGTTTGCTGATTGGTCCTACAAAAAATTGATTTCTGGAAACCTAAGAATATACAGCAGTCCCAGACGTAGTACTGAAGGAAAATAAAATTAAGCGGAAGTACGTAGGAGGGCGCAGCCAGGCTAATTAACAGCTACTAATGCCTCAAAATTTCATATCAATACATAGCCTACATTATGCTGATGTTTTCAGATCGCCTGTGAATTGACCTATGGCTAAGCCACGCCCCCTCCACGCACTCGGACAAACAATCAACATTCGGTGGCGGGCGCTATGGCAGCTGTCACCGTAGGAGACATTTCACAGGAGGCAATTGATGATTTTTGGAGTCAGAAAGATTATATATCATCTCGAAGTCACCAAAAGGGCATTAACTATGCATTGGAGGGTTATATTAATAATTTTATTGTTGAGAAGGTCGATGAAAAGCTTCAGCTCCAGGCAAAAATGTACAGGTCACAGTGTAAACGTGATAAACCGCATCTCGTTGCCATCACCATCTCAGACAACAAGATAGAGGATCAGCATTGTTCATGCTCTGCAGTATTTACATGAATCATTCAGCACAACATTGCTAACATTTGTTATCTCGGTTATTTACAGATACGTTAATGAAGCTAAGTGACATGATGTACAATGCAGCTAGAAGCTAACGATAACGTTTTAAGCTAACGTTACGTTAGAGATGTTAAAGATAACGTTCAAATACGTTGTTGACTTAGAACAGATGTAGACATCCTTGTTTAATTTATCCACGTTTAGTTGGTGTTGTGGTCTAACGTTACCGCATAACTTAATCCAGAGCAGACACTTATCTCGGTTGAGATGTTTGGAAAAGGGTAAAAAAAAAGCACATCGTCGCCCAGCCTCTCAGGATACCTGTGTCGGAGTTGCATGTACCCCAAGCACACCCTTTGACCATTTTAAACTTAAAATGACAAGAAAAAACATATAAAAACGAATGAAAACTGACTAACTGCAATGCATTTCAATGGACGTGGAAGAAGAGAATGTCCGAGTGTATTGGGTGAGCTATGCACACTGATTGGCTCATCGCGTTTGGGGGCGTGGCTTAGCCATAGGTCAATTGCTATTTAATGCTCAATGTATTGGTGTCAACAGACTCATGCAAACCACATGATAGTGTAATGTGTGTTGCGTTTTGGGATATTGTCTTGGCAACTAATTAATGAGACTGATTGAGAAATGTGAAACACCTGGGCGGGAGTGGTGTATTGAGACTGGGGGTGGAAACAGGTTTAAATGGAGCGCAAAATATGAGGGAAGAGGGCTCGGTTCCGGTTACATTGTGGACAACAAGCCGATGTTGGCTATCACCTTTTTGTTTAGGAGGGGTTCGTTCGTTCGTTTGTTCGTTCAGGGCCGCCAGCGATGAAGATAGCGGGTGCGGAGAGAGGGGAAGTGGGGACTAGGAGTGCCGTTGCTGATGCTACTGAATTGCAAGAGCCCAGCTGGACTTTGCCCTTTTGAAACGGATGTACGGTGGGATTTCCCCTTTTGCCCATATCCATTTTGCACATGCATGAGGTTGAGTTTTTAAATGAGTTTGAAGTGCCACTAATCACTATCTGTAATTGATTCTGGGGTTTGTCACCAATGAAATTAGTAATAATAAGTACTAATAATAACACAGAAAATTAAGCTGGATGTACGGAAATTGAAAAAGGCCAAAAGCATTGGCACAACATTTAATTGTCTTGCTACACTGCAGCATAATAAAATGGTTCTCACACTAATATTCCTGTGAATTGAATTAATCTTGCACTTGTTCATAGTTTTTCTATTATGTCTGAATATATTCAGTTGAATTTTGCCCATACAAATTGCCTTATCTGACCGTGTTTATGTCCAAACTCAATGCCTCATATCATATTATGGTCTTATTATTATTTATAAAGATTGCAAAACGTCAGAGATGACAGGTTTATGATATACAACTTTGTAAACAGTATACAAAATGTATTAATATGTTAAATGTCACCAAAATACACATGAGAAAAAGAGTTCCTCATATTATTGTTTATTGTTTTTTTAATAATACATTTTTTTTTTGAAAATAAATAATCTGGATTGAATTGACAGATGGGGGAAAACTCGCTTCTAATAAAAAATTAAATAAAAAAAAAAGCTTAGATTTTGGGAAAAATACAATCCTTTTTTTTAACCTTTTGGCTTCCCGTACATTCAGTTGTGCTTCTTGCTCGTATTCAGTTCTGATCAAGGGGGTAATCCATCAACCGGAAGTTGAAGCCGGCCGTGTGCCGCCATCTTGTAGCAGAACTTCACCTGCGTTAGCATTCCATTGACTCCCATTCATTTTGGCGTCACTTTGACAGCGAATAACTTTACATCTGAGGCGTTTAAAGACTCCATTTGTCCATTATTTATTTCTAAAGAAACACGACAATGTATAAAGGGCTCCATTACCTTCAATGTTACATTATGGCCCCGTAGAAACAGTTTTTGTAAAAATAGGCTAATGATTGCGTCATAACCACTCGACTCTCGGTCGCACTGTATAGAGAAATTACCGTACAGACCCTTATGTACTGTCTATGGTACAGACAGGAGGCGTACTGGCGTTACATTTTAAAATAAATACTATACAAAATAATTAATCAGAATACTTACTCCTGCTCACTCACGCCAAAGAACTCTTTGCTCAAGCTCGCCGTCTCTGCAAGATTACCATTGGCAGTTTGCACGCTCAGCTACTAGAAGATTTACATCTGTCAGACAGGTTGCTCACGTCATCAAGCTTAGTTTGAGTCGGTTTGAGTCTGCGCGTCAGGAACGGAAGTGCTAAAAAATCGCAAAAAATGGGCTTCACTTGTCCCAATAGAGAGAAGTGATGACGTCACTTTGTAGGACAACTCGGAAGCTAGCGGCGCATGGGTTCCCTCGATCAAAAAGCTATGCATTTTCCCCATAGACTTTTGGAAAATCGCAAAAAATAAGATCTGTGTTTAACAAAGAGTTGTGACCCTTACACGTTTTGTCTATCAAGATAATCTTTACAAGTTAATCCAAAATGTATACATTTTGAAGCCTATATAAAGTTTTTAAAAAACACAAGCAGACACAATAAAGTTTAAAAAACCACAAACAGGTTATAACTGTGTGTTCTATGTCATAGATCAAAACGTGAAAATATTTAGAGGCTTTGTTCACCACAGACCTTATTTCAGGCGATTTAGCAAAAACCCATTCAAAAATCCCATAGACTTTAGAGCGAGGGAACCCGCAGTGCTAAAATGCTAACTCACTTCCGCGTTTTGGCCTACAGAGTGACGTCGTAACTTCGGCACTCTATAGACCCTTCGCGTGGAGCTTGATTGACAGGTAATCTGACCAACTTCGCCATCCGCCATTTTGTCTGACAGAGCAGTCAGGAGAGACAGTAGATTAACATGGGAGGATTTGAACTTATAAAACGGAGTGTACTGACGCCTTTCCGAGGTTAAAACAACATTCCTTCTTATGTTCATTCATGTTTATTTGATTATAAATTAACTAGAAGGAAGAGATGATCGGATCACGAGCAGCTTTAACTGATGCTCTACAGCGATCTGTCACGACACATTAAAGAGCCACAAAACGGTATTTATTGTTTAAATTTCTTTAAAAAAATTACCAAATTTGAAAGGTGAGACTTTGTTTAATATGTTTAATATCAAAAGTAACCGAAAAGTAACCTGGTCTGTCCTGTCTGTCAGCGTGTTGTCAGTCTCCTCTCTGCTCCGCGATGTGTTTTTCACTGCGTGAGAACATGAGAGTGGCGTAGCTTGTCGGACATAGCGACAGTAACTAAGGGGGGCGGGTCTTTGCGAAGGGTCAATTGAGTTCCAGTGAGATGGCTCTGTCCATTTCTTATACTGTCTATGGTTCTGATGGTACGTATGGTAACTGGGCAACTACGCATGATTTGTAGTATGATTGTAGCCTGGGAAAACCCAGACAACTTCCGGAAAATTTAGATTTGCTCTGCAAGTGGGTCTGGCAAAGAGCTCATTCAAGCCCATTTCCAATCCGTCGAAATCGAGGCACCAATCAGAAATGTTGGGGCGGGCTTTACACGATGACGACAGCGCAACGACAGTGAAGCAGATTTTGTACATTACTAAGATGGATGCCGCTGTGGAACATCACTCGTTCGAATCAGCTATCGCGTCTGTTTTAAGCGATTTAAAATGTTCCTTTTCGTTAAAATCCGAGCAAAGAACAACACTCGAAGCCTTCATGTCCAAAAAATATGTTATCGCTGTCTTACCGACTGGATTCGGCAAATGTCTGATATAACTACCAGTGTGGCGAGCAGGACGAGGCCGAGGGACGTGAGAGAACGGCGCGAGTGATAATGAATGACACCTGTGAGACAGTCTCTCTCACGGAGGAGCAGAAGCATAAAAGGAGAAGCGACAACGGTGAAGATTGAGAGAGAGGACAGGCCTGAATTTTATTTGATGTTTTGTTTTATTATGTGTGGCGGCAGTCGACCGTGAGGGACTGCCGTCTTTACTTAATACTTTCGTTTTTGTATTTGTTTTATTTTGTCATTAAAATGTGAATGTTTGCCGGTTTCCGCCTCCTTCTTCCTTCTAGCCAGGCTACTGGCTAAAATAATTAAAGTATATCCTAGTGGCAGCAGCCTATTCAGAAAAAATAAATATTACAATACAAATCTCTTAACAGTAGGCTATTCATTTCATTAGTCTGTGATAAACCATTAACAATATTTGATGCAAAATAAAAACCAATTAACAAAAACTGTTTTTGACAAGTTTAAATCTGTAATGGTGTGAAAAATTTATAATTCATCAAACTTTGTTAAATAGATGAGTTGCTTCTCAATCAGATGGAGAGAAAGATTGAGCAAGGGATGATCCACATTTCATTAAGGTGGGGGAGGTTGGAATATTAAATCAACGCCAGCATTTAATTTAACGCACATCACCCAGCATTTAGTCTTTGTGCTTATCGAACATTATAATTGCACTACTGCCCTGTACTGCAAGAGTTTGATTAGAAAGATGTGTTATGTTCTTTTGCGTTACCGATTTGGTATGAACTCCCCTTTATTAAATCAATGGTATATTCCTCGCGTGTTGCACTCTTGTCTTCAGTTTTGCGGGAAGCACTCTGAAGAGAGGTATGTGTCTCAGTAAATGGACAATTCAAATAAGGTCTTAGAGCATATTAAATAGAAGTTATTATGAAATCCGAACAAGATTTGGTGGTAATACTGTTGGTGACCCTGTTGTGTGTTAAATAGATGGTTCTTCATGTTTAACATAAACTGTATTGCTTTAAACGTGCGATTGTGTCATATGAACGGTAACGTTAGCTGCCAGCTGCTGTAACATTTTAAGCATCAGTTAATGTCCTATGTTGGTTTTCATGGGTAAGGATGCTTGGGTTTCACTTAATTTCATTTTGATGACATGAGTGGTAATCTGTGCTGCACCGAGTGAAATGCGCGCCAGTAATCAGCGGTGCATTTTGGTTAATGTAGTTCATGACTTAAAGCAATGTGAATTGTTTCTTTGATATTATAAGTTGCCTGCATATTAGAAATATGGGACAATGTCCCAACTGAATGATGTATTGCAGATTGTCAATCCAGAACAGATGATTGTAACACTGTCCCATTGTATGCTTGCAGGTATGAGTTGTTGTATTCATTTTGTTTCATTATTGTTTTATTAGTTTTCAGAATTCTTAAATCGTATTAGTTCTACATAAAAAAATATGCCTTTGGTGTTATGCATTTTATTAAATGGAACAATTTTAGATACTGTAAAGAAATTGCATCTTGTAATATGAGTTTGCGGGAAGCACTCTGAAGAGAGATTGTCAATCCAGAACAGATGATTGTAACACTGTCCCATTTTATGTTTGCAGTAAACGCGCAAAATTAAAAAGGCATCGCTGGTGTTTCTCTTTATTTGGGGCTGATCCTGTGGTGAGTCCAGTGCTCCGCTACATATCGATTGGACCATTTGCTCCTCCAGCAATTCTCCTCCTAAAACAATTCACCAGTGAAGCTCCTCCCACAAGAATGTACCAATAAATGCTGGAAGATTTTCATCAGTCTTCAAGTGAAGTAGAACAGCGACAACATCCGAAGTGATCCAGAATCCTGTAGAATGAAACCTGGAGATACTGAAGAACAAAGAGGTTGGTGTTTATTTTTGATTCTTTATTAATTATGCTGAAGAACATTTAAGATTATAAAACTTAAAGCAGTCATACAAGCTGATGAAATAACATTATTAAGGTAGTCAATAACAAGCAGGACACGGGAACATTTTGGCAACATTTTCATGTAAACACTGATTGTTAGAAGGCAGCTGCATGACTCTGAGATGGTGAACACTGAACAGGATCATATATGGCTGAACTAAACCAGTATTTCCACTTGCCATTGTGAAGCGTTTACTACAGTTAAGTTCATGAGTGAGTGAGCTAAGTGTAAGTGGAGGCGGGGCTAATCAGCATATTCATGGTTCTGCACATACTAAATGAAGCAAAGGTGTAGAGTTACATTCAAGCTATTTTAAGAAATTAAGATTATTTTTTCACAGGAAAAAAACATTTAAATATGTATTTTTGATGATCAAAGATGTGTTTTAAGGGATACAATTATTTACTATACAGTGGACTTTCATAATATGTACAGACAGACAAGTGGAACCACAATAATTTATATATTGCAAAATCAAAAGCGGTTCCAAAAGTAGTCCAAATTATGCAGTCCTTTCTGGCCGTATATAATATTTTGTATGTGGTACAGAGCAGAATTTAAGCTATTAATGGTTGAAAATCGCGCATTTCTCATTCAAACATGCATCAACCGAAACGTGACTTGTCGCAATCTGTGACAAAGCAGGTGAGAGTGAATGAACGTTTAATATCACTGTCGTAAAATGTGTTGTAAAGCTTCTTGAGGCATTACATTTACTTAGAACATAAATAAATATTACATGTTAAACGGTTACAGAAAGGTTATTCATTTTAAAGTTTTAAAGTGTAGTTTTGTTTAACATTATGCAATCATTAAGAGTGAAATTCATATTAAACTGCATTTAATAAATGTGACTGAAAATGTCACTGATGTGAGAATTGAATAATTTTTTTTTAATTTTTTGAATACATTATGCCAATGCAAAAAATGTGTGCATCTTTGTGCAAAATTGTTCATGCAAATAATAATAATTTACGTTCTAGTGCTGCCAATACATAAGTACTAGTAATTTATGTTTTAGTGCTGTTAGTGTCAACATCAATATTCTGTTTCAGTGTGTGTGAAAATGTAAATTAATGTACGTGTGGTAGAACCACATTTTATAATACACACGCATACTCATGAGATCTCTTTGTAGAATCATGTCACTTCCAATGCTAATTCTAATTGTAAAATTATGCACCCATTGTATTATTATGTTTGACAAATTTATGTTAGACGGAGTTGGTCAAAATAATTTAATTGTTCTCACTACAAAAACATAGGATGTGTTCCCACTAACCAACGTAAAAAGAAAATGGTTTGGAGAATGGAGGGATGGATGAAAATTAATCTGCTTTTACTTTCCTATTAGACCTAATGGAAGAGAACAAGGAGAGTGAAGAACTGACTGAAGCAGAGGAGGAACATCATGATGACAAAACTGGAGAAAAATCTTCGAGTTCCTCACAAACAGCAAGGAATCTTTTATTAAAAAAAAAAAAATCTTTCACCAGCCCTCATTGTGGAAAGAGCTTCTTATGCAAAAAAAGTCTTAAACATCAGATGAAAGTTCATACTGGAGAGAAGCCGCACACATGTGATCAATGTGGAAAGAGTTTTACACTCAAAAAAACCCTTAATAATCACATGAGAATCCACACCGGAGAGAAGCTGCACACTTGTAATCAGTGTGGGAAGAGTTACACACACAAACGAACCCTTTATGATCACATGAAAAGCCACAACGGAGAGAAGCCAAACACATGTAATCAGTGCGGGAAGAGTTTCACACGAAAACAAACCCTTAATGATCACATGAAAAGCCACACCGGAGAGAAGCCGCACACTTGTAATCAGTGCGGGAAGAGTTTCACATACAGACAAAACCTTAATGATCACTTGAAAATCCACAACGGAGAGAAGCCAAACACATGTGATCAGTGCGGGAAGAGTTTCACACGAAAACAAACCCTTAATGATCACATGAAAATCCACACCGGAGAGAAGCTGCACACTTGTAATCAGTGTGGGAAGAGTTACACATACAAACAAAACCTTAAGGATCACATGAAAAGCCACAACGGAGAGAAGCCTAACACATGTGATCAGTGCGGGAAGAGTTTCACACGAAAACGAACCCTTTATGATCACATGAAAAGCCACAACAGAGAGAAGCCAAACACATGTGATCAGTGCGGGAAGAGTTTCACATACAAACAAAACCTTAATGATCACATGAAAATCCACACTGGAGAGAAACCGCACACATGTGATCAATGTGGGAAGAGTTTCACACTAAAAAGATCACTTCAGAAACACATGCGAATCCACACCGGAGAAAAGCCATACAAATGTGATCAGTGCGAGAAGAGTTTTGCATATTCAGACAGTCTTCAGTTACATCTACGAGTTCATTCTGGAGAAAGGCCGTATTACTGTGATCAGTGTGGAAAATTGCATATTTCAGCATCAGCCCTGAACAGCCACATGAAAGTTCATACACAGGAGAAGCCTCACACGTGTTCTTTGTGTGTGAAGAGTTTTAGTCGGCTGAGTAATTTAAAAGCGCACCTGAAAATACACAGTGGTGTGAAGAATTATATGTGCTTTGATTGTGGGAAGACCTTTATTGCAGCTGGTGAACTCAAACAGCACCAGAGCATTCACACTGGAGAAAAACCTTACAAGTGTTATCACTGCGACAAGAGATTTGTTTGGTCAGGAGAACTGAAAACACATGAGAGGATCCACACTGGAGAGCCGTATGAATGTGATCAATGTGGGAAGAGTTTCACACATAAAGGAAACCTAAGGATTCACATGAAAATCCACACTGGAGAGAATCCGCACGTGATCAGTGAGGGAACAGTTTCACACGAAAATGAGCCCTTAAAAAAGAGTGTGCATGAGCACATGCGTACTCGAAAAAGAAAGCAACAATCAATTGTGAAAACACTATGAGAACACTGTTGTCAATTCTTTGTGCCTTACCCATGTTACACACATTCAGTGTAAGTTGGACATTTAGACTGCATTGTAAATTTTACATGCATTTTTATAGTTTAATCAGACATATACAAAATAAATGTAAAATTATATATCATATAGGATGCATTTGGTTGAGGTAATTAACCTGCTAAGTGCTTGAGTTTATCAGTTCATTTGCTCTTCAGCTTCATCTCACGCAGCTCAAATGACATTTGACATCTATCAAATTGGTTATTTGAAACAATCGTATATTTTACAGTAGATGTTTCTTTTCAAAAACATTGATGATGCATTATTAATAACTAGCGATGTTTATTTTCTCTCATCATATTTTTGTCAACCGAATGTTTTATTAACAATGTTTAATCATTTTCATGAGTCGTGCCACTGATATGGAAATAATTTCTACTGAAGCCATACAAAACAAATAAAACCACAAAATAATTATTGCGGATGGTTCTTCAAAGCTTGCTGAAAAGATAGTCAGCTACACACCTGCGTTGATGGGTGTTGTAGTAGCGTGTCATCTAGCCTATTACACTCACATGTTTATTTTTTTTTTTTTAACATTTTGGGAGGAGTAAAGTTTACATTTGTGGTTTCAACAACCAGATGCATTTACACTTACACTCGTTTCATTTGGAATGAGTCTCAGACCACTTCCTGATGCCTGAGTGATCGGATTTAAATCTGTCTCAAAAGTGTTTCAGAGGGCATTTACACCTGGTCTTTACACAATCGGATAGCTATCCATTCAAAGAAAATGCACAAAGTTAACAGGTGTAAACAGGCCCATTGACGTATACACTGTTTTTTATTTTTTAAATGGTCTCCCACACAGAAAGGAAGCAGAAAAACTATATAAAGACGAGTGTGGTTTATATTTGTTCTGATGTATTGCTGGCGTTTTATTAATCTCAAGAAACAATACAAGTATAGATGAGTTTTATACTCTTTCAGCAGTTTTCTTGACTCAAAGTAATGTTTCTCAAACACTTTGTGAGATCTGT
Source organism: Semotilus atromaculatus (assembly GCA_031834385.1). Classification (NCBI taxonomy): domain Eukaryota; kingdom Metazoa; phylum Chordata; class Actinopteri; order Cypriniformes; family Leuciscidae; genus Semotilus; species Semotilus atromaculatus. The sequence goes on along the minus strand of JAULUF010000013.1, from coordinate 8,541,547 downwards.
GCTGATGGTCCTCTAGCTTGTTTCAGGAGTGCCACTGTTAACAGTTGCTGATTTCATGTCAATAGTTGCTGATTTCACCTCATTCATTATGCTGATGTCTTTAGACATCTGCATAATGCCACTGTAAACCGCCACTTTAAGCTTGTTTCATAGGTTTCATTGGATGAAATTACCATTACCGATTAATTACACTATTACCATTTTTTAAAATCTACATGATATATATCTTAACAGCATTTTTTTCCCCCATTATAGTCTGTGATAAACTCTTTCATGCTAAACTGAATTTGTTTATGCTTCTGTTTAATTATTTTATATTATTGGTTTTATTACATAATTTTTATAATTGGAAATTAAACATTTTAATTATGGCATTTATTTGCACTTATTTATTGTTCTATTATTTATTTTATCTGTCCATATGACAAGTATAAAAAAGTTTATATTAAATCTACTAACAAACAAAACAAAAATATATAGAATTAATTTGTGACTATCAATCCATCTATGAAAATGTACACAAACCATTGGATGATTAAAATGTGTGCAATATTGAAAACATTGATATTATCAGATCTGCTGTTTCTAACTCGAAGCTCCTCCCACACGCAGTTCACCTATGAATGCTGGATTATTCCCATCAAGTGAAGAAGACAGTTGAACAGTGAGAACATGAGTGATCCAGAGATTGAACATGAGTGACCCTTACAGAATGAAACCTGAAGATACTGAAGAACAAAGAGGTTGGTGTTTATTGTTGATCCATCATTAGTGATTAAAGGGATAGTTCACCCAAAAATGAAAATTAGCCCATGATTGACTCACCCTGAAGCCATCCTAGGTGTATATGACATTCTTCTTTCAGATTAATACATTCGGAGTTATATTTAAAAAAACGTCCTGGCTCTTCCAAGCGTGATATTGGGAGTGAATGGCTGTTTGACTTTGGAAGTCCATTAATGCGCATCTATTCATGAATAAAGTGTTCCCACACGGCTCCGGGGGGTTAATAAAGGTGTGACGTGATGCGTTTCGTTTGTGCAAGAAAAATATCCATATTTAAAACTTTATCGACTAAAATAACTAGTTTCCGGCAGACAACCGTACGCAAATAATTAGCAATGTTCTTTTCAAACGTTTTTTAAGGAATTGATAAAAATGTCGGTAAAGTTGTTTACCTGAAAATGTCCTCTTGTCAACTCTGTGGGTGCGCTGCTTGCTGCTTGACGTCATTTGAACGGTTATTCGTGCCCATTCAAAAAATTCAACAAGATTAACATCCAGGGTAGTGTGTAATGTTTGACATCTGTGGCAAATAGTTGTTTTTGTGTTTATAATCCAATATTATAACAAGAAAGATTTCTACCTGCGTCGTTGATTGAAGTTGTGTGGATGATGTAACTGCTTTTCACAGACTGTATGAAGCGTTTCCACAGGTAGACTATCACAAATCTAGTAAAAATTTCCAGTTAGAAAAATAATAATAATACACATTTATAATGCTATAATTTTTTACCTTGGCATTAAAAATCTGATTAAAACTGCCACAAGGATATTTCAGTGGGTGGTGGTGACTGATTTTTTATTTAATTTTATTTTTACATAATTCTCTCGTCTGACTATAGTCGATCTCTCTATATTTTTTGCTGCTTTTAGAAAGTTGTCGACACACTTTCATGGATTTTACTTTTCCTGTTGGAGCAAGTAGATACATTATATTTGCTGTCATCTGACAACTAGCCTATCGCTTCCGAGATTCTCGGAAATGTGAAAAAAGGTCTATTGATCATCCATTGAAGGTAAAACATTAGTGATGGTAATGCATGGTTTTCAATATGAAATAATGTTAGCACTTCTTTAGACTTTCTTCCTATTGAAAACAAAAACACCAGATAATATCATTGTTGTAAAATGATCCACAAGGCAAACCTCCGAACAACCCTATTTTCCAACTTAAAAATGTGAGCCGATATTCCTTAACTTTGACTTTAAAAATGAATGACAAAAACAACAATGGTTCACAGAGAAGATTGTTGTATTGCATTTAGCATTGTATACAGAGCCAATGAAAAACACATCAAAACACTCCAGGATAAATAGTCTTTCACAATAAGATCAGATTTAATATTCAGTTATAGAGAATCAATAATCAAAAGCAGCAAAAACAAACAGAAAAATTACCTCTTAGCACATCTGTCAAAGTTCCCTTTCTAAGAGTAAAAACAAAAAAAAAATATTCGCAAGTTTACTACAGGCGAGCCGTTATGTTACACAAACAGACACACAGGAAATGGTCCCTGTTGTTGAACTCTATGAAGCGTAGTGTTGTTGGAAGAGTTTTACTCTGGTAATGGTCATTTTCACACCTGCTGTAGTGAAGAGGTGCTGAAACACTACAGGCGTTCACTGCAGGAGCTCTTCCCAGGAAATGGGTTTGGAAAAGACTTCACGCTCTAGCCAGAGGTCATAGTTCATTTGGAAGTCTTCAGGAAGGTCGATCCGCTGTCCCAGCACACTTTGCAGGCAGTTGTCCACCGGGAGGAATTCTGGGTTGCTCTGGTTCTTGTCATAGCGTCGGCTGTTGAACCGTTCAATGTTGGCACGTAAGGCACATTCTTCGGCCTGGAAATCCCACGGGCGAGCGTCCAGGTCTGCTGTCGGAGAAACAGAGAGCACGTTTAATTCTGACACCTAGGTGCTACTAAAGTTTCAGGTTTAATAATGACACATCAAATTGTTTAGTGAAGATCCCAGTCCAGTTTCTTCCCCTACTCACCGTTTCCATAGGCCCAGTCGTCGTTGAGGCGATGGCGCACTTTCTGGTATATCGCTGACATAGTTTTCATGTTGCTTTTCCTCCATTGCCGCCCCAGATACTTCGTCTGGACTTTGAGCAGCTTGAGCACATAGAGCTGCATCATGGCCTGCTTGACCTTCAGTGCCCTCTTCAGGATGGGAGCTGATTTGAACACCACCAACATCTAGAAATAAGCAAAATTTGAATTGATCATTAATGGATGCTCTCTCCAACTACATAAAATGTTCGTGGTTTGCATGCTTGGTTTGTGTGGTGTCTCACCATGGTCCTGGAGTGCTTCCATTTGGTGAGTTTATTGAGGATGCGCAACAGATTAATACAGGAGAACAAGTTCCTCCAGCAGAACTGATTATTATCACCAGCTTCCTGTAATCAAAACGCATCAAACAGCTCAAAGACTAGCTCAGAAGAGCATAAGACACATTCAGGTGTGTTTTTCTCACCAGACTCTCAGCGGTGAGCTCTGGAAGCTCGTGAACGACGCAGTTTGGGAAATCCAGAGCCGAGATACTGCAGAAGAGATACGATATGACAGATGTCATTACCCATAACACGTCACATGAAAAATTAACACTGTTTAAAAGCACGTGCAAAGTAATGCAATCTTCATGCTCCGGGTCATTTTGACGCATGACCAGATGTTTTGTGAGCCTGAAATGAACAAAGGTTGACTTGAAGTTTTACCTGTTTTTAGCGGTGATGTAGGACATGATGTTCTGGTTGAAGAACTTCAGGATCAGCGGGATGCAGTTGGCAAACACCAGATGCTGCGCCATGTATTCAAACTGCAGGAGAAAACATTCTCTTTTTACTTGCAGCTGTTTTACTATAATTATTGAAGCCCAAAACGTTGTCACTAGTCAAAAATTTCGTTATTACTATGGTGCAAGATGACAAAAAGTGAGCCGGACCTCACTATTTACAAACGCCTCAAATCACATTTTGTATAATGTAATAATAATGTCAAATGGTTTGCGTACGTTGGATGTAGAGATATGATTAGGGTAAAACAAACATCTAGAAAAGCTCCTAGCTTCAAAAATGTGTTTATGTACCTGATAGACGTGGTTGAGTTTGAAGTGTTTCAGTAGCAGCAGCAGTATGGCTGAAATGGCTTTGACAATGATTTCTTTATGGCGATTCACATCTACGCCCAACTTCATACTCTGAAGAACCGTAGTGCTAGAAAGAGAGAAGACAGGCCGTGTCAAACCATGCACAAGTAAGATACGATCGCATTAGCAAAATTACAGCAAAAAAGTCCATTGTCTATTGTCAATAGTAGTTGTATGAAGCACAGCTAACACAAAAGTCAATTTACAATCATCAGCTTTCTGTTGTTCAGCGCATAGATTTCATGTGACCTTGAAAATAAGCAACATTTGGACGAAATGGAACTTCTCGGATCACATGGATTCCTTTTGGAATGTCTGGATTTCACCCACGAAAATTACAGCTTAGTGACATTTTAGTTTCTGCCCTTGTGTGAAACTCCCAATCAAAAACTAGATATATCAATCAAATATATAAATATATCAATATACCAATCAAAAAGTCATATATATTAGAGATGCATTGACGTATCGGCCAATAATCCGTATCGGTTAATAATTTTATATAATTTGATTTGCTTTAAAGCAATTATTTACTATTGGCCAATTATTTAACAGCCAATGATCAGGGCAGATTAAACCCTGTCAATCAAAAGGGTACGGAAAAACGTGTTCAAAGTGCAACTCATACTGTGTGTGAAGAAAATCTCTTGTCATGTTAACCTGCTCTATATTCAACACAATAACGCATTAAGAGTTTAAAAAAATAGTGACAAACCTCTAATATTATAGTGATCTTAAGAAAATCAAACTATTGGTATCAGTAGATATCATTCTAAATAATCTGCAATCGGTATCCGCTGAATTTTTTTGTATCATTCTCATCTCTAACCAATAAAATGAAAAACAAAATTACTAAAACATTTAAATGTCAAAAGAACATACATACAGGTGAAACTCAAAATTAGAATATCATGCAATAGTTATAATTTTGATGATTATGGTTACAGCTTATGAAAACCCCAAATTCAAAATCTCAGAAAATTAGAATATTTCATGAAATCAATAAAAAAAAGGATTTTAAATACAGAAATGTCGGCCCTCTGAAAAGTATGTAGTTATATACTAAATATTTTAGTTTTACCCTTTAATTTGAATTACTGAAATACATGAACTTTTGCACGATATTTACATTTTTCGAGTTTCACCTATATATATATATAAGAATTTTATATATTAATAAATGCTACGACAGTATCACAAATGATCCTAAAATAACCCTGATTTTAGGTACACACATATTTGACAAATCACAATCAATCTCTCAACTCCAGAGAGAATGTCATGAATATTTATTACCCAGGATATATTTTTACAGGATCTAATGCCATGAGCTCACTGTTGCCATGGCAACCAAGTTGAGCGATTCAGCTTCAAGTAAGTTGTTCGGAGAATCACTTTGATTTAGCTAGTCAGTGGTATGATTCATTCACATCATAAGCTTACAAGGTCCACTGAAGAATCATTCAGTTTGATTCACGGAAAGCACAACTACATCTGCAACTGCGCTGTTTAACAGTGTCTTACGGCATTTCCTCGGGCAGCACGTCCGCCAGGATGTTGATGGAGTCGGTCTTGGCTTTGGATGTGGGAGCAGCAGCCAACAGGATCTTAAGCAGAGCGATCTGAACACAAACACACACGCGGTCTGTCAGTATGAGAACGGCTTAAATCCAGTGCGACTGGTGTGTGAACTGTCAGTCTCTCACCATATACTGTGGTAAACTGGGTAAAATACCCTGGTACAAGAGCTCTGTAGAACACAACTCCAGCTCCTCTTCACCCTGAACACACACACACAGATGGTTAATAAAGTCATCATCACATGGCATTCCGCAGCTCTATCAGTGTACGGTCACTCACGCCAGACAGAGGGGTCTTCTGATACTCCTCTTCTTTAGCGATCTGGACCTCAGCGATGGACACATACTTGTGCTGAAACAAACACACAAACTAAATGTTACAATGAATCTACATATGCATCTCAGAGCAGTTAGCCACAAGAGTGATCTCACTATAGTTCAGATGTGTAAAATCAATAAACAACAGCTAGTTGAAATGGTTTACTGTTTTTATAAAATGTTAACAACAATAATGATGAAATAATGTAACAAAATTATGTTCAATAAAGTTACATAATGATTAATATAATTAATCATTAAATCACAATAAACAATTATTTTCAATTCAAGAAAGGGTGGAGTTACGTTAATAAGTCATGGATGATGCTCATTACCTGTTTGAGAGTTTTGATGCTTTCATGTATCGGTCTGGGCAATCCGACCACTGTATCCGTGTCACTGCAACACAAACACAAACATGCATCACTGAGGCTCACAGGAAATGGGCAACTGAGTGGCATACAACAGACTCACTTTCCCAGTGTGTAACCGATGAATTTACTCCTGCTGGAGTCCAGGAAGTTCTCAATATCCTTTTCCCTGTCAAAATAAACAGACACCAACTTATATTTGAGAAAACCATCAGATAAACCATATCAAACAGATGAAGTCGAGTTTATACCTGACTTTTGGAGCCCACGGCAGACCCTTGGGAAAACAGACCCTCTCGGAAGGGGGGTGCGGGATGGGCGGCGGCATGACCTCATCGCGCTCCAGCGGGAAAGCCTCTGCCTCGAGGGAGTTGTCATTGTCGTCGTTGTCCTCTTCGTCTTCGCGGGATTCATCGGCTTTATATGGGTCCTTCTCATTAAACGCATCCAGATTGTCCTGCTTTATAAGACCCTGAAGAAATAGATTTAAAGGGTTCACTTTATCATTTTATTTTCCACTCCACAGGTTTCCGTCAGATATATATGCGTCAGTGACCTTGTGTTCTCTCCGGGCACGTCTCTGTTGTTGCTCGATGAGGTCAGAGGCGGAAGCCGGCGGGGACGCGGCTCTCATGCTCCGCACCACACGGATACTGTCCTCCGGCAGCGGCGGGAGACGCAACGACACCCGTCTACTGATCTTACAGCCCTGCAGCTGCTCGAACCCTCCCAGAGTGAACTGGGATGAGACAGGAAACACAGAGCATAAATCATAAACAGTGAACAGTTTTTCAGAATCCACTCCAATTCTTGGTTCTGGAATACACTCCAAGAATAGATTTTTCGTTGAAAAATGTTCACCTAGTCTTACTGGGACAACATAATATGAAGGTTTTAACTGCTTTGAAAGTATTCATTGGAGCATTATCAGCATCTATCATCTCTTAATGTCAACGGCTGCAATCGTTTTTGAACAGTTCCGAAGAAACGAAACATCCAAAAGTAGTGGTTTGCGGAAATGAATCAGACTTTGCATCACTATTAGCGAGCGACTGAGAGGCGAATTAATATGCATCTCTATTGAACTGAAAAAGGCTGTTAAAGAGGAACAGAATCCCTTTGAAAGAATCGATTCCAACCTTTAGAATCGATTCATTCCTTGGAATTTTTTTTGGAATCGATTCCCAACGTTTAGCAACACAAGAATCTGTCTAAACCCAAAATTCAAGTTAAGAACTCCCTCATTCTCACCAGGATGGTCTTCCAGAGCAGCAGCAGGACTTTCTTCATGGGGAAATGGGGCGCGTGGCCACTGCAGAACTTGGTCACCATCCCGAACAGCATGACGGAGACGGGCTCATGGTTATAGAGAGGAGAACCTGCCAGGAAGAGTTACAGGGAGATTCATAACATTTCTATTCTTCCATACTCAACGCGCATCTTCAAATAAACAGTCATTTTTCAGATGATCTTGGTCTAACTAACACTGACCAAGCTCAGATTTGAAGGTTTCTCTAATGGTTCTCCATTCTGGACTGTCTGTGGGTTCTTCATGCTGGATGGTCTCCACTATCAGATACATGATGTTCAGCAACACCCTGAAAACACAAGCGTGCACAGGGTTATGGAGGACTATGAGTGTGTCTTAAAGGTGCAGTATGTAATATTGACAGCTAGCTGATAAAATGGGTACTGCAGTCCAAATTCAAAATATTGGAGATCTGTTTCCCATGCCGCAGTTTCAGACTCGACACTCACGCGGATTGCCAGATTGAGGACACGCAACAGGAACGAGCGCGATTGACAATGGAAAGCCTTACATTAAGTTGATCAGTTAATGTATTTGCAATGTTTTTATTGCTGAGGCTATTTAGGGCAAGTAGAATCTGCGATCTCTGACTCAGTTTGTTTGTTGGCTTCAATAGGCAGTGTTTCTGCCAACCGGTGTGTCGAAATACTATTGGGTAAATTTATAGTGGGTGGGATCACACAGACCAAAACCAAAAAGACATTCCAACACAGAACACACATTTTTACAGAGCCCCTAAGGGGACATGGTTTTGCGTTCTCTCATAAATGTCACATGGAAAGTGCGTGGATGGCCAAAGTATACTAAATGCATGTAACGTGTGGTGTTGTACCTGAGATCAGTGCTGTCGGCCAGTGAGATGGCGGGTTTCCTGACCGCACTGCTGCACGCAGCACTGTTACTGAGAGACATTTAACAAGAGTTATTTAAGTTTTCACATGTGTAATATGAATGTCTGCATGTGCAGTTCATCTCACTCGATCTCCATGTTGAGCAGCTCCATTAGCGCAGTGAACGCTCCCACATCCAGCAGCAGGAACACGTTATACCTCATCCAGTGCTGCACCTCCAGTTCTGAAGAACACTCACCAAACGTACCTGAAAAAAACCCACACACCATCAATCCGAGTCAGAGCTTATTAACACGAGACTCCGGGGTGTTTCCAATCAAATTAATGCAGATATATAATGCATAGTTTACCTTGAGCCATGTACAGGATGGCTCTGGCAACTTTTAATCTGCGTTCCCGGCCGATCACGTCCAGTCCGTCCAGCAGACGCATGGCATGAGTTTTGTGCTGAACCAAATCCAGTTCGGTCCATTTCTGATCGGGCACTGCAAAAGCACATTAACATTTGCTCTTTTGTGACTCACTCATCATCTTGCAAAAGCCATACATTTGCATCTTGCACAAAAAAAAAACCATTTCAATAATGAAATACGAGTTTGTATAACTTTGAAACAATCGAGTGAAAAATAATTAGATCAGTACTTACTATGAGTGTGGAAATCTTCTTCGAAACACTTTCTGTTGAGTAGAAACTCTGGCCCCTCTGTGTAACTGTACAACTCTGCAAACAGTTGAAAAGGGGTGGTTCATGAAGGCTGAAAGTTTAATATGATATTAGTACAGAAGAAATGAGCAGTAAACCGAATGAATGAACTCTCACCTGACAATTCGATTGTCCATTTATCTGCATCTGAATATTCAAACTCCAAATCAGGAGTTTCTGATAAACCCTGAGACACAAACACTGAGTCAGTGTAACTGTCCAATAAGAGCTGACAATTCAGTCACAGCATTTATTTAAGGACAGACAGAACAGGCCGCATTCACATTATGATCAAGTGACCTAATTCCGATTTTTTTCTCTCCCACGTGGCACAGATTGGATGTGACCCACAAACGTGTAAGCAAGAAAAAAGCACATGTTATTCTCAGATTGGTTTCAGTCCTATAAATCAGATATGTGCATTTGCATCTGCCCTGTAAGCAGACAGATCGGATATTCCTGTCCAATGTCACCAATGTCAGATATTCCTGTCCAATGTCATACGTCATTAAAACCAAAAGCTACGATGGCGAATGATGTCTCCTCAGGTGCATTCAAATTACTCTTATCAATGGCGCAATGGAGGACGGATGATCAAACCACTTAAGAGACCAATCTTTTCCTGACCTTTAAAGATGGTGCGGAAAGCAAACGCTTGTGTTATCATCATATCATTTCTGGTCATCCATTGCAAATCACACCATTTTTAACTCCCTTTTCAGCCTAAGATTTCCCGGGTCAGTATCTTGGGTTGTTTTCCCAAGTGTATACTGCAAATTCAGATATAATCGGATTTGGGTCAACTTTATGCAAGTTGTATATGCAAGTCTGTTGGTCGTCAAAAAAACAAAATAAACAAACAAATCGCATATAGGCAACAAAATAAGAATTGGGCATCAAGACCTGCAGTGTAAATGCAGCCTTGTTTGAAATTAGTTAGCCTATCCTAGTGAAAAAGAAGTGCTTTAGAGAGTAACTTTATGGAATGTGCACCTGTGTATTTCAAATCTTAAAAGTATATTTAAAATGATTTACTTCTTGCAGACAATATTATATTGATGAAACAATATGCAAGTATACTTAAGGTACACTTTCATGACTAACCCACATTTTAAGTAATTGTTTAAATAATATTTTGTTGTGCTTTCAAGTAAACATCTTTTGATGTATTGACTAACACAATGTTATTTGATATTACATTTAAAGTTCATATATTTTAAAATGCACTAAAATGCAACTTCATCATTAGAAACTTGTCATTTCTAATATATTTAAATACACGACATGCAACTTTCGATGGAAATTACATTAAAGTATATTTTAGTATACTAAAAAATATATACATGGTATGTGCATATATAAATACATATATACATGGTATACCGTATTTTCCGCACTATAAGGCGCACCGGATTATAAGGCGCACCTTCAATGAATGACCTATTTTAGAAAAAATTTCATATATAGGGCGCACCGGATTATAAGGCGCATAAAATACTGCAGTCAAACGTTTGACTGGGTTTGCGTTATGCATCCACTAGATGTGCTAAAGGGAATGTCAACAAAACAGTCCGATAAAGTCAAACTTTATTAAGCATTCTGACAACTCCGTTCACTCCCATGGTAACGCTGTTCAAACGTTAAAGGAGAACTCCGGTCAATTTTAACATTGAGCTGATTTTTTTTGTAAATTTGGAGTGCTGTCAATACAGATAACAACGACAAAAACCGGTGTTGCCAACACCGTGTTATCCTCTTTTTAAAATTTGCACCCTGTTGACTTAAACAGGACAAGTTTTAAACCTGCTTTTAGCCTCTTAACAACCTTAATGTGGACAGCCATGTGAGTGAACACGGTGAATCTGACTGCAGTAAATGTGAAAGATATGAATAAAAATGATGTTTATTCAGCCAGCTCACATACCTGTATTTTCTTCCTGTTTTCAGTCGAAGTCCACAGTAGGCGATTGTCGAGTGCGCGCGCGCGATCATTGGTAACTAAGCAACAGTGGAGACTCAGACTGTCAGCCGATGACGGTGCTGTGTGGTGTTCTGAGAATATCAGCTCAAATGGATAGTTCATCCGAATCAGATGTTGAACACACGGAGGAGGTTTGATCGCGAGCACGCGAACTCTACAATCGACTAACGTTACTGTGTGTGGACTTCGACCGAAAACAGGAAGTAAATACGGGTATGTGAGCTGGCTGAATAAAGAGATTATTTCTGCCTTCGTGAAAGCTCGGATCACAGTTGAGACTGATATATCAGCCCAGGCATCCACGATCCATTGGCAGATAGTGGCGTAAGTCGCCATCTTGGTGAACGTGTGTTCACCATCCATATATAAGGCGCTCCGGATTATAAGGCGCACTGTCGTTTTTTGAGAAAATTAAAGGCTTTTAAGTGCGCCTTATAGTGCGGAAAATACGGTACTATAAATGCTTGTCAGTACATTCAGCATTACACCTAACTTTAATATTTCAAAGACAACAGAATTACGAAATTGCATAAAGATACTTAAGCATGATAAAACAAACTCTTTCACAATAATAAATTTTAATCTAATTGCAAATAACATACACTTAAGTGTCAAAAAACATTACATTTATTTTGCGCTCCAGGACATTTTTAAAAGTAAATTATGCTAAAGTCTACTTTTTCACAAGGGAAGACAGACCCATATTAATGTTCATCAGTCAATCAGCTGATTATATATTGTTAAACAATCGATCAGAATCAACACGAGAAGATACAGACTTCACAAAGAATCATTCATGGGCAATGTTAATTACATTACAATCATTTCAATGTGTTTTTCATTAACGTGTTTGTGCATTAAAGAACAATAAAAGTGGTTTCATGAATATTCAAAAATAACTGTTACCGAGATAATTACTAAACGTTGTTCATGAATACTTAAATTTTATATATATGGTTAATGAAGCACTTTTCATATGATCAACTGTTGTTTATTTAATTAGCGTTGTTTAATCACTTTATACATTTTATTCTTGGAATGTTTGATGTTTATGCTAACATTGCTGTCAAAACAAACACTAAACTGCACAAATACAAATCATAGGGATTTAAACAGCTTCGTTTGAATCTTACCTCAGAATCTTTCCGCTGGTTTCTGGTGAACTCGCCTCGCATTTTGTTCGGTAACATTTGATTTTGTTTCTGTTTGTTGTTAGCACATAATCCGACACCATCCATCTTCACTGCACTTCCTGCTCCCGCTCACCTCTCGCGCTACTTGCACAGATCTCGCGATGCTACAGCCTGGGCGTAAGTGACCACACTGACGTGATGTTTCAGACGGTTACAGTAAGACTAACAACACTAATATATTTCCTTGATTTAAAATAATTATTGTTAGTTAAACATGTTTTATTCACGCAGTTAATTTTAAAAAATATTTCAGGAGACAGGATATTCCTTCAAGGTAAAACATTTGATTTGTGAATCGGTGCTCACAAAATAGGTTATCATTCCAGCCATACTGAGTATAAGAGCTCAAAAGCTGAGGAAAATACTGTCAGGATCTATATCTACATGAATTAACTTATTTTTATCCCCACTAGGGCTCGCTAGAGGATCAAATCAGCTGCCAAACCCACTGCTGGAGGCTTATGGTAATGCAAAGACTGAGGCATTGTTTTGTAGGTCTATGAGGTCCTATGAAATACATTTTTGCATTTCATTAAACCTCTGCAAAAACCTTCTGAATCATTTCCTTCTCCTTAGGGTAAATTCATTAGGATTCACTTTGGATCCACTGGCTTCAGCGGATATTTAAACTTGTGAGTCATGCTGTTTTGAGACAAATATGTTTTTTCAGTTGGGGTGACATTACCTGCTTATTCAAAGTCAATGTTCTAGGCCAAAGACCCGCTAAAAAGGCAGGAGTAACATTCCAGTTATCTGCTGAGAGGAGCTACCATATCTTACCAGCTCATGGCTGGACACAGGTCCTGATTGAGAGAGAAGAGCTGATTGGTGAGAAATCTCCAGTATTTTGGTGTAAAACGCCCATGAATTGTCTGATGAGTCTCGTTGTCAATAGCCTTTAGCTTTACCCAAATAGGCTCTGCTTATCACCACCACTAACCCTTATGACTATCCAATGGTCAGCCAGGGTGAAATCCCTGTCAAGAGTATCAACAACGTTCATTGCCACAGAGTTGTGTGGATAACTGCATTAATATTATTTATTCAAGTCAATGATTAAGCACAGAAATCCATATATTATAAAAACAAACACTGGATTAGATAACACCGATGCATCTCTAATGTCTGTTTGTTTTGTTGGTATAAAAACAGACGGCTATTGATATTCTGGGCTTTAGCGCTGAAGCTTATCAAGGTCTTTAGGATTACTAGAAATTTCCAAGCAGGTGAGTTGGTGCTGGTTGGCGCTAAACTCTGCAGTTTGAGACCACTGCAGTAAAGTTGGACCATCACTGTAGTTTCCTCATTCAAGGAACTTGACATCTTAGGTTACTCCAGGGCACTATTATTGTGATGAGTGTACTGTAAGTTACTTTGCATAAAAATATCTGCTAACATAATTATCTTGCTAAACAATGTGGAAAACTTTTTCCTCAGTGACTGATAAAATCACCTTCCTCATGGGCCTGGACTCTGCAGACATGCTGAAAGCTCTGTGGAATCAAAATTTTTAACAATTTACAGTGCTGGGTGGGGTTTTAAACCATTTTGACTTTACAGACAGAGGAAGACTAAGAACGTGACAGACTGCAGGATCTGATCGACAAGCTCCAGCTAAAAGTGAAGGCCTACAAGCGTCAGGCTGAGGAAGCTGTGAGAGAGGATTCTTTGTTATGGCTTTCCTTTCAAAGCTTTATGGGGGAAAAAAACGTTCATAGCCAACCAGAAACTCTTTCTGCTTGTGAATCATTTTTAGCATTTTGGTTTGCTGAGCGCATGTTGTTAACAAAAAGGCATAAGTTAGCGAAGTGGACAAAATCACTTAATGGCAGCTTCACTTTAAAGACAACATTAAATATTTTTTACATATAAAAATGAATTTGCCAGATCAGTGAAATATAGAAGTGAGCAACAACTGATGAAGAACTGAAAATATACATTTAGCTAATCTTTTTGAGGGAAGAGCATTTTAGTTGTCAAGCGCTTAGCAAACAGTTAGGGAGATAGTTAGCACATATTCTAATACCAAATGAACTTAGCAAGGAGTTATTCATGTAAACCAAACCTTTCTTAACTAGGGCTCATAACCTAGTGTTTAAAATAAACGATTGAAAAGTGTATTATATCAACACATAAGCTATCTGTGTTAGCAGTGCCAGTTAGCTAGCCACATTATTTACCACATAAACAACCCCAGGTTAACAGTAGTTACAGGAAGGTGCAGCATGAGCTGGAAGATATCACAGAGTCTCAGGTCAACAAGCTACCTCTAATCTGAGACAAATACTTTACTGAATAAATTAATAAAAATATAAATATCTAAAAAAGTAAAAATATATAAAGAACATAAACTAAATACTTTAAAATAAATTAAATATAGAAATATCTAAAATCTAAATAAACAAAAAACCTAATAATGTACAAATAAGTAAAAATATGAAATAAATATATTGATAACTGAAAAAATAGTTCTTTACAGGGCAAGGAAGCAGCTGAGTAAAGCCTCAAGCCTAGAACACCACAGGAAGTAATCATAAAATATGATTACTTGCGATTGTTTTACTGCTGTAATAAAAACCTGCAGTTCTCTTTCATTATCAAATACATAATTCTGGAGTAAAAAAAAAAAATTCATACCAAGTTGACGTGAAAAATATGAATGTCTTTATCTCACCAATTCTCTTATAAACATCTCCCAGAAGTGAATGACACAATATGATACAAAGTTAGCCTTTCTTAATAGATTTGTGCCATCTGTACAAAATGAAGTGATATGGAAGACCGCAGAAAGGGAGGAAAAACCCTTTCACAAAGTGTACAAACATCTGCAGAACAACAAAATAAAAAAACAAACAAAAAATATTTAAAACATTCCTATTCACATAATTAAATTCAATGTAACACTGAGAGAATTTTACATAAAGACAATAGTATAAATACTCTTATTGGCATTAAATAGTTCTGTTAGAACACTCATAGCTCACATACAAACATTAAGCCGATATTCAAAGACAAGCCTGAATCAAAGTCATCCAAAGAAAGCGGCTCAATACTGATTTCATGCTCTCCGTACACTAATTCAGTAGCGCTCACTTGCATTTCAGCGTTGTTGACATAATTCAAAGTATTGCTCAAGCCATTACGATACAAAACACGTCAAGCGAAACCCTTTCAGAATCTCGGCCCGGTCTGATTCATTTGGAAGTACAGTTGTTTTGGAATTGTGGCCACATTAAAAGATGAAATACCACCAACTAATTTTTTTTGTCTAGATTGACCTTTGTTATAGATAATCAATGAAAAGCAACAAAACATCTGCGATAAAAACCAAAACATCTCAATAAAAGCATGAAAGCGTCTCAAAATTCGGACTCGATACATTTCGCAAGCAATATACATAACGTATCTTTTAAACTAAATAAAAATAAATACATTTCGACCCTCCGATAGCATCTATGAACTCAATGAGAACATAAAATTGGTCCATCGAATGGCTGAAAGGGTCGAGTGTCTTTCCAGTAAATGTCCTGAAATCATTATTAAGTTTAATAGCAGTTATAATTTTTTCCCCAGCATGCAGCAGGACAGCGAGACATCAGCTTGCATTCCATTTCATTAAAACACACTGAACTAGATCAACTCAGTGTGGAATTACCATATTTACATCAAAGATTTTAAAACCATTTGAGTGCCTTTCTAAAGACAGAATCAGTAGAACATGTATAGTAAAACCCATACTGAATGCTAAAGGGCGTGCGCGGGCGAGTCTCACGAGAAATCACCCCAAATTTAACAGAACAAAAATTATAAGAAAATGAAAGGTATTTGTAAGAACACTGGATATTTCGTATTGTTACATTATTTTCATGTGTATGTCAAATATTTAAATTATCACTAATTAAGGTAGTATAACAATTTCTAAAATTAGGAATTGTTCCACATTACGGTAATGAGAATAAAGTTTTTTTTAATGAAGGGTATTTGTAGGACCACTGGATTATTTTGTGTTACATTATTTTCATGTGTTTTTACTGAATTACAGTAAAATACATTTAAATAATCACAAATTAAGGCAGTATAACTTGCTAAAATTAGAATTTTTTCCATATTACGGTACTGAGAATAAATGTTTATTTTTTCATTACGGTAATGAGAATTGTAAGGAAAATGTGCTTTATTATTTTTAAAAACCTTAAATGGTCCTCAAAATAGGCTTCATTTTCTTTGTGAATTTTTTTGTTTGTTTTGATTTACTTATTTTGAAACTTATGTTTGCCCTTATGCTGTAAATCAAAGTCAAGTTAACATTCAATACCGTGACTTTCTTCAGCATTCATTCAGGGTCACTCAAATCCACATCCAGTGCTATTATTGGTCCATTCGGACAAGTGCGCCAAGGCACTGTTGGGTAACAAACCAGGCAGCAGTTTAATACACAATATATGCCCTTAAAACATTCGACAAAGCTGTAAATAAACACAAAGCGAAATCAAAATCTTTTTCTTTTTTCCTAAACAAAGCAGTTTGCGATAATACGGCATTCTTTTTTGGCAAGAAAGCCTTGGAACAAAATATTTCAATGAAAGCTGCATGTCCCCCGCGTTTGAGCATCCACATACATCAGGGTTTGGCACTAAATCCAGAACAAAGCAAGACTCAAATAAACACTCAATGCGAGATTGTGATAATAACCGTCCAAACTTGTGTCGTGTTTCAGTGTTTCGAAACAAAACAGGTCCTTTCCTGTTTTTGGATTTGGCAAGCAAAAATACTTCACGGCAGCAGAAAGGTTGTTGTTGTTTTTTTGTACGTTTTCCGAATATAAAGGTAAACGGTTTAAGACAGTTTTTTTTTTTTTTGGATCTGCACAATGTCAGGGGTTACTAAGACACGGTTTCCCATCATGCTCTGCTGTAACGGCACACAGCTGGAATGCACCTCACGATGAGAAAGAGAGCTGGATAATCAGAAGGATGTCAGGAGAGGACCCGGAGCGTTGTACGGATGAGGGACAGGAACACCAAAGGCAGTGGGACTCAGATTATGATCGTAGAATGAGGTAAAGCGACAATAACTGAATCCAGAGCAGAACACCCATGGGACCGTGTAAAGAGTGAGCGCTGCCACACTCAGATGTGTTCTCCTGCGGGAAACAGAGGACATTCCGGTTAACATTCACTATCACAATGCCAGGCTGTTTGTTGCCTGTGTTCCAAGTGGTTTTAGAGCATTGCTATGTGGTTGCTTGAATGTCCTTGGCAGTTGCTAGCACAATGTTATGGGGTTGCTAGGGTGTTATGAATGGTTTCCAGGATGTTGCTATATTGTTTCTTTGGTATTCTGAATAGTTGACAGGACATTAAATGTCACATTTATATAGCGCTTTTCTCAGCACTCAAAGCGCTTTACATCGGAGGGGGGAGGGGGGGGGGGATCTCCTCAACCACTACCAATGTGCAGCATCCACCTGGATGATGCAACGGCAGCCATATTGCGCCAGTACGCTCACCACACACCAGCTTACTGGTGGAGAGGAGACAGTGATGAAGCCAATCAGTATATGTAATTATGATAATAATCACATTATTATGTGATTGCTTGAGAGTTCTGGGTGGTTTGTTAGTTCATTGCTAGGACACTGTTATGATGATGTTCTTAGTTGATATGTAGTTTCTAGAGTGTTCAGGGTGGTTGCCAGGATGTTGCTATGCCGTTGCTTTAGTGTTCTTGGTGGTTGCTAGGAATATGTTATGAGGTAGCTAGGGTGTTCTGGATGGTTGCCAGGATGTTGCTATATGGTTGCTTGAGCGTACTTTTTGGTTGCTAGGACAACGTTATGAGGCTGCTAAGGTCTTCTTGGTGATTTCCAGGATGCTGCTATGTGGTTGGTTAAGTGTTCTTGGTGGTTGCTAGGATAATGATTTATGTTACTAAGGTGTTCTGGGTGATTGACAGGATGCTGCTATGTGGTAGCTTAAGTGTTCTTGAGGGTTGCGAAGACAATGTTATGAGGTTGCTTGAGAGTTCTTGAAGGTTTCTAGGAGAATGTTATGAGGTTGCTAGGGTGTTATGGGTGCTTGCCAATATGCTGTAAAGTGGTTGCTCAATTGTTCTTGGTGGTTGCTAGGTCAATGTTATGATGTTGCTAGGGTGTTCTGGGTGGTTGCCAGGATGTTGCTATGTGGTTGCTCAAGTGTTCCTGGTAGTTGCTAAAACAATGTTATGAGGTTGTTAGGGTGTTCTGGGTGGTGGCCAGGATGTTGCTATGTGGTTGCTTGAGAGTTCTTGGTGGTTGCTATGAGAATGTTATGAGGTTGTTAGGGTATTCTGGGTGGTTGCCAGGATGTTGCTGTGTGATTGCTCAAGTTTTCCTGGTAGCTGCTAGGGCAATGTTTTGAATGTTTTGATCTAGGATGTTGTGGGTTGCTATGTAGTTTCGAGGGTGTTCTGGGTGGTTATCAAGAGGTTGCTAGGGCGCAGTTACAATATAAAAATCTTTAAAAAAAATATCAACTAAAGAAGCAAACAAACAGTGTTTGATCAGAGCAACAGACAGCTCTTCACCTCTGAGTTGTAGTCAAAGCATTTGTCAGGTCCTTTCCGATAGCGGGCAGAATTTAACACATCACACGGGTTCTCTTCTTGAGCTGGAGAAGAAAACATTAAGGAAACACCACAAGCTCTGTCTGTCATCCATCCATCCATCAATCAAACAAACAAACAGAAAATAGAGTATTTGAGGGTTAAAAGCAGATCTGTTAGTGTTGCTAGTGAGCAGGGGATCATGGGAAGGAAGGATACACTTTGTTCTGACAGGCAGGAGTTTCTCGATCTCGCAAGAGCTGCAGGGCAGTGTCTCAGCCACCACAAACAACAGGTTCGTGTTTTCTATACGTTTGGCGTGGAACAACCTGACAGAAAGAGTGTTTGTGTTCAGAAAAGTGTGTTCAAATGCACATAGGACTGTTCGCACACAAACACACACCTGGAGCAGTTCCCACAGTCCTGCAGCATGTTGAAGGAGTTGGTGGTGTTGGTGAAGTAGAACTGACTGTGAACCGTCACGCAGCTGCTGCTCCCTTTAGTGTCTGAACTCTCAGCCCAGGCATCTGCTAGAAAACGGGTATAATGCAATCCCAGAATTGAGTATGCAAATTGACGCGCAAAACGGCAGGCGAAAAAGTGCAATTTAAAAAGAAAAAAAAAACGTCTCGGATTAGTTTTTTTGGTTTGACGTGCCCCGTTAAAAACTGGCCGACCAATGAGAGCTGCTGAAGTTGCAATATCGGAGTCTTTTCCGTTGTCTTTCCTCAATTCAATAGAACAATAATTTCTTCATTGCTGGAGCTGCTGCTTGAAATACAGAAACTAAATGTTGTTTGCCAGTTAGCAAAAAGTGTGTGAATGGTTTTGGCAAGCACGTAAATACTGGCTCTCTTATTCTTTTGTGTGACAAGCTAGTGTCAGAAGCCTAAAGTTGAGCAGCGCCACCTTGTGTAGTTGCGTACTGTTTTTCAATAAGCGCCATCTACTGCCAGGGAGTGTATTTGCACGTTCACTCTGCGTATCGCCAGGGAAATCGCTAGGGTATAAACACAAAGACACATCGAAAAACGCTGGCGATAAGCGCAAGCGATAATAGTCCCGGTTTGCACAAGGCTTTAGAAGGTCCTGATGAGAAAAACTTCTCCAACCTGCCTAAACAGCTAAAATGTGCCCTTTAAAACAAGCCAACAGACCAGCCTGACCTGTTGTAGATGGTTCAAAATCAAAGGACAAAATCAGAGAAAAACCAACCTGTGGTGAACCAACTGCTGTAGATTAGTCCATACAGGGACTGCTGGAGAACAGACCTGAAAGAGACCAGCGACATTAAAGCATGAGTATCTGAAACAATGTTATCAAGACATAAACGGATTTACCAAAACAGAATTTCACTTTCTTGTATTTGACGTGTATCTACTGAATGTTGCTCTATCAACCAACAGGGAATGTTTTATCAGCGTCCTCCAGCCGTACTCACCACGCTGCTGCTGACGTCCACCAGGCCAGACTAAGGAAATCAGCAATGGAGGGCTAATGACAAAAAAAGACTTTTAATACCAAAACACTGCTGCATTTCATCAGTTTTGCTACATGAGGGCACCATAAATAAATCACTGGAACATGAACAAATGAGTTTCTCACCACATAGAATCCCCTGTGTGCGGCTCCTGTGTGGCTGCTGGCCGTCGGCTCACAGGCCGACTGAAACTGGAAGGTCTGATGGCGGGCGTAGATTGAGTTGTTGTAGAGGGCGAACATCAGGTAGGGGTCGACCTCACCGAAGAACAGCCCCACCTGAGAAAGACATGGACATAAAGACATGCTTATTAATATATTAAAGGGGACATATGAAAATCAGACTTTTTCTGTGTTTAAGTGCAATAATCGGGTCTCCGGTGCATCTACCAACCCAGAAAACGTGAAAAGTGACAACTCAGTAACTTTGGTAAGCCTTTCTCTGCAAGCATGTCAAAAAATAAGCAGATCAGATATCAGATCAGTTTACACCCACGGCGCAGCCATTTGGTTTTCGCAAGAGACAACATTGTAACCAGTTCTAACGCAATGTTAAAAGTTTGAGCAAAGCATGCCATATAATGAATCATGATTAATGCGTAGCCAATACTAATGTGAATTTAATCTGACTTTACTACAACCTAAACGTATTATATATATCGTCGCTGTCGGGCAGAAACCTCGTATCACCATATTTTGGAACGTTGAAAACGTTATTCGATGCACTTACTGCCTCACATGCGGCCGTTCTAATGACGAACATAAATTCTCCGAAATTTGCTGGTCAAAAACCTTGTAACTCCATTTGAGCTTGATCTTGGTAACATGTTAATAATTTAATGACACATGCAAGTGTCTGACTATATAAAGCCATAATATAAAAATATAGACATCATAGTGTTCTTTCCATTTCCTAAAAAGAGCAAATGTATGCATTAATTTTTTTTCCAAAACAAATGAATTAAATTAACATTAAATCGACAGCCCTAAATATAATATAATATAATATAGTGTTAAACATTTTTATAAGTTACATTTATATATATATATATATATATATATATATAGAGAGAGATTTCATTAGACTATATAAATATTATTTTTGGTGTTTTGGAGTATCAACCTTTTTCCAGTGATCTCTCTGATTGGACATAACCAGGAAACCGCCATCATCGATCAGGTAGCACAGCAAATCCTGAAACACACATTCAAAACCAGATCAACCAAAACGTGTACAGCCAAGAAGATCTGTTATCATGTAGAGTTTGAGTGTGCAGGTTTTCTCACATCGCTGTTCACTTCACAGTCCATCTCACAGGATCTGGATGGGCCGCACTGCACAACACAAACATGAAGTCACAAGATCTCACCACACTCATGCCAGTACAGATGAACATAATGTGAGAGGGGTGACGTTTTTCTTCCACAATTCCTCTTTTCCAAAAGAATCTGACCTTATGTGCGGACTGTCTGCTGTCTGATACGTTGCTGGCGAGGATCTTGAACTTGTCGACCCAGGCCTCAAAATCCAGCTTAACGCCGACCACTAATAACAGGAACACACGATGAGGATTGTCAGAGTACAATGTGATTTTAAACCTCCACCGTAATGATTTTCAGCTTTGTGTCAAATAGGTTTTTTCTGAGAAACACACCAGCAGGCCTCATGGTTTTGCCTCCGATCACGACCTCCACAGCGGTGGTGACCAGAATCCCCACAGTGCCGTTCTCTGAGATTAACAGATCATCCATCGCTAGACACAAACATCAGAGTCATTCAAATGGTGAAAAATGTTCATACAGGGCTGAATATCACCCATACATAATGACCCATACATAATCCTCCCCTCAACAGGAAATCAAAATGGACTTTATTTTAGTGACTTAACAAATGTTCCTGATTTTATTGCACAAAAATGTCTTCATAATCTTTCGGAATTAGTTGCAACTTCATAAAATGTATGAACCATCTAATCAATTTGTAAAAGACCCACCCAACTTGTATATTCTCATCGATTATTCTTACGATCAGAAATATGTCACATCATGAAAGTAAAAGGGGTTCCAGACCCCATTTTCTAAATGACTTTATGCAATTATTTTACGGTTAATAGTTATGATTTTACAATAGCGGTTGACCAATATGGGCTCATACCTACAGAACAGGGAGGCTAATTGTTGATTTAATGGTGATAAAATCAAAATGCAACTTAATGAACAAAAAAAAAACAAAAACATTTTCATAACATTTACTCAAAAAATACATATAAAAAAAAACACACAAATATTTCCTAAATATTATAATATTATTTAATTGATTCAATACAATTGTACAATTATTATAAAATAAATTATGAATATTTAAAATATAGTTCTGTAGAAAACTATCCTTTGACATACTGTAGATACCAGTACATTCTGCAGCAGACACAGCTATTGTTATAAACAAAAAACAAAAAAGATTATCCATTGGTTGATTTATTGGTCTGCCGCTTTGTGCTTAGTGTTTGTAATTTTTTGGGCTCACAGGCTCGTGTTGGCGCTCTGAAGATGTAGCCTTTGTTGTCCAGACTGCGACGGAAGAAGTTTGAGTTCAGAGGCTCGGGGTCCTCGTCCCATGATTCAGCAGCCCTGAAAGACACACACACACACACACACACACACACACACACACACACACACACACACACACACACACACATTATAACGAAGCCTCCAATAATAGTAATGTCATTTCAGTACCAGCAGTGTCGTCACTCACATGTTGGGGTAAACGCGTGTGACGCCTCCATTGGTGGACGCGAACAGCGCCAGGAAGCCGTACCTGCAGAAATCAGATTGTCCAATGAACAGCTGAAAGCATTCAAAGGAAATCGACAGACTCTGACGGGTCTGATCTTACGTGTTGAGGTCTTTGTTCTGCCAAACGCGTGTGGCGAGCTGCCAGAGGATCATAGAATCCAAGATCAGGTTATGAATGAGTCCCTGATCACCTGTGACCACGGTTAAAAACAAGAAATGATGAGATTCTCAAGGTTCACTGATGGATTCATGAGTGGAAACAAATGCTTCAAGAAATTCATCCAAGTCTTCACATTTCAGATGGCAAGAAAATATAAAATTGTGCATTATGACTTATATTTCATTATGGGTGCTTTAAAATAATAATCCGCTTTGTAACATCAGAGCCGTCATATTTAGTAATCAATACTAGCAGTAATATTAAGTAATCAATGCTGTAATATGTAGCCATTAGCGCTAATATTTATAAAATCAAAATGTTTTAATCAATTTATTTAATCTATTCAAGTCATATTTAATAAGGGCTGTAACATTATTTAATATTGTACAGTACTATTTAATCTGTAATATTTAGTAATGATAGCTGAAATATTTAGTGATTGATACTGTGCTATTTAATTAGAGCTGTAAATTTAGAAATAAATGCTGAAATATGTATTAATAGTGTAATATTTAGTAATCAATGCTGTAATATTTAATTGGAGCTGCATATTTAGTAATCGATGCTTTAATATTTATTGTAATATTTAATTGGAACTGTAATATTTAGTAATCAATATTATATTTATTAGAACTGTATATTTAGTAATCAATGCTGTAATATTTATTAATCAATTTTGTAATATTTAATTACAGCTGTAATATGTAATAATGAATGCTCTAATATTTTAATTATTAGAGGACAAAAAAAACTGTTGCTATCATGTTTTATTATAGATCTGTAATGTTCAATAAGAAGTGCAGTAATATGTCATAATCAGTGCTGGTGTTGTTCTCCGGTCTGGAGGTGAAGGTTACTCACAGTCTTCAGATTCAGGGGAAATCTCCACCATCAGAGACAGGAAGTTCGCCAGGAACTGTGTGTTATTCTCAGCCAACTGCAGACGCTTGCAGTATTCTCTAAAGATAGAGAGTCAGTGAGCGCCCATACATATACGCAATAATATTTAACAGAGGAAGTATCATATTAGATCTATGTGCACAAACCTGGGGGCCAGAAACACATGACCGGCAGACTCAAAAGAGTTCGGCAGCAGAGACTGTAAATCTGAGAGAAGGGCCGGAGAGATTATTGAGGATGAAACAGCAGGATCGCTAATCTTACACAAGACATCATCCGTATTAAAGGAAACACTCACACTGCAGCTGTAGCATGACGTCGCTGAGATCAGCCTGGATGTAATATTCATTGTACGGAGGAAGTACCAGACCCAGACTGCAGGGGGCGACACACGAAAACAACCAATGAGTTCAGAATGATTAACGTCAAACTGTACGATCAGAACAGCCCAAACGACCCGTACCTGTAATCAGTGTCGTTAACTGGTGTCCAGGCGTAAATGCGGATGACATCATCAATGTAGCGCTGCAAGAAAAACATTTCATTATCAGACATTTTTACGCAAGGTTTTTAATGGTGTACTGATGGCGCGTTCACTAAGATGTAGCAGGAAATTGCACAGATCTCTTCCAATCTGTGGTATTCTTGTTAGATTTCAAAACTAAACTAAACGGCTTTCTAGCCATTCTATGTGTCTCAAATAGAAGTGGACTAAAATATTTTATTTAGTGCACTTAAATAGTGTGTAGTGCACACTATTTCCGATGGATTTTTGAAGTATGCATCCATGCTTTAACAGTTACTATTAGTAAATGTTTTGCACTCTTGAGAAACTCATTCGCTCTAAAAAATGTTTGCGTTTCACTGAGAAACTTTGCGTTCGGTTGAAAAACATTAGAGTTTTTGAGAGCGAACACAAAGGTTTTGTTTATCGGGGGAATGCAAAACTTTTGCGAGAGAAAGCAAAAGCATTTTCTCGTTCATTTAGGGGCTCCATGTAAAATGTAAGTATTTCAAATTGCTTTTATTTGAACAACATTTATCTAGATTAAACATTTTTGACACAGACATTTTAAGGTTTTAGGATGTAATTTTATGTAAAAACTGGAGTACTCTCACAAAATGCTCAATGTACTTTAACATTAGTAGTGAAGTATATACTTCTATTGCATATTTGGGTCATAACGCAATTATGCAAATTGGGATGCAGCTAATTAATGACATCGTTTAGGGCATCATAGACATGTACATCTGAAATTTGAAACTGTAATTTTGAGCCATATATAGAAAGTCATGTCCCAGATATGACACATGTCCCAGTTCCATCTGACACATTAATTGCACACACTTGCCTCGTCCAATGATTTAATTAGAGTTTTGATCGTCATTTCTCCTGATCGGCCGTCAATCATTTGCCGACGAATCTGAAAAGGATCCAAAGCAGGCGTTAGAACTTTATCCATGAGCTCCTGCTGATTTAACATACATTATCAGGCAAATGATTCAGCCAAATGTCATATTTAACACATATGAGTGTGCCGGTGCCGCCCACTCCGAAAATAATGATTCATTTATTATGAACAACAGAGAAAGATGCGAGTTCATTCGAGGATAATCAGAACTGTTGATCAGTAAAGACGGCACCTCCTGTTTACTACTGTCTTCTACTTCTGCGTCCAGGAAGTCCAGTGTCACCGGCTCTGGCAAATCCTCTTCCTGCAATGAGACAGACATCAAACCAGGGCTATTATCGCTAACTAAAACTAAAAACATTTTCGTTAGTTGAAATAAAATAAACGGTAACTGAAATATATATATATATATATATTTTTTTATCTTAGCTACTTGCCAAGGCAACAAATCAAGTACTAAAATAAAAAATAATAAAAACGATATAAATATATATAAAAAAATAAATAAAATAAAAAGACAAAAATGCACAACACAATTACTAAAACTATAACTCAAATTAAAATGGAAAATATTATTAAAAATATTAATAAAAATATATCAGTTATACCGAAATAACACTGAGACAAACACACAATCATGAGCATGATAAATTTTACGAAACCCGTCAAGAACATATCTGGGTCATATTGCATTCCCCAAAATAATACAAAATACAAAAATGGGCTGTTGGTGCATTTTGATCACGCAAATGAAAATGATTAAAAGACAAATGAGCGTGATTGTTTAGTCCTTGCGGTTTGCACACAGACAGTCAGAGTCTCACTCGAGGCTGCAGGTTCGGGTGCATGAGCACGTATCCATTTGGGTCAATGGCGAAGATGTATCCGTTTGCTCCCAGCTACACAGAGAACGAGAAAAACAGTCTGTGATGATGTTTCCTGTTTCTCATGGTGGAGGGATAAAAGACTAGTTTTTATACAATAAATAATAATACAATATATTGTATGATATAAATCAACAATTGCAACTGAGACATACACAAAATTGATTATATTAAATGCCATGATAAAATGACAATCATGCCTTAACCGTTAGCATGAAGGTGTTGGAGCAAACACACTTTTATTGATTGGACAAGCAGGTAACACTTTATTTGAAGGGGTGTGCATAAGACTGACATGACACTGTCATAAACATGACATAACACCTGTCATTAACATGAAGGAGTCTTTATGAATGTTTATGACTGTTGTCATTAAGTGTCATTCGGTAAAATATGACACTTTTAATGCAAAGTTGACATTGTTTAAAATGTCTTTGTTATGACAACTTGACATTAACCAAGAAATCATAACCTGTCAACCTGTCACAAATATGTCATAACAGGTCTAATTATCAAACTTAAAGCATTTGACAGTGTACTAACCCTTAATGAAATCTTTATAACTAGTACAATGTGTTCCACTTTACTTGAGGACAAGTAGAATATTCATGACACAGTTATAATGGTGTCATGATGGCCAAAGTTGTGACAGGTTGACAGGTTATGATTTCTTGGTTAATGTCAAGTTGTCATAACAAAGACATTTTAAACAATGTCAACTTTGCATTAAAAGTGTCATAATTTACCGAATGACACTTAATGACAACAGTCATTAACATTCATAAGGTGTTGAGACAGGTGTTATGTCATGTTTATGACAGTGTCATGTCAGTCTTATGCACACCCCTTCAAATAAAGTGTTACCGACAAGCATTTTATATAATATAATATAATATGTTTTATCAGTTATACATTCTACATACTCCTTAACCATATTTAGAAAAACACACTAATAATGTTTACAATATAATAAAAAATTAATTTACAATGTAACATAATAAAATATTGTTTTATCAGGAACATCATTTTTTTTAAAACCTCATTAACCACATTTACAAAAAATAATTTACATTCATATACTTATAATATAAACTAATAAATGTCTATACTGTAATATAATTACATCATATATATAATAATATAATAATATATTTAATCAGTTACACAATTTAAAACCTCACTAACCACATTTAGAAAAACATACATTAATAATATACATTATGTTTGCAATAAAATGTGAATATGTGTTTATAATCTGATATAATAAATGAATACACATTTTTATTAAAATATGTATTTTCACAAATATTAAAAAACTTAAGTTAACCATCAGTGTATATGAATATATTATTAATATGATAAAATATGAATGTTTTAGCATCACACACCTTATTAAAAACCTCATTAACCACATTTAGAGAAACAATAACAACATAATAGTATATCATAAAAATTATATAATATAATATAAAAGTGTTAATATGTTAACTGTTTATTGTGTTTAATGTGGTAACATCTAACCTTTTTTAAGAGAAAAACAAATAAATTGACCTAAGAAGGTTACACCAACAACACTAAAAGGTAAGAGTAGCTCAAGATAACACGTGCGGGTTGTGGGTGTAGAAGACCTTGTACTGTGGCGTGAGTCTCTTCAGCTCATCCAGATGCACGTCGACCCCCATCACCCCTAAAAGCAGCTGATTCTGCACACACAAACACGGCCATCAATGATCTGCACACAGCAGAGCTCAGCTCAGCGCGATGATGATCCATCAGTGATCGAGCGTCACCTGAGAGCTTCCGTCTATGGTGAGGTTGAAGACCGGCATCGTCCCCGTCACCACCAGCCCCAAACCCTGAGCGAAACAGAAGCTCACGTGTTTTAGTACGACGGTGCCAGAGCGGCCCATATGTTTCAGAGACAGCGGGAGGGTGGAAGACACTCTCACCAGAGCATCCTGATAGACGTTGGTCCACTGCACCTGCTTGGCACTTCTGCCTGCCAGAACCATGGGGCGGCCCAGTACGTCCAGATACTCCTGTGACACACATTCATTCAAGCATTTTAGCTTCCTGAAAATACCACTATTTGTGTTTGAGTTAAGGCTGAGTGATTTGGCCCAAAAAAAAAAAAATCTTGATATTTTTGACTATATTGAATATCTCAATATGTATTTTTTCCCATTCAGAGGAATAATAATAATTATATGCACCACTATAACGAAACATACAAATAACACTATTAAAATTACTTAAATTAAAAATTGAATTAAATACTTAAAAACAAAGAACATTTTTGCATGAAGCACAGATGTTGTATAAAATTTGTTACAAAATTAACTGAAATAAACTGATTCACTAAAATAAATCAACTTTAAACTCAATGGTTGTTTGCTACTGAATATTGAATCACACTATTAAAGAGTCGCTGATATGTGAGTTGTGAGATAACATTTTTGAGCGAAGCACGTCGTGTAAAACAAATCAAATACGAATCAATTCGTTGAAATGGACACTTTGAACTGATTCACAGAAATTTTGGAGTTAAGCACGACAAATTAACTAATTAGATAAGAATTGATTAAATTAAGCAATTTTTCACTGAAACAAATCAAATGTATAAATCAAATCACTGACTGAATTGTGAATCAGTTTCAACCATACCATTAAAGTGTTTTGTTTTTCATATACTCGCGAGACAACAAACATTTTTGAATGAAGCGTGTCATATAGAACAAATCAGTTACAAGTCGATTAACTGAAACACTTTTTCACTGAATCAAATCAAATGTACCAACTAAATTGTGAATCAGTTTGAATCATACGAAGTGTTTTGTTTATAACACACTGTACTTGTGGGCTGTGAGATTGTGGGCGGAATTGATTCGTAACAAATCAGTTATGAATTAATTCATTAAAAATGGAACACTTTGAACTCATTCACAGAAACTAATCAGATTTACCAGTTCTAATATTGATTTTCCCGACTGAATTTTGAATCAGTTTTCAATTACACTATTAAAGTGTCTCATATTTGCGAGTTTTGACAGAATGAATAATTGTGAAAACAGCCTCTTGTCCTTAATAACCTTAACTAAATAAACCAAGGTGCATTAAAATCATAAAATCATTTACAATGTTGCTTAATTTGATATTGCCAGCCATAACAGGATAAAAAAAAAACTTGCACACATTAATGTGTGTGTGTGTAACTCACCTGGGTGTTAATCCTTATAGCACAGATGGAGCGGATCTCAAAATAGTATCCTGCCGAGACAGAGAGACACTTAGTGAGATGTCACATGTCATTTCTGTATATTTCAGCGGGAATCAGCATATAAATCTACTTGTATTATCATAGTAAGGAAAGATATTTGTTTTTTCAGGAAAAAGTCGAATTTTTACAAGGAAAAATCTCCGCTAGCGCCTCCTCCAATTGAGCATGTGTCTCACCCTTATTAGCACATGCGATCCACTGCAGCGGAGTGACATCATAATTGTGCTGCCCCACCGAGAACGTGAACACACGGACCTGCAGATGCCATCACATATCCCACAATTAACCCGGCAAATTAGACAGGAAACAAGCTGTTTCACTGGAGGAAAGGGCTAATTATGAGGAACACACACTTCCAGAAGACAACGGCAGAGCAGGAACACAAGACGCTCAACACACAATGAAGATATAAATCATAACATGTCAGGAAAGTGATGATCAGACCGTCTTATTGGGCCAGTTGTACTGCTCGAAGATGTCCTGAGCTCGGTCCTCCCCTCCGTCAGTAAATAACATGATGATTTTATTGCAGTTGGCTCGAGGAACATTCGTCTTCTGTGTGAGAACGAGAAACGGATAGAGAGAAGATTATAAATAATACTGTGTCCGAACCAAAAGAGCAAGCAACAAATCATCACATCTCTTTAATCAAATGAACCGTGATTTTGTCGAGGTCTGGTTTCTTCTATTGCGTCAAGCTGGGTAGCTCCGCCCACGGGGAAATCTCATTGGTCCAAATTCTCACAAAATGCTGGTGTATGTGTAAATTCCAAAACCCGGGAAGTCAAAAGGTGTAAGCAGATTTTAAAGCCAATACAGTAAATCATAATTTTTTTATAGTCATATTAGGGTTTACGGCATTGAAGTTGTGAAATGGATATAACAAAGGTGAATAAGTGATTTTCTGCACTAAAATCATGTGAACACTCATACTGTTCACGTCTTTTGGTTGTACTATTGAAACAGTGAGTATTTATATAAGCCATATATTATACCACAAATGCTGTCGATGAACTTCTCGTGTAAATTGTGTTCAGACTCACGTTGAGCAGCTGGTTGAAGGCGAAGTGAAAGCCGGATTTGTAATCGGTGGTTCCTTTGGCCTGCATCTGCTGCACGGCCTCTTTAAAGATCTTTTTGTTGCGTACATTGGCCTGAACCAGGTGCCTAAAGCAGGGCACCACTGCCTCGGCCTTCTCATTGAACTACCACAGAACGAGAGAGGAAATACAGCTCAAGTAAATGTACAGGTTCATGAATTATAAAAAATAAACAGTGAATATTTAACACATAACTAACTTGGTAGCTTTACATAACAACTTTTGTATTCTATTATATCTGCTATCTATTATCAGTCGATTAACAAAAGTGTCAGTGCACTGCTAAAAAAAACAGCCTAGGTTGGCTGGTCTTATCTGGTTTGAGCTGGAAGTAGCTGGTTTAAGCTGATCTCCCAGGCTGGCCAAACTGGTGTTTAGCTTGTTTCCTTTAGCAGGTTTCCCAGCTTGACCAGCTAAGACAAACCTGGCCAGCTAAAAATTGTCCAAAACCCCTTCTAAAACCAGTCTGGGAGACCAGGAGCTCCTTTCACAATCCAAAAAACCCCATGGCATGTTCAAAATAGCGCACTGACCCTAGCCACATTGACATAATCGTCGTCGGAGAGCGTGTCGAGCATCTCTGTGACTGAAGCCTTGATCAGTTTGAGAGTGAGTCCGCTGACGCTGCCGCTCCTGTGGACGGAAAAGACGTCAATGATGAACAAACGCAGCAAAACGCACAGCAAAAGAGCACGCACATACTCACACGTCTACGAGGATGACCATGTCTTTTGGCGATGACGCTCCTTGAATGTACCTGGGGAAAACAGTGACACAAGTTTGAGTATCAACATGCCCACAAACTGACCAATCAAAGCCAGCCAACTGTTTCTATAGATGATTGTAGATTAAAACATCTGATTTAGTTTTATTTGACAGTTTGACATATGATTTCATGTCTCCAAATGGATATTACCACCATGTTAAATGCATAATTCAATTACTTCTTTGAAGAAAGCCGCAGATGTTAATAATAAATACAACATTTACTATTTTATGAGCACATTATACAGGAAAATCAAGTTTTTCACCTAATACATCACTTCAACTATATGACAAAGTTTTGTAAGAAAAGTCAGGCTTAATAACCTGAATAATACATATGCTTAATTACATAAATAATATACTTCAATTGCAAACTGAATGTAATGTTTTCGGACACTCAATAGCATACTAATTGCAATTAAATGATTAAAATATACCATGATGTCAATTCTATTGAATGAAATGCATTTAAATATATTTATTTGATAATAGATAATATTTATCATCAATATTATATTATTTCCAAATACAGTTATTTAAATACACTTCAAGTGCACATTTAATACAATTAACCACACTTTTTTTTTTTTTTTCACAAGACAACTTATTGTCTGATTCCTGCATATACTGTAAACTAAGATACAGAAAGTGTTTACCAGGGTCTCCGTCGTACATCGTAAAGGTCGATCTTATCCGGCGCTCTCCAGGGAGCAGCTAAAATGTGAAATGTTACAAAACAAATTTGGGTAATAATATATTAGTGCAAAACATACTGAAACCTTCAGTCAGACACAGAAATGTATGCACAGATAAGCATGTTACCTGGGTAATATCTCGTGACCCCCGTGGCGCTCCCAAACGCTTGCCAGAGTAACGACGGGTCGTCTCTGCTGTTCTCCATGAAGACTCGCTCTAAAGCTTGAGTCCAGTTCAACTCATTCAGAATCACTGGAGCTACAGACAGACACACACACATTACAACTAGGACTGTCAGTCATTAACAACTATTTTGGCAATCGAGTAATCAGACGATTATTCTGATGATTAATCGAGTAATCTAAACATTTTTTGTCATAATAAAATAGACATAAGTGAACAACAGCCTTTAAATGACTTTAAAAAAATATGTATAATAACAATAAGGCAATAATAATTGGTTCAAATAAAGTATAAAAAGCAAGTTTTATTGAACAACAATGTAATATACATAATATAAACAATGCCAGCAGAGTGCACCAACGCACGGTGATTGTTGTTGTTACACTTTACAGCAGGATCAAATCCTTCTTTAATATTGGCCAAACATTTAGTTCAAATGTCCACTTAATCTTTAATATTTGGCCAAATAGAAATGCAACAGCAACTGTAATTTCTTGAACAAGAACATGTCGACATAAAAACATGCAAAGCTCAGATCGGGGGTTCAAACTTTTATTTTGAAAGCGATAAACAACTTTGCACATTAAGAAATATAATGATGTATTGATGTATTCTCCTGTATTGGCATTGGTTTATAAATGATTTTCGTAATAAATCTGGAGTAATGGCGCACTTTGCGTTTCCAGATAAACTTTTTAAGCAACTCAAACTCCACGCATGTAAATGATAACAGTGCAAAACTTTGCTATGAAACACAAAGCATGTCAAACTTTATATGTGTTCCCAAAAGCATGTTAATGGTAACCCAAACAAACAGCACATGCAGAGACTGAGGTCATGTGGAGCAGCATTTACTGTGAACGGAGCCGCTCTGAGCCGCTGGAAGAAACACGTAACCTGCATGTAAATAATTCAAGTGCCCCGCTTCACTTTGAAAACCTGCAGCGCATATATTTATTTAAAGGAATTGCAGCCATTGTGATTTCACAATAGCATAATGCTATATTATGATTTTTAAAAGGTTTTCAGATATAGTGCAGCTTTAGAAAATGGTCTAATAATGCAGTTTATGGATTCTTGTCCGTGTAATGTGCCACTTCCGGTATTTTGCAGATTAATCAACACGGGCAAATTTCAAATTTTTGCATAACAATTCTGCATAAAGTTAGGTGGATGGAAACATTGCTAATGAGAGTTCATGATGTAGTATATTGCATAAAAAATGCTGGATGAAAACGCCAAGATAAGCATAAATTCTAAAAATGCAGCTAAATGTATGCTCTTAATTGAGGCGGATATTTTTTTATCCAAACAATAATCCATTCCATTTTAGAAAAAAAACTTTTACCGAATAAATCCCTCAATGTGCAACAAAAACACTCAGACAACTGACTTCGCCTCAACAGAGGATGTGATTGGATAACTGGACTAACCAGCGGACCAATCGCATTGCACAGCATCTCAAATGTTGGTTAATTCTTTCTGAAAAGTCTGTCCTCAAAATGATTTGGTATAATCACTTCCAAAAACTGTCTCACACGATTACATTCCCAAACATCAGGCATTTGTCTCAGAATGCAAGATAACATGATAGCGTTTATTACATTTAAAAAAAATCACAAGCCATTTATGATGTACGATAAAAGAGCTTTGGGGAAGCCTCTGATTGCAGCAACTTTCATTTTCTATTACAGATATTTTGCGCTAAGTTCTCAGGAAGTGATTTTGATGATGTTGCTTTATTCGCAAACGTTTTATATGACATTCCAAATTTTGCACATTTGTTAAATTGGCAACTTTGTATGGAAACATAGCTAGAGATCTAATAGCATCAGACTGGTTCCTCACCGCCTTTGTAGATGTCTGTGGGGATCTGGACGGCGGTGTGTGAGAAATTCACATGGTTCTTAAAGATCGGGTCGTACACGAACTCCAGTTTCAGCGACATCTGAGAATCGATGTCTTCACCATCCTGATGAGAATAAACAATATAATCAGATACATTCACACACACATATTACATATGAGGCCATCGTTTCAGCTTGAGTTTGATTGTCAAAATCATAGTCATATGGTGATAAATGAATATGCAAAATAGTCGTTTTGAAGTTAGGAGTTTGAGCAACTAGCTTCTAAAAAGAAATTGTGTATGAATGCATGAATATTTCCTATATACATACCAAGAAAGTGTCATTTTCATTAACATTACATATGCTTTTTCTCAAATTGTTCAAAATGTTTCATACAGGGCCACTTTCTGAAGCATGTAAATCTACATATTAAAAACGTTCACATCGGCGATAGATAGAGATGTACTCAGTACTTACATAGTCCATCTCTGCTTTAGAGTTATAATATTCAATATTTTCCTCCTGAAATAAACACACAGAACAAAAATACAAAAATCTGCTGTTTAAAATCGGCTTGAGTATTTGAAGAGTCAAATACAGATGTCCTCCGCATGACAAACGCTCATTTAAGCACAATCCACTCATATGAGCATGTGTGTTGTCAGTCGAGATGAACATCTCTAATGAATCAAATCAGTCAGAAAAACGAGACGTCACAATCTATTGGGCTTAAACAGACCCTCCAGCTACAGACTCACAGAAATCATGACTCACAGCGAGTGTGTGTAAAGCTCTATCTGGATCAGAGATATACGGATGTGAATATGAGAGGAAGAGGTGCATCAAAGTACACAGATGAAAGGAATGTAAAAAAAGAGAGAATGAATCCGCTATATTTGTGCGGTTCATTTGAATGAATCAGTTGAAGCAACATAGGAATAATTGGTCTGAATCGACTTGGATCATACATGCAAAAGCAATTTTAAAAGTGAAATGTCGAAGTGCATGAAGAGTCTGGAAAAAGCTTGCAAAATTATTGTGGAATGCGTCAGCAAAAGTGAGCATAAAAACTACTGGCGCCGTTAAAACCATCTGACCTTGATTCCATCTTGCCAGTGATGATCTTTCTGAAGACGCTCCGCTTCACTCGCCAGTTTCTGACCCAAAACACAGACGAGAACCGTCAAGAGTAATCCTCAAGGAAGTGTGTGTGTAATTGTGTTGATGTTTTCTTACCTCAAGCGCTTTGCGTTTCTTGGCCAGCAGTCTCTCAATGTCAGTCGCCACTTTTTCTACGATGTCTCGAGGGTTATTTCTGACCAGACTGAACTGTCTTCTCTTCTCACTGTAGATCTGAAACAAAATTAGCATCCATATATATATATATATATGTTAATGAATATGGTAATGTTAATGTACTTGGTATTGATTATATACTTGCTACTGTTGATGCTATAGACTTGCTACTGCTAACAGATACACAGATGCTCTACTGTGAGCATGTAAGATATGCTGCTGCAACTGAATATATAGACATACATAGGCTGAATCCAGTAGCAGATCTAGGCAGGTGGAGCTGGGGGAGGTGGAGGGGTTCAGAGGAACTCTGATAGCGAGCTGCAGGACAACTTTACAGCAAACAATGAACCAGGCTATTTGAATGTTGAACAAGCAATCTTATTGGCTGCAGAATCAACAGAGGCCAACCAGCTTGTGCAAAGCGATAATGATGTGATTGCTTGCAGATTGCATGTAAAGGACCTATCAGCCCAGGCAGAGGCGGTCCTTTAGCCTGGTTGACACCAGACCCTTCTCAGTTGTAAATGAGAGTGGGTCTGGGGAAGGTTCATTCACAGCCCATTTCCAAAGGGGTGTCACCAACAGATGTCGCTCAAATGCCTCTGGGCGCAATTGGATAGACCTAAAACCAATCACAGCGATGTAGGAGATGACGTCATTGTGTAAAGCCCGCCTCAACGTTTGTGATTGGTTGTTTAAAAATGTTGTTTATAACATGTAAATCTAAATGCAGAATCAGCTTTAGCAGAGTCGTTTTTACTTAAGCTTTCTTGGGTAAACTATATTTATCATGCTTTAGTTTCATTAGTAAATCACTCATTTGGAAAATCATTTCAGCAGTGTGTTATAGCCTAGTGTTTCTGATAGCTACATGGTGCCAGATCATTACTTTCATAAAGCATTTATCTGTGAATGAACATTTGGTTGACAGGTTGATTTTACTTGTTCTTACTGGTCGTTTAATGTGTTTTAAAGGGTTTTCCTTTATATATGTATATACTTATTTTCTCTAAATTTTACAAATGTTTATTGAAATTCAAATCACTGTACGTTGTTTGTTGATAGTGAAACTGCTATGAAAGAACAGATGGGGGTGGAGGTAATTTCGAGGCTTCTTGAAACCTTCTCAAAGGTTTGCTTAGGGCCCTCAGAAGTGTTGAGGCACTGAGCCGCGCCCTATAGAGTTTCATGACTGAACTATATATATATATATATATACATACATATATACATCCACCATCAAGAGGATATTCATCAGCTGGAGGAAACAGCGAGCAACCTGCATGTTTGTGTTTAAATTATTAATGCTCATCACTGGGAAACCCGTGTAACTTCCTTTCAGATGTGACGCACTAAAAATAAACTCATTTTACAGTGATTTCTCCTCGTGTAAATGAGTGTTTGCGCTCCAGCGTGAGATGTGAGACAACAGCTTCTGTAATCCAGCGGCGTGACTGAAGAAGACGAGCCTCATTAAGCCTGTAAATAACCTCTGAGTCCAGAACAAGGGCTGTTTAGAGCTCAGATCAATAAAAGGACATCAAACACACGCTCACTTACACACTGACAACTTGAACTTTCAGACGCTGCATTTAAAACAAGACAGTGAGTCAAGATGAAACCCATGAACTTGTTATTCCAAAGAAAAAAATAAAATTAATCAATAACATCGTAGCCTAACATTACACAATACAATGTAGTCCCTGCTAAATAAAATGAGACTCAGCATTTATTTATCTATATTTATCTGCTTGCATTATTTTGGCTCCTGGTTTTAAAATAGGCAAACGTGATATTTGCACAAAATAAAGCCAAATGCAATTCGCAATAATAAAAACAATTTTTTTAAATGTTTTTTTTTTATGTTAAGTTCAATTTGTCCTTTTCATTCATTTAGCTTTTTCAAGGTTAGTTTTATTATATATATTATATTATATTATATATATATTATACGTATGCAAATGCCCTTGCAATATTTAATCTAATTAAAGACATCTATTCTCTTCTCTGATGATGTGTTTACTAGTGTGAGGGCGGGACAACCTGTCACTCACATGAGATCGACCAATAGTAAACCACAACCATTCTATCAATTCCCCATCGGCAAAAATCAAGTCCCGTCCTACATTTTTTCTGTTTTGAGAATCCGTTTCACTCGGATATACAGGTATGTTATAATAGGCAAGAACAAACTATTGCAACTTCAGTTTCATGCCGACTTAGAAGTTGAACCTTTTATATGTATATCTTTTTTATATATCTTTAATTTGTACTTTATTTAGTTTTAAAGTCATGAAAATGTATGCATTTTATTTTACTTTCAGTAATTATGATGCTAGTCCTGATTACTCTGAAATGCATTCACATCATAAAAATGTTATGAATTATGAGTAATATTTCATGCTGAAAATGTTAAAAATATTAAAAATTCTAAAATAAATATTTCTGAGAAAAGCATAACCGCAAACTCTGACAGAAAAATAAGCAGTCTGTACGGATGGAGAGACAATCAAACACTCGTCTCACACAGACTGATGAAAGTCGAGATCAGAGGTCAAGTGTTAGGGTCAAGAGCATTAGCTCAGGGTCAGGATAGATCAAAAGACATGGCGATTACATGGAGTGTATTTTGTCATTTTTTTTTTAAATCTCAACTCTAGAGGTTTTTCAGAAGATCATTAGCCATCATTAGAAACATGTTTATCTCAAATTTTTATAATATTATGATGATGATGACCGGACAAATAATACAACTATAAAGGAGCTGTCATATGCCTGTATTGATCATCAGCAGTGAAGCGTTCTGTCTACAGCGCTGTGGCATTCTGGGTAAATGAATGACTTTAGCATCAGAGGGGCGAACCATCTGTTCTCTCAGTGATGTGAGCAGACACACACACACACACACACACACACACACACACACACTCTCACACACTCACACACACACACACGCGCACACACACATACACACGCACACACAGAGCTTCAGGATGCATTCAGACACTGCAGCCTCTCAGTCCTGGAATGGCAGGATCATTATATTCTCCAGCACAGATTTTGCAGGAGTGTCTCAGTTCCTCATTGTTTGT
This sequence comes from Semotilus atromaculatus, assembly GCA_031834385.1. NCBI lineage: Eukaryota > Metazoa > Chordata > Actinopteri > Cypriniformes > Leuciscidae > Semotilus > Semotilus atromaculatus. The sequence goes on along the minus strand of JAULUF010000013.1, from coordinate 8,502,827 downwards.
GGGTGTTTGACATGCGGGCCAGACCCACAGTAATGATGACACGCTTGACAGAGATACTGGAAAAGCCACACACACACACACACACACACACAGTCTTACCCCCTTCAGCTGTTGAGCGCCGCTGATGTGTTGCAAGACTCTGTCAATCTCCTGTTCAATGCGACGAGCCCAGTGCATGATCCTACACAACACACACAACACAAACGTTACACAACGGGGGGGAAAAACAGGTTTGCTGTAGGTTTCATGACAGGCTTCAGAGATTTATCACTGTAGATGAAATATATCATGATTTTTTTATGTTATTTTTACTGGAAATTCAAAGAAATGGACTTGTTTATGCCGTGTTCAGCACAGAGCGAGCAGATTCTCAGCAATTCACGCTGTGAATTATGGGAGCAAAAAGTTGTTAATAAATTATTAAGGCAAAAAAATTGTAATGACAATCGCAGCCCAGACCTCTATATTTTGAGCGGGAGCACAATTGGTGCCATCTTGTGTCTGAGTTTATAGAGTGTAGTGAAAATTAACGGATACCGGCTCAAAGGACTAGGTAGATTGTAATAATGGATTTTTCATCTAACGGAAGCTAATATCTAGGCCTAGGTAAGATTATAAACTTTTACCGTAAATCAATATTTGGGTCACAGTGTGGTACAATCAAATAAATTTCCTCAGGATGATACGAGCGCTACGCTATATTACATGGCTGACTGTACATCAGGGCTTTCAAATTCTGTCAATTTTATAATTAGAAAATATCAAACAATAAATACTGTTTTGGCCCTCTTTACTGTGGCGTATCGCTGTAGCGCCTTGGTTCAAGCGGCACGTGAACCGATCTGTGTTCCTCTTTAGTACTAGTTATAGTACCAAATAAACATGAATGAACACCAGAAGGTGTTGAAAGATACAGTACAGCTTACTAAAATGTATCATGTCTCATGCAATCGTTCAATGAATGTTTCAACTGCGGACAGACGTCAATAAAACAGCTTGTGAAAAATATAGGCTATCACATAAAGCCATTCAATGACTATATAGCCTATAGCTAGAATAAGTAACTCTAGAGAGGATCATTTTGCTAAATATATGCACTATATTACATATTTACTATATTTTTACTCTTATTATTTAAATACTCTAACATTATTATAAACAACACTTTTTAATTGTATAAGAATGAGTAGTTAATTTTAAATTAAATAAACAATTTTTTTTATAGCAGCTGACAGGTTTCCTTGTATTTTTAGAGCATTAGTTGAGATTTGTTCTTTGATAAAATTAATATTTAGGCCCGAAATTTAACCAAATTAATCAATATTGAAACAAGATCAGAATCGAATCGCAAGCTCATGAATCGAAACTCTGTGCTGCAGCCCTGCAGTACATACATTATCAACTTTATGATGATGATTATCTGAAAAAAATAACATGTTGTCTTTCTCTGCAATACTGGAATGAACAGTTTGTACAGTATAATTTCACATCTTTTGTGTGGATGCTAAAATCACTAAGTTAAACAATACATTTTCAGTGACCTCATCAGAACTGTCCTCATTCCTCCTACACACAGTATCAGTGACAGAATATGATATAACATCCTAACAGTCGGCTAAACCGATCAATATAATCAATGTACAGAATGTGATGTTTATACTGTCCACAAACACACAGGCTACCAACAAACCGTGCTGCACAACGAAACTGGCCTGATCTACAGATGCGGATGAATTATTGAACATCTGCGAGGTCTCTTCAGCTTCATTAAACCGCCCTGTTACAGAACAGCATGTACGGTTAAATCATAACCCTGCAGTCTGATCATAAATATCACCTGTTTCCACGACAACAGAACAGATCTGCAAGTGATTACAGCCCGACTGCAGTTATGTTATATTACGTAAGTTCAGGTTGTTTAGCATCCATAGCTCGAACATAATTCAATCGGAACTGTCAATTAACACGAGGAGATCCTAACAAGCCAACGCTTAGAGAAATCTCTGAGGGTCCAGCATTTAATAATCAGAGTTAATTGAGAAGATAAGACGAGTTTGGGGTGCACGTTAGGCTATATCAGTAAATGTGAACAATTGTTTATTAATGGAATCAGAAGCATAATGTCATGGTTTATTTTTGGTAAAATCCTTAAAACGTTTTTTTAAAACTCTTCTTTTAAAAAAAAAACTAAAAAAAACAACACTTAAAATAGTATACATTTATAATATCAGACAGCTTATTGGTTACTTATTGTCCATAATAACACTAACTAGGCCTAGATTTTTTTTGCATGTCTGAAATGTGAGTGCATTTTGTTTGGGTATGAGAGTTTTTAAACAAAATCAATGATTACAAAATTATTTGCATAATTATTGGCATACTGGTGCATTCTTATAGCTTATAGATGAAATGTTGATTTTACTGAAAAAGGGATAAATTCTTTGTTAAAGTGAAGTCACTTGGGAAAATAATATGCCTTGCTTTCAAAGATAAGATTTAATTATTCTAGAAGAACTCAGTCTGTACTTTCCATCAAAGATGCTGTAAACACACACACACTCGTGCAGGTTCACTGCATGTTCAGCATCATGTGTTACACAATATGTAAAGGTGAGAGTGTATCAGGGTGTGTGTCAGTGATTCAGGCGATATGATGCACTCTCAGCAGCTGATCTGAGCATGCCCAGAAACACACACACACACACACACACACACACACACACACACACACACACACACATCTTAGATCTTCCCCGCTGCCTATTACCTGACACACACTCCCTAGAGACATATACAGAGAAACAGGGAAATGAGGGGCTGTTGTGACCCATATTCACATTACAGAGAAAGATCAGCTTTAAAGATAAGATAGATAGATAGATAGATAGATAGATAGATAGATAGATAGATAGATAGATAGATAGATAGATAGATAGATAGATAGATAGATAGATTAGTTGTGACAGTAATTACTTTGTGATGCTCTGAGGATTATTGAACCAGTTCATAAATCTCAAATCACTGCCATCTGTCTGCCAGAAGACACTGACCTTAAATATACACACACATCCATCTATCTAAATGAGATAATACAATGTTAGGCTATATAAAAAGCAAATTAGAATGAATTCAAACTAACACTAACCCTACAAGAAATTATTTTAGGATTAATATATATATATATATATATACAATTATATTATAAAATAAAATGTTACCAAAAGTAGGTGTTTGCCATATTTAGCTCACTTAAGGATACATTTGTCCCCAAACTATGACTTATTAAACTCGCATTTACCCTAAACTATGAACAAAAAGTTAATGTCACCACATTAATGTGTGGTAATGAGTTTGTCCTATGTGTAATGTTGTGGAAATTGACATTTTAAAGTGTAACGTTGAACAAATGTGCATTTGTTGTAATGTTATGGAAATTAGTATTTCTTACGTAGCCTACGAGACTGTGGAAATGAGCTTTTCAATGTTGTGGAAATCAGTATTTCTTAAATGAAACGTTGCAGAATGAGCACTGAGCCTATGTGTAATGCTGTGGAAAATAGTAGGCTATGTCTTTCATATAAGGTAATTGTGGAAATGAGCTTTTCTTACCAGTAACGTTGTGGAAATTAACATTCTTACGTGCAATGCTGTGGAAATTAGGGTTTGTTACGTGTAATGTTTTGGAAATGAGCGTCTTACGTATATTACTGTAGGAATGAGTTATTATTTCATGTATGATGTGAAATTGTTAGTGTTTCTTACGTGTAATGCTGTGGGAATGTGAGCGCGTCCACTGCGGTCCACGATCCGCTGAAAATCACCATAATCAGCAGCAGACACGCGTGAGCCCATCTCGCCATTTTCCATGAAAACACTTCAATCCCGCGGCGCAAATATCCTCACGGTTATCCAGAAGAGCAGAATATACAGATTTGACGCAGTAGTAGATGCTCTTTTTGTCTGAGAAGTAAATTAAGTGAAACGCAGAGATGTCTGTGGGCGAAAGATGCTGCGCGTGATGATGCTGCCGTGCACGCGCGCCCGAGACACCCCACAGATCTGCGCGCGACCCCATTCATTTCCCAAACACACTGAAACACAAACCTCGTTATCAGAGAAGACATATTAACATAACATTCATATATTATACAAAAATATGAACACATTTTGACCAAAGAAAACACAACACACATCGAGTAAAAATAAATTGTGTGAATGAGCAATTTTAATTTGATGAACAATTTGTTCATATTTTGCTTACAATGAAAAAAATTTTTCTCTGTTATGCTGTAAATTATAGAGGGCAGTGTTTCATAAGGAAATATCTTACATCAAGTCGATATGTTAATAATAATTTATTTTTAATCAAATTAGCTACTGACCCTCTGGCCTCCATGGTCTTGAACGAATCAGTTATTAGCCTAATTAGTCGATTAAATCGAATTTGTAGGGTGAATTCAGTCAAGTCATCTCAGTGGCAAAAAGATTGATTCATCTGCATAATTAGTGATTATTGTCTAATAAAGATAATGTATTAATTCATTACATAATCTGTACACTTGCCGGGTAAAGTATCAGCAGTGGTGAGGATTAGGAAATATAGTGGAGTACAGAGTGGAATAATGGATCACAGCAGGAAAAGCAATCACACATAGAGCTTTACAACACTTAGTTCTGCTGAAGATTTGTTATATAACTTGTCTTCATATATAACAATGTCTTCATATAGTCTAATAATCAGGCCAGCATGGTTCTTCTCAAAGTCAGCTCATAGCCGTGAAATTTTAAGTTCAAGCCTACAGCTTTTAACAGGAGAAAAAATCTGGCTAGTGAACTAATGAAAGTTTCAAACAAAATAAAATAATCAGGGTTTCAACTTTATATTTTTAATATGCCTTACAATGCAATGGCAAAAATTAAGATTATAATCACTAGATGAAAGGCATTAGATAGACTATCTAGACTAGTGGGAGAGAAAGCAATAATTTCAGATGAGGAGGATGGGTACATAAATGCTGTGAACTGGTAAATACTGAAGCTTAATTAGATGGGAGAAGTGACTCCTCAAAGCATTATTGTCTCATGTACAGAACAACAAGCATAATGAAATTCTTATGCGGATGCTTCTTTGCAGGAGTTGTTTTGCTTACGTGTGCATTAGTAATATAGACATAACTAACTTAAAACATATACATATACATTATATATATATATATATATATATATATATATATATAGACAGAGAGATTTGAATCTGTATATGTAGCCCACAATAATTTTTAACCCAACATCATTATGTTTTCAGGCCTTTACTGAAGACTAATAATCCAGGTCGTATGAGCTCTGACCACATTCTCCTTCCTCCTGTTTTCCACCTGTAAATAAAACAAAATTAGTCGAGGTATTCATATGTATCAATCAGTATTAATAGCCTAATACATAAAAGCTATAACAAACTTTACATTTGTAAAAGCAATGTTACTGTGTCAAATAAATGCATGTGTATAAACACATTGAATTCCATAATAGCTGTTTTGAACAGTGTTTGCATTTATGAAATTCTGTTTGGCATCATGCTCACCAAAAATCCCAGTTCTGACATAGTTCAGTTTTTCTTTGTGTGTGAGTGCAGATATTCATAGTTGACAACAGAGTTTATATTTGAATAATGTATATTTTAGATTTTGGTATACAAACATCACATCATCACGCATATTCATTTATACTCATAGACAGCACTATAGTAAAGCTCTCCCGATGATCCCTCACCTGATGTTCACTGGTCTTGTTCTGTTGATTTCACAGGTTCCTGAGCTTTAGAAAAGGATGTAATCCATCCACCAATGCTACCAATGAGTTTTACACCAGCTCTCCAGCTAAACCAATGATCTCGCTCTAGGCTGTATAAGCGAATCAGAAGAGAAAATAATCAAAGTTGGGTGGAACAAGTTTCAAATTTTAATAACTTTTTTTTGTGTGTGTGTGAAAAGGTGTAAAGTTAAATTAACAAAATTCCTGTAATCAGATTAGTTACTGACTTTAAACTACATTATTTGGAGCATATTTCTAAAAAACTATTTATTTAAAATATGAGTTAATGCACAAATTACATGCATTTGTTTGTTGATGTTAGCATGACCGTAACAGAAATATGTTTACTCACCTCATTTTACAGTTTGAGTCTCGTAGCGCGTCAATGAGCTGATCCTTTGAGTCTTGTTATTTTTACTCACATCAAGCTCTTTTAAATACTGCATTGCCTTTGTGTTTGTCAAAGACTGAGTTAAAGAAGAAACGTCTGTGATTCCACAGTCATTTAGGCTAGAAAGAAACAAACAAACAGAAAAAGAGAGAGTTCACCCAGAGTTTGAAATTAACTTTAAGGCATGGTCATATTTACTATGAAAAATAAAAGCACAATCAATCAAAGTGTCAGGGTTCTGCAGGTAGACATACATTCTGCAACTTAATGATATTTTTCTGCAATCGTTATCTCATTACTCTGATTTCATTACACTGTCAGAAAAAAGGGTACGGTTGGGGTACATTTGTGAACACTTAGGGTACAAATGGTGAAGTTGTACCCTCAATGGGTCATATTTACACCTTAGGGTACTAATATGTACCATTTAGTGGTAAAAAAGGTACAAATATGTTTCCAACTGTCAGAGGGTCCATGTTTGGACCATTTAATCCCCAAACAAAGGTACAATCTGTGACATAGGAAGCCAAAGTGTGGTAAAAGCTTATTAGGCTTTTACCATCCACAGTGATCTTAACAGTTCAGTGAACACATAATTGTCAATCACCCAAAATAGATTAAACATAAGAAATTCATGTTCATGAGTTGTTGGTTATTTAGAAGAGATGCACAAAGTAACCAAATGTAGGCCTATTGAATAGCCCACATCTTTACTGGCTTTCACTGGTTATGAACAGTAGGCTGGCACATGACCTTCTATTGATTATGCAGAGCATCAAGATGATAAGTTTTAAACATAAAGCAAATGTAATAAAGTAGGTCTGTATTTTTTATTGTAATGCTAAACTGTGTAATATAATACCTGTTTTAACTTAAGATAGCCTACCTAATTTAGAGTTAAAATAAATACACATGCTAATCTTTTTTAGCAAAAGCAATTTTTAAAAGCAATGTAGACAAAAACTATTCAATGTTTATTTAAAATGATATGGGGTACTTTTACTTTGCATCAAAGTACAAATACACGCATTTGTCCAGCCAATGGGATTGTAGCCCGCGCAGTGCACGACTTTATGCGCGCGAAGAAGAAGTTGGGGGAGGGGGACTGTGCACAAAAAACGACGGTTATTCCAGGATGGCTGTCTCACTCCTGACGCTGTCGACGGAGGATCTTCTGCAGAAATTGAAAGACGCCGGAATAAATATCACAGAAGACGAAGCACAAAAATTCAGAGGTATGTTTAGTTTTAAGTATTGTGAAAATCCGTTGGTTCCCTTTTGTTATGTGCACTTGAATTCGCGTTTGTAGTAAGGCCTAACGTTACTGACGCGTGAGGGAAAACATTTCCTCGAAAATACTGGCCTGACAAAACCAACGTATTGTTATTACGTTTTAAACTGATTGTTATTGCACTTATTTGTATTTTTTAGCCTTTTTAAGATATAACTTTTAGCATCATTTACAACGTTAGGTTACTCTACCGCGAGACAGTGCTTGACACGCTGTCAGTGGTGAAACGGCCTTAGAAACAGTTAAAACCCATCGCGTTTTGTGTAAAAACAAACTAAGTTATATAAACCAACAGAATAAATTCAGTTTCCCAGAATTGTCTTCCAACTCTAACCTAACGTTACCCGTGTCCACCCCGGACGCCATGCCCGGACGCGAGCGAACTTATGGCCTGCTTCTATTTTAATGCTTCTAGTCAGTCTGGAATTAAATAATTTACGAATATCATCCGTGTGAGTTGATTTATATCAGTTTTATTTGGTAACGTTACATACTAAATAACGTTCTAAACGTTAGTCCATGAGAGTGATCATTTAGTCCTGTCAGTCATCACGAGCTAACTGCGTATGTAAGTTAAGACGATGACTCGGAGATCGATGCGTGCGTCGGCATCGAAGTTTGTTAACCATTTATCAAAACTCGTGAAATAAGTTTCTAGTCTTTGAGCTGCTAATTTAAATAAGTTTGCGTATAATCATACACTCAGAAAAAAGGTACGTTCACCCTCCCTGTACATATTAGGCCTAACGTTAGTACTTTAAGTACATATTGGTACCTTTTAGCTTTTGTTCCTTAGGGTACTGCCCCAGTGACCGCTTTGTACCTTTTTTCTAAGAGTGTATATGTACAGAGTTATTATAGTGTATTTTTCTAAATTAAAGTCATATTGTATACTGATGAATTTCCATTGTAATTTTAAATGTTGTTTTAAAAAAATACATTTATGTTGCTCTTAAAACCTCAAGCTCACATTGATATTTCTGTTGTTGTTTTTTTTTCAGAAAATGAAGTGGATGGGGAAACAATAGAGTGTGGCCTCACAGAGAACATGATCTCATATTTATTCCAAGGCTCCTTTAAAAAACAGTCCAAGTTCAACAAATTTGTACATGAGATGGAGGTGAACACTAACACTGGAGCCTGTACCAGCAGAATCCCACCAACAGACTTCGTCTACAGAAATGCAGGTATAATATTGACTATTTTGTATTATATTTGTCCTATGTTTAGTGGTCGACCGATATAGATTTTTTTTTTCTCTGATCTAACTAACGTGCAAAATTTAAAGAGCTGAAGAGAGAAATATTTTTCTTTTTTGATGGGACAAGTGAAATAGGTAGCCCAAATAAAAAGTCAATAACAAAAAATAACTAGGGAATCAGTTATTGCCAGTAATTATCAGTATTACTACTAATGCAAGTTTTTAACTACTACCCCATCCTCACTGCAGAAATGCAACAAGTGGTAGACTGCCTTCTGGGTTTACCATTCCACCCTTTCCTAGAGATCTTCAGACCAAGCTTGATGACAAAGAACCATGCCAGAAGTTCTCTAAGGATAGACACAGAATCATTAGAGTTCTTCATGAAGCCATGTTGCTATGGTCCTTAAGTTAATGGTTGCAATTTCATCAGTGTCTCTAGGTCTGCATGACAAACAAAAAAAACGAACATTACAATATTTCGTTTTTCTGCAGTATATATTGTTATAAGAAACACTACAGGAATTTTCACCAGATGACTTGAATGACTATATTAATCATTATAAAATGATTAGGGATAGAATGAGTTTGTTGGGTAGTGCATCTCCGTCATCTCAACCAGAGGTCCCTGGCTATTTTTATTCTGGTTAAAGAAATACATAAATGAAGAAAGCCAAAATATTAAATGTCATGGATTAGGGGTGGAACGGTACACAGAAGTCACGGTTCGGTTCATACCTCGGTTCAGACATCACGGTTCGGTACGATTTCGGTACAATGGAGGGAAAAGCAAAACAAAAATGCAGAAGGCATTGTATTTTTTAAATAAGTTTTATTAATAAAGGCATAGAACCAGTTTATTTGTAGTGCACTGACAATAGTTTTATATAATTAGTTTATTAATTAAATTAATAAAAAGACCTTGAGATGTGTTTGGTAATTGTACCTGAAATAATTTAAAATTAATTTGCTATATTTCAGATCAATATATTTGTTTTCCTTAATTTTAATTAACATTATTACTTAACAATGTAACATTATTCTCATCTGAATTATAAATAATGGATTTCTGTATAAAATAATACTACCATTAAAAACACATTCGATTTTCTTTTTTAATCAATGTAGAATGTGTAACTTAAAAATAAACAGATTAGTGCTCCGAGGACAAGAAATGAAAACCAATGCAATATGATGAATGTCCAAAAGATGGGACCCACAGACTATTTTGAAATGGGGTTGGATAAATATGTTTTGCTTTTAAAACAGTGTGTGTGTGTGTGATTTTGGTTGGGTGACAGTTGTAGGTTACAGTTTGACAAGAGTTTACAGTGTGTACACTCGCAATAAAACACAACATTGTGCATACATGAACAAAATGACGGAGTATGTTTTTTATGTTTCCATTGTTCGCTCGCGCCTCTCTCTCTCTCTCTCTCACACACACACACACACACACACAGTTCGATCGCGCCCGCGCCTCTCTCTCTCTCGCGCGCGCACACACACACTCCAGCATTGCAATCTTGACATCGCAGCCTGTTCATTATGCGGTCACACCAAACACGAATAGAGCGTCAAATTCGCGTCTAGTTCGACGCTACTCCAAAGCGAATAGGACGCGCGTATAAAGCCAACGTTTGAAGTGAACGCGCGTTCAGAGCTAAGCCGAGGGTACAGATTATGTGTCCCTAAAGAACCCGCATATCTAACAGTAGTTCCGCATTACATTAATTAATTTGCACGCGAGTTTTTTTTTTATACCGTGTATTCTGCGTGTAAATTCGTGCACCGAACCGTGACCCCCGTACCGTTTCGGTTCAATACGAATACATGTACCGTTCCACCCCTATCATGGATGTATATTTACTGAGTAATGCACTATTTTGTAGAGGGGGGTGAAAATTACCATTTCACCTGAGTTGAAATTGCCAAAAGAAAAATTTGTTGAGAACCTAAAAGGATATTTACCTTTAAGTTTGCTTTCTTCAGAAGAAAAAACAAATTAACAAAATCATAAATTTGAGCCAGGGAGGTTTCTGAAATGTGGTCAATTTGACACGGGATTAACTAATTTGCTCATTTTTAAGGAATTCATGTGCAGCCTTAAATTTAATATTTCTGTTTTTGAGGTTTAACTTTTATTATTATTATTATTATTATTATTATTATTCTGTACTTTTAAATTGGATCCAATAGGAGATTGCTGTCATTGGTGAGGATGCATCCTCTATTGAGGGTCATGTGAATGTCCTGCATATCCAGTACAGCAAGATGCGACCAGACACCTTGGTGGTCAGAGACAGAATGCACGCAGCGAACTTTTGCATGGCGTAGAAGGGAGATAAGAGATGGGATGACTGGAGGATATACTTAAGAAATACCCTTTCCTAAAAACACCCTCAGGGGTCAGTGATATCACCGATTTTATATCAGTTTTCAGCTTAAAATAAATGTTGATGTAAGCTAAAAGTATGCTAAAATGATAATTTACAGTTATATTTCTTTTTTAAAAACATTGCAATTTTCTAAACTGTCAGGTGAACAAATATATGTGCTTTCAAGCTTAGAAATATTTGTACAATGTTTAAGCGAAATGGCAATGAAAGAGGCAACATAGAATATTAAAATGTCTGATTATTTTTTTGTTGTATTTTTAGTTCATGTGAATGATTAACTTTCTCTTTCTGTCTATTTTCAGTTGTGTGATGAAGTTGACCAAATGCATTCATCAACTGTCAGCTTAAGCCAGCGCTTCAAGGACAGCTTTACCAGTATTGTGCCAAAGGTGCTTGAGCTTGTTCAAAGAAATGCTCCATTAGCCAAAATCTACAAAGAAGCAAGAGAAGACATGCTTGCAGAAGATCTACCAGGTATTGACATAAAACATTCTTGTGATAATCTATTTCCTGGTAGTTTTGTTAATTAAAAGTATAGGTGCTCAACAAATACATTTGTTGAAAATGTGTGCTTAGTTTCCATACAGTATATCCTTGAGAAACTGTTATTAGCGCTGGGCGATATGACCATTTTCATATCACGATATGAGTAATTTTATTTCACGATAATGATATACATCACAATATAGTTATTTTTGTAGGAAATACATTTGATTAATAATTTGTTTTGCACATTTGTCAGGATCACCAGAAAACAGTTATATCTTCATTTTCTTTTTGGGTTTGCCCTTTCATGCACAAATTGTATCATTGGTAAAACATGCATTCACTTGAAACCAGCTTGTAAACAATTTCATGCATTTTATGAAACATTTGTTAATATTTCCAGTTACTTTGTTTTTAGCTAATAGCAGAAATATGACTAACAATGAGTAAAGGAAACCACTTAAGGAGGATATAAATTAATATGAAAACAGGCAATTTATAATATTAAATTATTGAAGTCATTTATTTATTTATTTATTTATTACAATAGATTCTGACTTTCGTGCAGCGCTGATTCTGCTGCCCCACATCTTTAAAGAGAAAGTTGAGAGCTTCATCACATTGGGAGAGGTATGGAACTATTTGTTAAACTGTCATTTTGTAATGCTCTGATACAGGTCCGGTTATTCAGTTCTGATAGATGTTTAAAGGGGTCATATGATGCGATTTCTTGTTTTCCTTTCTCTTGTGTTATGTAGCTGTATGTGCATGTATAAGATCTGTAGTTACGATGCTCAAAGTCTCTAACCCAAAGAGATATTCTTTGTAAAAGTTACGGCTCAGCCACGCCTTCCTGAAACACTTTGTTCAAACACACCCCCACATCTCTACGTCAGTGTGTGGGGACAGAGTTTCATAACACCACCCAAATGTATACGCAAAGAAAGAAGGCGTAACTTTTATTTTCACTGGCACCGCCATGTCATGGAGACGCTGTGTTTTTTGTTGCGAAAGCCAAACTACTTTGTTTGGCCTTCCAAAAGAGGGGACAATTAGAAAACAGAGGCTAAGCTTTAGTTACAACACTGTTCCAGAACAATACAACCAAAATATTCGACTGTGTAAAATAAGGACTTTTTTTTTTAACCTAAAATCGTAAACATTGCATTAAATCCAAATCCAAATGTTGTTTTTAGAACCATCATATGACCCCTTTAACATTTTCTTTTCTTCTCACAGTTTGATGCTGATACTCCATACCCGACCATACAATTGGTAGAAACTGACTGGAAATGGCTTTCTCCAAGAGGCTTCAAGTCCTTGTCAAAGTGGATGGTGTGGAGGTGTGCAGGGGAATAGGAGTTGAATAAGGGATAGTTGCAGCATTCAGTGCTTACTACGTTTTCAACTTGGCTTATCCACCCTACTTGAAGAATACATTGACCTTCCTGCAGCATGCCATAGCAAAGATTACTGAGGTGGGTGGCAAGCCCCTTCCAATAACTGTCACCCCGAATAATTAATATCCTGTGCTGAAAATGCCACAACCATATCGATCTACAAGGTGTAGGAGAAAAACCTTCACCTTAATGAAACTAGTTCAACATGTTGGTCTGGTTCACAACCATGAACCCAATTTCAGCATCACTTGTGGACTGAATAACTGCAAGTCATCTCTTACAATTTATGAGTCTTTCAGGCGTCATGTCTATCGAAAATATAGGAAGCTTGTTCTACCTCATGATGATCTGGATGCTACTGAATACATTGACAATGATTTTGAGGAAATGGACTGTCACAATGACCTAGAGCATACCAATGAGCTACAGCCTAGAACAGATGAAATGCAAGTTTTTAATACCAGTGTTGTATGATTCACACTTCCATGCGTATACAGTCAAAGTTGACTTTGAATGGAGTATTATGAAACCAGGGCAAGAGATGGACTTTCAGGCCCTTGACACATACTCTGCTGATGATCAATTATTTGTGATCCTCAAGAATGTTTAAAAAGTTAAAATTAAATGTGTAGTACAGTACTGTTTGGTGAAATGTGTTTTTCTGATCAAATGTTTTAAGGGTATAAAGTTAAAATTTATGAAATATGTACTGCTAGAAAGATTGCTTTGTCATTCTTGATGTACAAAACTGTTTTAAAAGTAGAAAAAAAATCTTAAAATGAGATCTAGTACTGATTTAAAAAAAAAAATGAAATTTTGTGATTCTTGATGTTAACATGTTTTATTGCATGGTAAAAAAAAGGTTAATGAAATGTACTGATTTTGAAAAAGCGTAATATAATATTACGCTTAATATTCTTACTGTTAACAATTTTTTTTAGAGTATGAAAAGTTGAAGTAAAAATTGCTCTATATACATCCTGTTATACACAAAAATGTCTTAAAATGAGATCTAGTACTGATTATTATTTTTTTTAAATGAAATTTCTTTGTGATTCTTGATGTTAACATGTTTTATTGCATGGTAAAAAAAGGTTAATGAAATGTATTGTACTGATTTTAAAAAAGCTTATAATATTAAGCTTAATATTCGTACTGTTTACAATTTTTTTTTTAGAGTAAAAAGTTGAAGAAAAATTGCTCAATATATACATCCTGTTATGACACATTGTGATAGTGCTTAAAATATTCATGCTTCGAAAAATGTGAGAATGTAATTTTTTAATGTTTAATAAATGATAAAGAGCATTCTGGCCTTTTTAATGTGTTTTATGGAGTACAAATTTGCCATCATAAGGTACAAAACGCTTGTCACTGGGGCAGTACCCTTAAAAGAACAAAATTGCACCACATAAGGTACAATTTAGTCACTAAAGGTACATATTTGTCTTTGAAAGGTACATACTGCAAGGGTACTGATATGTACCCATGTTAAAGGGTACAACGGGTGTACCCTTGAGGGTACTGCCCCAGTGACAAGCCGTTGGACCCCTAAAGGTACAAATTTTGCACCTTTTTTCTGACAGTGTACAGTTACTGTTATTTATAATCACATCAATTAAATTAAATGACAAATGTGACCCTGGATCACAAAACCAGTCTTAAGTCGCACGGGTATATTTGTGGCAATTGCCAACAAAACACTGTATGGGTCAAAATTATCGATTTTTCTTTTTTGGCAAAAATCATTAGGACATTAAGTAAAGATCATTATCCATGAAGATATTTAGTAAATTTTCTACCTTAAATATATATTTATTTTTTTATTTTATTTTTTTAAATTGCAAGTGAATGCAGCACAATCGCTAACAGAAATCGAAACCTTTAAAGGCGATTTTCTCAATATTTAGATTTTTTTTAACCCTCAGATTCCCGATTTCAAATAGTCATATCTCGGCCAAATATTGTCCCATCCTAACAAACCATACATACATGGAAAGCTTATTTATTCAGCTTTCAGATGATATGGACACATAAGACTGCTTTTGTGGTCCAGGGTCACAAATACTTAATCAAAATGCACATTTCAGTGAAAATGTTTTGCTCTCATTTTGATTCTTGTATGTGAATGTTACTGAACTCAATCTCTCCAGTTTACAGTGTGAATCCTTCAGTATGTCACATAAGTGCTTCACTCCTGTGTTTTCGATTTTATTTCCACTGAGGTCCAGATCTCTCAGGAATGATGGGTTTGATTTCAGAGCTGAAGTCAGGATGAGACACTGTTTCTCTGTAATACTGCATTTACACAGACTGAAGACAAAAAGAACAATGGCTCAGATCCATGTTACATACATGCAAGTTATCATGATTAAATGCCATGCAGTACACTAATTCAGCACCAAGCAATGAACCAACAAAGAAGCATGATTTGGGAATAGGCCATCTTCATTCAAAAAAGGTTTGTGCACTATCAATGTATCTTCAGATGTTAAAATGCAAGAAAGTGCAGTGCTATAAATTATGCAACTTTGGCCTTGTTGTCTTAAAATATAACTAAAAAGTGAACTTTAACAACACTGTAACTGTTGTACAGAGTAATATTACTCTAGTATTTCTAGCTTGCACTGTGAATTCATTAGTAGATCACATTATGTTTTCAACTCCAGAGTCTCCTAGTTTATTCCCACTCAGGTCCAGTTCTCTCAGGTGTGATGGGTTTGATTTCAGAGCTGAAGTCACAGCAGAACAAAACTCATGTCATATCACAATCTTAACCTACACTGGGAAAAATGAGACAAACACTTCATTATGTTTCATTCAAATATCATCTTTTTTCATGTAGGCCTACACTCCTGGGCAAAAACTATGGGCTAAGCCTCAAAATAGTAAAACACTAAGCTTTTAATAGACTTACCCGCAAATTATTGGTCAGGAAATTAGCTAAATTTAAGTAAAAATTCGAAGAAATTGAAAAAAATAAAAAGAAATGCTTCTCTATCACAGTAAAGCATGGAGGAAGATGTGTCATTGTGTGGAAAGCATTAGTTGCCGGTGTATAGCTGCTTCACTGTGAAAAGGCAGTTCATGTGTTGGAGTACAGGTGAATATTACAGAATGACTTGCTTCTCACAATTGAAAAGCTCTTTTCCAAAGTTGTTATTTTTCAACAAGACACAAGTTCCAGCCCAAATAGCAAAGACAACCAAGAAGTGGCTTGAGAATAAGTCCATCAGGGTCATGTTTTGACCTGGTCAGAATCCAGATTTAAACCCTATAGGGAATATCTGGTCTTAAATAAAACTCAAATGACCTGGGAGACATTTTTCAATTACTTATGAACTGTTTGGAGCCACACTGAGAGGAATAACACTGACACTTCTTCCTGTAAAAAGCTGTCTGCAAGTTGGCTTAAACACTTAAAGAAAACAAAGGGAAAGGCTATTCTAAGCCATGTTACTTTATCTACAGTATTTACACCATTTTTGCTACCAGTGATTTGAGAATAAAAAGGGTTACAATTATAAAAACACTAAATATTTGTGCCATTCTTGGCCATTTGTTGTTCATATAACAGTATCTGAAACTACATTGGGAAAAATTAGTAAAACAAATAAACTTAATTCTATAAATTTATAGCATCTTCATAACAAACAGACATAAAACAAGACTTTATTTAACCAGATAACAATTTCGGTTTGCGTACCTACTGTACCCCGAAGTGAGTTTAGGCACGGTATGTAGGGAATTACAAACCTGCGTACATATATTCAAATGCACATATAGAATCAGTTCTTAAAGGGATAGTTCACCGCACAATGGAAGTTGTCAGTAATTACTCACCCTCATGTTGTTCCAACTCCGTAAGACTTTCGTTTATCTTCGGAACACGAATTAAGATACACTGTAAAAAATGATCGTGATTTTAACGGTAAAAGACTGTAAAAATGCTACAGTGAAAAACTGTTAAATGGTTAACAGAAAGTTTCCGTACTATATACGGTAAATAACTGTGATAGATCTAATGGTACATTTTACTGTAAAATACCGTTAAATTTACAGTTTTTAAAAGTGAAAAAGAACAACTCATTGTATAATTTACAGTGAAAAACCATAAATTGACATTCCCATAATTCCCTGCGTGACACTTCACATTTGATGTGTTTTTGTTGAAATAACTATGTTTCTTCATAGTTTTTTTAGTTTTTTCTAATCAGTTATGTATACATTAGGGTTTTATGTTACATTTAATGTTGTTAAATTAATGTTTATTGCATTTTTAAAATTTCATGTGTGTTACCATGATGGTGTTTAATGTTTGTGCGAATGACACTGTGCAGCTTCAATATATAAGTATTAACTTTATAGTGGTAAAGCTGCTTGTGATGAGCTTTGATTAATCATGTGACTCTCATCGATTGTTGGTTGTCAGTGTATTACAATGGTACAAAACAGATATTAATACTTCAATTCAACTTTATTGCCATGTCAATATTGCTGAAATCCATTGTTAAATATACCAGTTTAAAATGTAAAAATGACATGCTGCTCTGTAAAGGTGATTACAGTTTTGATGTATTTTTTACGGAATTGTTCTGGCAACCAAAGTTGCCAGCATTATTCCGTAAAAAATACGGGATTTTTTTTACAGTGTAGTTTTGATTAAATCTGAGAGCTGGATCACTCCTCCATATACTTCAAAGGGACTTAAACTTGTTTCACCCAAAAAGTTATTAAATACATCGTTAAAATATAGTCCAAGTGACTACAGTGGCTCAATCTTAAGTTTATTAACCAACGAGAATACTTTTTCGCAAAAACAAAACTGTCAACTTTATTCAACTATTAATTTCCTTCTCGGTGGGCCTCAAGGGAAGGAGGTAAGACACGCCAGGTCGGCCTCAAGAGACAGCTGGTCTTGTGTCAGCAAGATAAACTTTACTGCAGCATCCATCGTTGTTCTTGGTCCGTTCTTCTTTTACGGGTTGTGTAGGCAGGAAGCACGAGGAGACGAAGAATACATTTAATTAACAAAACTCAGGAACTACAACACACAAACTACACATTAATGTCTTACATAAAAGAGAAAGACAAGGAGTGAGGGAGAACACAGGGTTTAAATGCACAGGGAACAAATAAGGGAAACAAGGCACAGCTGGGGCAAAGTAACTAGACACAGGTGAAGGAACTGAACACAAACGAGGAGCGGGAAAACTGGGACACTGGACTGAACCAAAAACACAATGCAGGGGGAAACACAGGACATACATGTAACACACTCACCCCCTTTCACTATTTATGTATTTATATATGTATGTTTGTTTAGTTTATTTCTGTTTATGATTTAGTTAATAAAACTTGTACATAATATGTATTTGGTTCTAATTTGCTTGCAACACAATTGTCCCTTTACGATTTTGATCAGGTTACATGCTCAAAGCGCTGTACAAGCTAATAAATAATTATTCTTCTGTGGCCATGGAAGGTACCTTTTTCTTAGAATAAATGAATAATCAAAGAGTTCGTTGGACGAACTGATTAATTGATTGTAATATTAATTCAGCCACATCAAATTAATCCAATTAACTGATCGAAATATTTATAATTAATCATAAGTTAGAGCTGATTCGTTACAAAAGTAAATTTCTTACTTGGGCCATTCTTGGTGCAAACTGCTGTCCCACAACCAAAAAAACACATTCAAAAAGCATTTAAGTTAAATTTTAGATGTTTACAAATATCCTTCTAATATCTATTGAATCCCACAATAATATTCAAAATATCAGTAAGCTTGAAATTTATATGGATATTTTCCATTGTTGTTTTTAAAATATATATTTTTCATTTCTTTTAAAATGTGAAGTTAAAAAAACAAACATTTATTTAATATTTTATTTTTAAATCATGAAACTTTATGTAAAAAAATGTGACCCGCATTTTCATGTCACTACCGAAACAGTGTGTGTGTTTTATGCGTGTACATCTGTTCAGAACTGCACTAGGTAACCATGTGCTGATTATCATCTTTGAACTATAGGCTCAAATGTATCTAAAATTGTCACTACCGAAACGTGTGGTGAAGTTTCGGTTGTGACATCATTTTTTGAGTGTTATTCGATAAAATCTAGTTTTTGTGTGTGTGTACTCACATGTTCAGAACTGTGCTAGTTAACCATGTGCTGATTAGCATCTTTGAGCTAGGCTCAAAAAATCTAAAATTATTACTACCGAAACAGTCATGACCGAAACATGTCATCTTTGTTTTGGTAGTGACAAAGGGGACTACATAATCATTTATTTGGGGGAAATACACAAAAGTTTAGTACAGTTATGCAAATTATTAGTATCTTAGTATGTTTTAGTAGTGTTTTTTTTTTTTAGTAGTTTGTATGCAAGTTAAAATTCTGCAATGTGATGTGGCCGGTACCAAAACATTACTGTCACTAGAGAAAATGTGTGAAAATTATCAACTATCAGCTGAGGGTGGTGATGGCGCAGTGGATAAGACCCATGCCTTTGGTGTTCGAATCCACTGTGAGACACCAATGTGTCCCTGAGCAAGACACTTAACCCCTAGTTGCTCCAGAGGCGTGCGACCTCTGACATGTATAGCAATTGTAAGTCGCTTTGGATAAAAGCGTCAGCTAAATGTAAAAAAACTAAGATGTTATTATAGTGTTTGGTTCAATGTACATTCAAGTCATTAACTTTGAAATCAATATGATTAACTTAATGCCTTTTACAAAGAAAGACTAGATTCAAAATATAACAAATCGTATAAATTACACCTGAAATATTGTTAAATTTTAATTATTTTTGATTTACTTGTGAAAACTGTTTTTGAAAATATATATTTACAAGGTAGATGTAAACAAAATATGAATAGGTCAAAGCTCTTTATTAAATTATTTATTATTGTGTTTCAAAGTGACAAATGTGGGGAGAGGGAAAATACTTTCTGAAAATACATTAAGATAATTCACTGCACTAGAAATGTGTAATTTGTGGAAAATTTGTGGAAAAGATAAAAAAAATTTAGGACGTTTCCAACTCTGACTTTGAACCAATTCTGTAGAATGCCCCACTTAAGTAAATTTTTTTATCTTTTTTTTAATTTATTTAAAATTAGACAAATTTGATAATTTAATGCCTGATCGCTGTTGAGAAAATAAGCCTAGGCCAACAGTAAAATGTGTTTTCTTTTCTTTTTGAAGACATCTTAAGAGAGACTCTGCACCATCAACTAGGCTACTTCACGTCTGCAATACTTCTGTTCTCAATTAACATGGCTGACTGGGCGTTTTGACATCCTCCGTTTAAATTCTTTAGGTTAAAAAAAAAAAAGTAATAAAGCTTCTATGTCTGGTAGACATGGAAACGGCGCCGTCTAGAGACAACATCAGTTCATTACAGAAAGTCCACTGTTCATATTTATTATTATTAGCCTGAAGTATTCATGTCGCAATGAATCTTTCACAAAATGCATGTAATGCCATTTTAACATTTTGTGTAAAACAGTTAATGGAAACGCAGTCAGGAAGATTTAACAACTTCTCAGTTTCGTCTCTTTTCTCCAATGAGGTAAAGATTCTATTTGCTATATGGAAGGAGACCAAAGACTTGAAAATAAAAGCACAAACCTGAACAAAAATCACAATATCACACATTGTTAATACGCTGTGTTAAGTCTGTTCAAATCACTAAACTCAACTGAATCGATTATAATGACAGTGATAGATAAATTAAAACTTCTAAAAATGTATTTTCATAGCAGTTTATTGTGTAATATTTACATTTTATTAAACAATGAACAGCTCTCATATTGTCCTTCTCATCTGAAATAATAGCTTTCATAAAATCTGTTTAAAAAATAAAAATGGCGAAACCTGTTGCTGTTTGACCTGTTAAAAAAAAAGTATGTTTTTGAAAGCCACTCGGCTTCAGAAATGTTCATTTTGTTATTAATATAATTTTGTATAACAAGCAACTTTACATTTAAAACTGAGAGACTTACAGTGGTAACTTCAGTCTTGAAGACTGTAGCCTATAGCTCAGTTTGACCACCAACTGTCCTGAGGAGAAACATTTGAGGCGGAATATTTAGATTATAGAATGTAAGTGATTAAGTTGTTGCTATGACAGTTATCCGATGAAAAGAAAAACTGGTGAAGATGAAGGACCTTATTCTGCTTTAAACAAATAAACAAGATTGTTTGTTATTAACTGAATCAGCTATATAACATCTAAATGCAAGTTTAAAAATAATAATCACACGCTAATATACACTAATGCCAAAGTCTCTAGAAAAGAGGTTTGGTTAAAGTGCAGCATTTTTTTTATATATATATTTTGTTTCCTTATAGGCCAAAGTAATGTTCTATTTGTCTTTTATTGTTTGATTCAGATCAATGCATTTATAGTGCAATTGTCAGCAGGTTTAAGACTGCTGCCCCTTTTAGGTGGTTGACACTGAGCGTGGGTCTGGGGAAGGTTCATTCACATGAACTTCGCGATGAAGGAGGTAACGAATGCAGACGTATAATCATTGGAACCCAAAATCAAAATAAAATTTGATTAATATCACAGCCCTAAAGTGTAACCAGACTATACTTTTGTTTTGTTCTCTCTGCCATTATAATTCTCTGATTGCGAATAGCAAAAAAAACATCACAGTCAAATGATTTAATAGGCCTATCCCATAACGTGATTAAGATGAAAGGGCAGTGATCAACCCATCAAACTCCCCACCCATTTTTTTTTTATTACTGATCTGCATGATTCACGTGGGTCATGATTTTGGAAATAACCCGAATTTCGGAAGAATCTCATCCCTGAAAATGTCCACAAATGGAAAATTACAGTAAGATTTAGATATGCCTTAAGGCATATCTAAATCATGTAGGCCACAACAATTTAACGTTCAATATCCCTTGATACATTTAAGTGCTAAATTTGGCAATGTGATTAGCAATATTTTAATAGCTTCAATGTGGATGAGTTTAATTCCAATATCATGATTGTAGGCCTTATACTAAAGACTTCTTTATTCTTGCTTCATCTCAGCTCTGACCAAGATCTTCTCAAACCATTTCACCTGTAAATAAAATAAAATGATCATTTGTAAGAGTACTAAACAAACAATCATTCAATTTCACTTGTGTACATTTCTAATAATGCTGTTTAAATTACTAGTCATTTTAAATAGTAATGCATAAGAGCAAGTATAATAAAGTTTACATTTGTCGAAGCAGTGTGGTTTGAATCAGTTTAAATTTGCTATTAAATACATTAATTTCTGTATAAACACTTTGAATTCATAAGATGTATTTTTTAAATGGTCTCACCAAAATCCCTGTTCATTTTAAAGACATTAAACTGATAGGCTTATTGTGAGTTGAGAACAGAGTTTATATTTGAATATACAATGTACATTTTAGATCAAGTTGTACGGACATCAGATCCTCACCCATTTCTTAGGGTTTATAAAGTAAAGAAAGCCTAACGCAATGTGACATGATGCTTGTCAAAGTAAAAACACATTAAAGACAGAGACATTGAACATGTGAGGCTGGACGGCTGTGAGCTGAAGCTGGAATCTCCTCTGGTTTTTCCTGCGTTTTACAATCTGTGTACAACTCTCAGTCTAATTTTGTTATATCGTTATAAAATCATAACAGAAAACTTTCAATGCATTCTGGCCGTTGATTTACATGACACAGCATGTTGGTGGCCTGAGAACGCAAACTTTGAAACCAGTTTAAAAGTGCACGTTTTTGAAAACAATCATTATCTCCGTGTAAACGTCAAAAACGGTGACGGCGTGCACTTGCCGTGTTTAGTCTATAGGTGTGCGCAGAATGCGTATATGCGCAGGCGAGTAGGCCTACTCTTTCTTTACGAAGTGACATCGCCAACTACTTCTGGCCTGCATAATACAGCGTTTTTAGTCGTTTTTTAACCTTACCATAAGTTATGTAGCATATCATGTTTTTCACAATCAGATCCATCCATGATTTTTCTGAAGTCTGAACTTTCTTGGCAGGAGACTGTGTGATCGACCAATGATTTTGAATTAACTGCGGTGGGCTTGAGCTTAACTGGTTTTCAGTCAATTTAAATTTTGCCCACATTGTTTCAATAAAACTTAATTATATTTTCCTTGCACAAATATCGAAAGACTGTAAGAGATAAATTAAAGGTGCCATATGTAAAAATTGAGGTAACAATATCCAAAAAATGAGCTACACGTATCAAAAGAATGAGAAGAAATAAATGCAATGATGTAATTAAAAAAATGACAAGTTATAGTCCTGCCGAGATATAAACCTGAATTAGCATGCTAAATTACTAGCCCCGGCCCGGCCGGTATCATAATACCAGTTTCGGCCATGGGAGGCGGTATGCGGGCAACATACATAACCACCAGCCAAACTGCAGTACACGAATAACTCGCACGGCTTGTGGGTGGACTTGAACCTGATGTCAATCGCGTCTATATGAGACCGGCCTTTATAATTTAGTGTTGAGATGTTGTTCATTGAGTCTCTAATCTCTAAAAATCTCCAAATGATCTGCGGTCTTACTATCGTGTCAGTTGATTTGATTAATATGCGCGAGGGAGAGAGAGAGAGCAGGAGGACTGCGCTCGTGTTGTTTGAAGACGTGAGAGTGCGCGCGCGCGGCCGGGACGCTCTCTCTCTCTCTGCTCGTTATAAGCCCTGTCAAGCGAAGCAGTCATTATATTTAGGGTTGGGTATCGGTTGGGTTTTATCCGATACCAGTACCTACTCGGTATTTTTTAAACGGTTCCGGTGCTTAAACGGTTCTTGTTCCGATACTTAAGAAAACGAAACCGCACACACTTTGTCAAAAAATAATACCCTTTTATTTACAGGGCCAAACTGGACACAATATTAACTTAAATAGGCTATTTAAAGATTTTCTGATTAAATGAAAAATTGCGCCGTTTAATAGGCTACTGATGTAAAATACTTAAGTTAAGATCAACATTTTGTCTTCACATATTATGACTACTTCAAGCAGAGAAATATCTGACACTGAGCAGAAATATTTAACACACACAGTAGCCTATAGCCTCGTATAAAGAAGTGTTGGAACTTTGTTAAAACATTTTGCACACGTTGTCACACTCGCTGTTTAATGGCAACTGTGTTTGCTAGCCTACTTGATATGCAAGGTTTGCAGTTGGCATTAAAATAGGGCTAATAGACTTGTCCGAAGAGGAACGGCTGCTGTTATCATCGTCTGTGATGTCGCAACCCGATCGCACTACTAGATCGTCTCAAGCACGCAGTGTGTTTATCGTGTAATTTATACGCGAAAATTAGTTTTTACGTGCATAGGATACGCATGGTTTGGTTATATGTTTAGTAGTGGTGTGGGGTGCGTGTGTATAATACATTTGGCTTTGGGTAGAATTAGTGGTGTGGGATGCGTGTGTATTACACGCAATGAAGTGCGCATCAAATGCACGCGAAAACCTCGTAGCCTATCATATGCACATAAAATCTAATTTTCGCATATAAATTGCACGATAAACACACTGCGTGCTATAGAGACACTGGCAGCTGCTGAACTTGAACTTTCGTCAAGCGTGTCAGAGGATCTGAGTTGTAATCCGCATTCGTACAGTTTTTTTTTTTTTTTTTTGTTCTCATCAAAACCAATTATGCTCATCAGTGGTTGTATATCAAGCAGGGACACATTTTTGTGAATTATATTTTGTGAGTTCACTGGAACGAATAGAGAGTCTCGATTGAAGCGCGCGTCCGAGTGAAGACAATGCTGGGTGCGCGAGCCATCCGCGCCACTGATCGCAGAGGCAAAGAGCACTTTGATCACTTGATTTAAAAAACACATTTCAGTGCTAGATCGCCTCTTATTTAACAAACGAACAAAACGAATGCTCTGCTGGTTAACTAGAGATGTTTTATTTATATGTATTGGATCATTCCTGCCGCGAGATGTTTTACAGGCACCGAAATCCAATAGTATCCAGCTGCAGACCCGCAGCACCACCAGCACCAGCGGCAGGACCGCCAGCGCCAGGACCCACCAGCGCCAGGACCGGAAGTGAGGGGCGGAGTTTACAGTTGTTAAGATTTTAATCTGAAACATGTTTTTTTTTTAATGTTTTTCGGGTCATCTTCTTAAAAAGGGTCCTTACCGCAACGTTACAATGACGTTAATTTTATACATTTTTCCTTTAGTAATTTCTATTAAAAATGTAATATATTTAAACAGCTTTTTAAATACTGATATAAAAAAAAGAATATACAAAATTGGGAATTTCATGGTTTTTTTTTTCTATGCCATGTAAAAAATGTACAGTAACCTTAGCTGTCAATTGTTTCCATACAAACAAAAGATAACATAATTAACTTTTTATGACAGATGTTGCCATTTCAATTTGTTAATGATCTCAATTTAAGTGTATTATTTATTATCAGTAAATAATACAAAGAATTTTAAGATGCTGTAAATGAATCTATATATTAAACAATTCCATTTGAAATAATGTCATATTGTAAAAGAATGAGCTAATTTTAAGTATCTCAACATTGAAACCACGGGTGTGGGACATGAGCAAAAATGGTGTTTGGACATAAATGCTTCATAATTTTACATTAAGAAGATGACCCGAAAAACATAAAAAATAAACATGTTCCAGATTAAAATCTTAACAACTACATTCTATTTTGTGTAAATTTTTATGTTTTGCAGACTGTAAATTATAAATTAGGCTACATTACACATTAAAAGAATCGTTGGCTTCTTTTTTTTTTTTTTTTTTTTTAAATAAAAAATGCATGCTGCACATGTTCATGTAAAATAAAAGATATTTTATATAAAGTGCCCATAAGTTTCAAGCATTATTTTTCAACAGCGTGATCAGGAAGTAACTCTCATAATACAATGAAACGAATAACTATACAATTACATTACACAAGATTAACGTTTTAAAATGCTTATTGTACTGTAACTAATGTAACATATAAGGGTGTTTCTGCAACTACAGGCACCTTTAAGTCCCAGGAGTGAATTTTTTTAATTTATGTTAACATTTGTAATTTGATGTTTCATAAATATAGACGTAGTGTCAATACACACCTTGATAATAAAAAATATGATTTAATGTAAAATTATGAAGCATTTATGTCCAAACACCATTTTTGCTCATGTCCCTGTAGAGATTTTAAGGATTTTAATTATAAACACAAATTAATCAAATTAATCTCTCATGGGATTCATTCAAATGTGATTCAGCATTCCGGATCTGAACACCACATTCCAAAGTCACAAGACGGCTCCAAATTGTCTAGAAAACCCCCCAGAGAAGACTTTTATGGCCCCGCAGGCCCCAGAGATAAGCCTAAAACAGGAAAAACGCTGTCAATGTTTCATCCTTAAGCAAGACAAAGCTGCTCAGAAATGGTGAAACGAGGCCTGACCACCAAGGGGTCTGACCACCTTTGACCCCCCCCCCTCAGCAGCACCACTGCTGAGCAGGACAGAGATGTAAAACAGACCACGCTTTCATGGAATGTGAGAGACTTACACAGACTTTACATATCAAACCCATTAAAACTCACACAGAACAATGCTCAGTGGACTTATAATCAAACATCATAATTCTTGTTGTTCCTACAATTCATGTTTGTATTATGCTTAGATCACATATAAATCATGTAATTGTGTTATAACCGTGTGTATGGATGAAAGAGTATCGTGCTTCCAATCAAAAGAATCGTATGCCCTTAATTCAAAAGATGGCTTGATTGAAATCTGTGTAAAATGTTTTGTATGATTATAATAATCTATGTTTAAACTGTGGTCTCTTGTTCTCTGCTAAGTGCTGGAACCCAAGCAGATCCCAGATAACGATAAGTAGGAACTCAATCCACCCCCTAAAATGATGCCATTGTCTCATTGGTCAGAATTCTCCAAAAGAGGTTGGGCCAACTTTTCAGTTAAAGACCCGAACCGAGGAGTTACAGTTCGTTCGTAGTTGTGTTCAGAAACTTCCATCCAGGGAGTTCGGTTTTGAGTTCGGTTCGGTGTTTAATTAAGTTGGTGCCTCTCTCTATCAACAGCAAGAGAGTGTTCCCGTTCATGCTTCTCTCTGAAAACAACAAAGAGCGTGTTCGCACGCTTAAACATCGACCAGACCAAATTAGACCAGCAGACAAATAACCCATCAAGATCGGGGTTAAAACAGCTCATTCAAGCCATCTAACTCGTCTTACTTTAATTTCTTCCTTTATTTTCTTTTTCGTTAAAAGTCTCGGTTCTAAGTTAAGCTTTGCTGCAAAGTTTCGTTTAAACGTTTCGACTGCAAAGCCCTTCCAACTTCAAAGACTTTCATCCATCCGCCAACACACCACGTGATTGGCTGCCCAAGATCTAGCAGGCAGGAGAAGACCACCAGTCAAACAAAGGACCCGGGGAAACCCCCTCACACAAGGGAATCCCAAAGCAACATGGACAAGCAAGTACTTCCAGACTCTTAACTGAACTGGTGCAATGATATAAAACTAAATAACCCGCCAAAGAAACGATAGAAGGGTTAAATCAATGATTGATGGTTCGTTCAGGTCATGTCTTATAAGTGCATATAGAAACTTGGGATTTCACTATCTCACTCTTAAAACTCATTCTTTCCTCACTCTCTTTCTTGCTGCAACTTGTATGAATGTGCGTGTGTTTGTGTTAGATATTAGTTTTATGTTTTAGGATAATCAATAAAGTCTTGTTTATATTTGAAAAGATATTTGCCTTGTGTTGTGCTTGCACATTTAATGTCTTGTACTGTCGATCTAAAGTTACCTTGCTAATACATAGTGTTTCACTATAGATTGGATATTTATATCTGTGCCAAGGTTATAATTACGGCCCGTTCAAATGAACTCTAAACGAGTCATTTGCTCGGTTCCATAGTGATTCGGTCAAGATTCATTGCAAATCGATGAATCATTCCTTTTGAGCTAAATTGGCCTTCCGGCCCCCCTTAAATACATTTTATGTATATTATTATTGATGTACATTCGTTACATCCCACACCCGTGGTTTCAATGTTGAGATACTTAAAATTAGCTCATTCTTTTACAATATGACATTATTTCAAATGGAATTGTTTAATATATAGATTCATTTACAGCATCTTAAAATTCTTTGTATTATTTACTGATAATAAATAATACACTTAAATTGAGATCATTAACAAATTGAAATGGCAACATCTGTCATAAAAAGTTAATTATGTTATCTTTTGTTTGTATGGAAACAATTGACAGCTAAGGTTACTGTACATTTTTTACATGGCATAGAAAAAAAAAACATGAAATTCCCAATTTTGTATATTATTTTTTTTATATCAGTATTTAAAAAGCTGTTTAAATATATTACATTTTTAATAGAAATTACTAAAGGAAAAATGTATAAAATTAACGTCATTGTAACGTTGCGGTAAGGACCCTTTTTAAGAAGATGACCCGAAAAACATAAAAAATAAACATGTTCCAGATTAAAATCTTAACAACTACATTCTATTTTGTGTAAATTTTTATGTTTTGCAGACTGTAAATTATAAATTACATTACACACGTATATTATACATTTTTATTAATATACACTTATATTCATGTATAAATTTATATTAATGTATAAATTTCGTGTAATATATAAAATGCCCATAAGTTTCAAGCATTATTTTTCAACAGCGTGATCAGGAAGTAACTCACAATACAATGAAACCGATACTCGGCGGTAAACTCCGCCCCTCACTTCCGGTCCTGGCGCTGGTGGGTCCTGGCACTGGCGGTCCTGGCGCTGGTGCTGGTGGTGCTGCGGGTCTGCAGCTGGATATATCTCCCGAAATCAGGCACCGAAATTGTCGTTCTTATTCGGTCTGGTTACTACCGTTTACGTCGGAACCGGTTCCCTATTGGAACCGAGTTTCGGTACCCAACCCTAATTATATTCTACATCACTCGCCGATCAAAATAGGCTTTGGCGGGACAAAGCGGACGATTTGACGGTTTTAGAAGATTAACAACCCGAAACTAAAAAACAGACTAGAGTAGGCCAACTTTCTGGAGGTATACTGCCCCCATCTGGTATGGAATATGTGGAAAATTAAATTTATTTTTTGGCAGACATTCCACATGGCACCTTTAAAGTATCTTTAACATCACTGATGTTTACTCACCTCAGTGTACAGTTTGAGTCTCGGATCACGTCTCTGAGCTGCTTTGAGTCTCTGATCATATTGTCGCTCAGATCAAGCTCTTTTAAAAACTGCAGAGCTTTTGAGTTTGTCAAAGACTGAGTTAAAGCAGAAACATCTGTAATGCCACAGTCCCTTAGGCTAGAAAGAGTCAAACAGACAGAGATCATCTTACTTTCACCAGATCACAAAACACATCTAAATTATTTTCCACAAATATGCTGTAAACAATTTTTTCAGGAGAGACAGAGAATAAAGTGTATTGGTTTAAACTTATTCAGCACTTTGTTGAAGTCT
Source organism: Semotilus atromaculatus (assembly GCA_031834385.1). Lineage (NCBI taxonomy): Eukaryota > Metazoa > Chordata > Actinopteri > Cypriniformes > Leuciscidae > Semotilus > Semotilus atromaculatus. The sequence continues at coordinate 8,473,305 of JAULUF010000013.1, read as the reverse complement.
TTGGTAAAGAGATACTCCACACAAGGTTACAGTTGGTTTATAGATGATGTTATTGTTTATTGTTTAAAACGTTTTTCTCACAAACACCTATCGTTTTTTTTCAGAAGACTTTCATTTATCAACTGGGGTCGTATGGATAACCTTTGTGTTTGCTTTGCGTGGTTTATGAAGCATCATCTTTGACACTTATAGACTCTGAGACAAATTATTTATCTTAAAATCTTGGTGTTCATCTGAAGAAACTCATTAATCTGAAATGGCATAAAGATGTAAATTATGAAACTTTCAATTCTGGGTAGAGTATCTCTTTATTGCTACAATACACTTTTGTCCCTCTAGTGGTGAAAAATAAAACTATACTGGGGTTTCTTTTCTCTGTGTAAGTGTGTATGATGCAAGACATTTCCCATGATATTCACACAAACAGCTCTAATACAGTTCAATATAACAGGTTAATCAAAGTGTTTTAGGGTAAAGCCAGTTTGGAAGACATGATCTTTTTAGACTCTCAAATGAATGTGTTATTTAATAAAACATTTTTTTATTTATAATTAAATTATTTTAGTCGTTTTCATCTCAGGTGGTACAAAGCACAACCAGGCCTGGGTTTTGAGCACCTGTGTGTGTGTGTGTGTGTGTGTGTGTGTGTGTGTGTGTATGTGTGCTCGTGTTTATATTACATTGTGGGGACCAAATGTCCCCACAAGTATAGTAAAACCTGAAATCACCTACATTGTGGGGACCAGCCAGCGGTCCCCATGAGGAGAACAGCGTATAAATCACACTAAGTAATGTTTTTTGAAAATGTAAAAATGCAGAATGTCTCCTGTGATGGGTAGGTTTAGGGATAGGGGCAGTGTAGGGGGACAGAATATACAGTTTGTACAGTATAAAAACCATTACGCCTATGGAGAGTCCCCACAAAGATAGCAAACCAGACATGTGTGTGTGTGAGTGTGTGTGTGTGTGTGTGTGTATGCGTGTATGTGTGTGTGTATGTGTATGTGTGTGTGTGTTATTAGATTCCACAGATCTGCAAAAGGGAAGAGTCAAAGAAATGATGTAGGTCTCATAAGCACGTTATTCATTATCTGAACTACAGGAATATTGATATTAAACAAAATATGATATCCAAAATGTGGTGTATGGCCATAAGAGATGTTTGAGAACCACTGTTGTATGTGAATGTTACTGACCTCAATCTCTCCAGTTTACAGTGAGAATCCTTCAGTACGTCACATAAGTGATTCACTCCTGTGTTTTTTAGTTCATTCTCACTCAGGTCCAGCTCTCTCAGGTGTGATGGGTTTGATTTCAGAGCTGAAGTCAGGATGAGACACTGTTTCTCTGTAATACTGCATCCACACAGACTGAAGACAAAAAGAGAAAAGACAATGACTTCGATCAATGTGAACCACCTAACTGAAGTCCCACATCAGGCAATTAGTTTAATTCCCATAGTCTGTTTTCAACTCACAAAAGTTATGTGTGCTGGAAGTTTATTCAATTTTAAATTTAAAAATATTTATTTATATTTCTTTAATGTTTCTTTTCTTTACTCTTTATCTTAGCAGCAGATTACTTTTCCACATTTAACTAACGCAATATACGTTAGTTAGGTTAGTCTCCATATTAAATTTTATGTGTATGAAAAATTTAAATATATACTGGTACACTAAGATTTATTACTTACTAGTTAAAATACATTTAAAATAAAGTATAACACAAGGTGCAAAGCTATAAACAATATTTACTGAGTCCTGTTGTGTTAAAATAAACTAAACAGTAAATTTTAAATCGCAATGTAACTGCTGTACAGTATAATGATACTAACTGTAGTTTCTCCATCTTGCATTCTGAGTTCCTCAGTAGATCACGGATGTTTTTCAGTCCAGAGTCTCCTAGTTCATTCCCACTCAGGTCCAGCTCTCTCAGGTGTGATGGGTTTGATTTCAGAGCTGAAGTCACAGCAGAACAACCTTCACCTGTCATTTTACAGGACCTTAACCTTGAAGAGATGAGAAAGAAAATCTTCATTCAGTAAAGTTATAGCATCTTCATAAAAAATATATAGAACAAATTCCAAACTGCTTTTTTTGCACCCTTCAAATGGCAGAAGAGACACGATCTGTAGGGACGTTCAAAACGAAAGTGAACAACTGAATCCCTTCATGAAGGGCCCTTCCACCATGTAAAGAATGACTTGCTATTTATGTTCGTGGGTAATGGGGTTCAGCCAATCAGCACCTTTGTTTGGGGTCACAGAGAGGACAGAGAGCTGACTGATAAGTTTACTTTTTGAGTTAGTAGTGAGAGTGGCCGGGAAGCACATCGTACATCATATTTCTGAAGTGCATAGTTGTCGTCTGTGTCGCTATCTGTGCATTCAGAGACATGTGAGTACCCTGGTGTTAATGTTTACATACGTGTATTTTGGAGCATTAGGTTTTTTATGAGTGTTGATCATTCTGGGATACTCAGTTGAAATACAGTATGTTAGCATATATTTCGCTAGTAGCATGCTAATGCCTAGTATTATTAGTGTTACACTACTATTGTGCTTATGTGTACTCACCTGACACTGCATAATTATTATCTGAGTGTTTACAATGTTTTGTGTAGTAGAGAACTATGTTTTTGGGTTGCTGTTACTGAGACCCATGGGGTCGTAAGAAAATGGAGTCTTTAAACGCCTCAGATGTAAAGTTATTCGCTGTCAAAGTGACGCAAAAATGAATGGGAGTCAATGGAATGCTAACAGCAGGTGAAGGCTTGTTAGCCAATCGTGGCCCCCTCGCAGACTTCAGTTTCCGGCTGGTGGATTACCCCCTTGGGTTTATGAGACACCTACATCGCCTCTGCATCCGTGTTCCTACGCTGTTAGACTTCGCCAGCTGGCTGGAGTTTGAGCTGCAGATTCCTGGATATGAGTCTCGACCCAGAGAGAACCCAGATGGTAAAAGGGAGAGACGGAAGGACTCAAAGTCTGGCAGGACAACCACAGTCCTCCATGGAGCGGAACAGTCTTCAAGTGGCCCAAGTGGCTCGACTGTCCCAGTATTCCCATCCACCAGTGTCAATCAACAAGGCGAAGTCGCCCTGCCCTGCCCATACTGTACCAATGCCCTGCATTACCTGAACCAGTGCACTAAATTCAGCCAGCTAACAACTGAGCAACAGAGAGATTGGGTCAAGAGAAACTGGCGATTCTGGCGTTGTGGTCGCTGTCACCAGGCCGCACAGTGCAAACTAAAGGCAATGTGCAAGAATTGTAATGGCAGACATCTGGAAGCTCTCTACGACCTTAACATTAGACCAGCCATAATGAAACCAGCCACAGAGAACACATCCTGCTTAGTGAGTACTGCCAATGAAGTTCTCTACCTGGATAGAATGTCCGGCTGCAGTCAGGTGCTCCTGAAGGTGACAAAGGTTGTGCTACATAATGGAGAGCAGGCCATGGAGACCAACGCGATACTGGATGACGGGTCAGAGCGGACTATGCCACTTCCAGCCGCTGCTAAGGAGCTTAAACTTATAGGGGAGCCAGAGAACCTTGCTTTAAGGACTGTGCGCCTGGATCTTAGAGTTCTACATGGTATGTCTGTCTCCTCCTCTATTTCTCCTGCCAGGCACCCCCAAAAGACTTACAAGATCCAGAGAGCCTTTAGTGCCGATCAGCTGGGGCTGGCAGAGCACTCACAACCGGTAAAGACACTCCAGTGCAAATATAAGCATCTCAGAGGACTCCCTTTGCAAACACTGGAATGTGTTCATCCCATGGTCCTCATTGGGTCAGTCTACATGCACCTGATCACCCCAGTTGAGCCGGTTTGTATGGGCCCGCCTGGATGACCAGCTGCTGTAAAGACCAAGTTGGGCTGGACTATTCAGGGCCCAACCAAAATCCTCCAACAGCATCTCCAGCCACAGCAGTGTTTGCATATAGCCACACAGTCACCCTCTGCAGAGCACCGAAAGACGTTTGATGAAAGACCCAACACGAGCATCAGCCTATGCAGCAGAGATCCTGAAATTGGAACAGGCGGGGTATGTGAAGAAGTTAGCAGAGGAAGTTAGCTGGGTATGTCAACAAAGTCCTGGTTTATACCTCACCACATGGTGAGTCATAATGGAAAAAACAGACTTGGCATAAAAGGGCTACAACCTAAATGAGCTTCTACTACCAGGCCCCACATTGACCTCCAGCCTGTTAGGTGTCCTGTTGAGATTCAGGGAGCATTCTGTTGCTATAAGCAGCGACATCAAAAGGCATGTTCAACCAGATTAGGTTGCTGCCAGAAGACAGATCCCTGCTTCGTTTCATGTGGAGGGACCTGAACAAAGAGGCGCCACCCGGCACTTATGAGTGGCAGGTCCTCCCCTTCGGAACAACATGCAGCCCCAGCTGTGCAACATTTGCACTACAGAAGCATGTGACAGACCACAGCCAGCTGGAGGAGGACGTCCGGGTGGCCATTGAATGTTACTTTTATGTGGATAACCACTTACAGAACCTCTCCTCCCCTACAGCAGCTAGACAGCTGGTTGACAAATTAAAGATGATGTTAGCCTCAGGAGGGTTTGAGCTGCGTCAGTGGACCAGTAACGTCCCAGAAGTTATCAGTCACCGATGGCTTTGCGCCTCGGACACTCTGGCATACCTCAGTGCAGCCTCACTGACTGTCCCACACCGACGATGAGGAACATCTATAGTACACTGGCACGGCTTTTTGATCCACTAGGCTTCCTTGTTCCCTTCACTAGTGGGCCCCTCTGGACTACCCCAGTTCTGCCAGAAGCCTCCACATATTCTGTGACGCGTCTGAGAAAGCTTACGGATCAATTGCATACCTTCGTTCAGGTGGTAAGGTGGAGGTGGCCTTTCTGACTGTACGGTCGAGAGTGGCTCCCAAGCGTCAGCGGTCGATACCGCGATTAGAGCTATGTGCACCAGGGTCTCTGAGATCCAGGAGCTGACTTAGGCCCAAGCATGGAGGTATGTGGATTCTGCAAATAATCCCACAGATGACATTACGCGAGGGAAGACCCTAATGGAAACATAGCCCAGAATTTTTGCACCTGTCACCTAAGCACTGGTCTACTAAGCCAAAGGCTGCTGAGCAGTTGGATGCCACAGAGCTTCGCAAGGCCACATTTTGCGGCTCCATCACCACTGCTCCTCTTCCGCCCTTGATGCCAGCCAAATCAATGGTTTCAGGGACATGAGAGAGGCGGTTGTGAGGTCCCGCCACGGGGCGGCAGGTAGCCAGTCAACGCCAGCTGCACAAGACTATCAGGATGCTGAGAGAGACCTACTGAGACATGTCCAGGCAGACTGCTGGCAGTGTTAATTTCGTTGTCGAGGCAGTGTTAATTTCGTTGACGAAAATAATGACGAAAATTATTTGTCAACGACATTTTTTCACAGACGAAAACGAGACGATAACTAAATAAAAAACAGTTTTAAATGACGACAACTATGACGAAAATGTATTGACATTTTCGTCAACGAATAAAAACTAGACGAAAATGTTAGGGAGGGACGATTGGGGAAGAGATCCATTCAGAACTAATTTGCGTTTGTGGTAGATGCGCACATTTGAATTGTAACTGATCTACCTGGCGGGACAGACTTGCATGCGCTTTTGATGCATGTCTCATAAATCGTTAATAAATGTAAACGTCTGGGAGAAAGAGAAGAGCAGATATATGGATAGATCTGAATAAGAGTGACGACGCGAAAGAGAGCTTTATTCTGTATTTTTTTCACACACACCCGACGCGTGCAGCCCTGCACATAGACAGCTATAGCCTACAGAACGCGAGGACTGAGCTCTTTCGCGTCTGAATGGACAAACACACAACATTATTTCGAAATGTCCGTTTTGGAGAGAATTCACGTAAACGCAATCAGTCTTTACAGAACGTACAGTTGTGAGAATAACTGATGTGCATCAGTGCAATTGGATCTGCACACTCAGTCTTAAAGTGACAGTGCGTAATAAACCTAATGCCGTCTGTAGGCTACACTTAAAGGTGCTCTAAGTGATGTCAGGCCAAAATATTTGTCGTCACATACAGCAAACATCTCCTCACTATCCACTATCTGCCTGTCCCCCGAACACACTGTAAAAAAAAGTGGTCTCTGTAGACATCACAGGCTCCACAAACGGCAACAAAAACAAACTTGGCTTACCCGCACCACGAAACATAACAAAAGGTGTTCCAGCCAATCACGGGCAAGAAGTATTTGAGGGTGGGTCTGGGGGGTTAGTGTGCGTGCACATGAAGGGGGTGTGTGAAGGAGAGAGAAGCATCAAGAGGGAAGTTTGAATAATGGCCGACACACGACCAAAGAGACGACGTTCCGATGATCAACTTACAAAGAAGAGGGAATTGATAAAGAACGCGCAAAGTACCGAATTTACATCGGTAATTCATTCGAAAGATGGCGAGAACTCCGCCGGCAGAAGGGCTTCCAGTACGACATTCAGGTAGGAAGGGAAGGGAGGGGGAGGAGACGAGATGCGGAGGAGGGAGAGTCTATCTAACCTCCGTTTTGTTTGACAATAGTTCGAACGTCAACAAGAAGTGATGTCACCCAGGATCGCTTAGAGAACCTTTAATATTAATCTAACAACAAAATAAAAAGAGAAAAGCATTTACTGCTCTTTAATAGCTTTAATAAGGATTAATTATATTTAATTAATACAAATACATATATCTGGTTGAAAGAATAAAGAATAATGTGTGCAAGTTAAAGACTGCCAAATCATTAATTGAAGAAAAAAAAATGATTCATATTAACAGGTTATGTTTTCTACGGGAATATATAATGGGTTTGGAAATTTTAGAGAAATTCTAAATTAATGCATTGCAATTTAACTAAACCCATTCGATTTTAGTCGACTAAATCTACTGTAGATTTAGTCGACTAAAATCTTATTGTATTTAGTCGACTAAAACTAGACTAAAACTAAAACAATTCAGATGACTAAAATATGACTAAAACAATTCAGATGACTAAAATATGACTAAAACTAAATGGCATTTTAGTCAAAAGACTATGACTATGACTAAAACTAAATCAAAATTTGCTGTCAAAATTAACACTGCTTCGAGGAGGACTTTCAACACCTCTCAGAAAGAAAACCTGTCCCTTCCACCAGCCGTTTGATCACATTAGCCCCTGAACATGATGACCAACTGAAGCTGATCCGGGTTGGAGGCAGATTACGTTGCAGTGACTTGCTGGACAAGAAGCCATTCATCCCATAGTTCTGGACCCAGCTCACCAGGGGCCTCATTTATAAAACTTTGCGTAGGATTTGCGTCAGAAGTGGCGTACGGATGAAACATAGGATGTGCGTACGCATAGAAATATTCGGATTTATAAAACCGTGCGCACGCAGATCCTACGCAGTTTTCCCTTAGTAAATCACAATCAATTCTAAATGTAGCGCCACTTTTGCGGCTTCATGTCACGCCCATAGTTGCCCATAAATAGTCTGTGAAACGCCCACAAGTTAATATTCATCGATTGCGAAATCATGGCAAACACAGAAAGGAAACCCAAGAAACGTAACTTCACTCAATGTGAAGTAGAAATTTTCGTTGGCGAGGTGGAAAAGAGGAGTAAAATGTTGTTTGGACCCACAGTGTGGGTTTTACTAATGCCAAAAAGGCACTTGAGTTGCAAAAGGTTGCAGACGCCGTTAATGCTGCACACATCCTCGGACCGTGGCAGAAATAAAAAATAAATGGTCGGACATCAAAGTCGATGCAAAAAAGTGTCTAGCGCTCCATCGCAGAGTGAGTCTGGAGCTCGTCACGAGTAAGCCACTCGTCCTCGTTTGTCAGCAAGTCTTCTTCCAGTCTGAAGATGCGTTCACTCGAATCCTTCCATTTGCCACATCCTCTAAGAGCGCAAGATCAGCCATCGTGCGTCATTACACATTGTGATGGCATCATGGCATTTTATTACCATCCATTTGATTGCATCTGACATATTTCACTTTTCTTTTTGCAAATATTATATGTTAATTTGCATTTCTGTTGTAATCTTCGTTTGGTTTTGTTTGTTTTACACTGTAGATCGATCAAACGGGTGTTCGTGTAGGCTGTTAATTGTAAGACTTGCTTTGTGAAGTCTTCATGTTATTTATGAGAGGCAGTATTGCCATTTCTTTTACACAACGGTCTACACTTTCACACACTTTCACGTGTTTCTTCCATCTGCCGACGGTGTCGCCATTTCTCATTTCACGCGTTTCTGTGCGTATGCCTGGGTCAGAGTTTGCGTGAAGGACCGCACATTTTCCCGTCAAGTTTGCTTTTTATAAATATCAATTATTGCGTAGAGATCGGCGTACGCCTTCTTTTGTGCGTACGCAACGTTTATAAATGAGGCCCCTGGTGACTAAACTCATCATTCAACATGCTGACCGAGACCTCCATCATCCAGGCTCAGAGCAACTCTTTGCAGAACTTCGCAGACGGTACTGGATCCTTCGTGGAAGAGAAGCTGTGAAGCGGCACCAGCACTCCTGCCCTGATTGTCAGAGATGGAGAGCTAAGCCTGCAGTGCCACAAATGGCAGACTTACTTCTCGCCCGCCTGCAGTTGATGAAACCACCTTTTTTCTCTACAGGAACGGATTGAGTAATGAGAAGCGTTGGGGTATACTATTTAAGTGCCTTACTACCCGAGCTGTCTACATAGACGTCCTGACTAGTCTAGACCAGGATTCCTTTCTGATGGCAGATTCATCACGTGATAGGTAATAAGGAAATAATATCATGCGTACGCCTGACCAGTTCTAGCACAAGACTGGAATTGTTATTAAAAATGGTAGCCCTCAAGAAGCTTGGGATCCAATGAAACCTCAAATATACATGGATGCTCCTGCCAAACTTCGACTAAACTTTCTTCCAATTCTTGGGTCCAAATAGACAGAGGAGGAGCGTTTTTCGGAACCGAAGCCATGCTTGCTGATATTCTAATATTTAACTCCTTCCCGAACTTCCCGCTGCCCTGTATCTTGCTCTCTCTTTGGCTGTAGGTCATTGCCGATGATATTTTCAGTCAAAACACATTTCACACGGCAGGATTTTGAATTGCAGACAGGTCCGTATATTTAGCATGCCAAATATCTCACCTGCATCAATGACACATCATTGATTCTCTCAGATCGTGTCTTTGATAATTGAGACTGCATGATTGACACTCACGTGAATGAACACCAATTTCCCTCCTATTTCGGGCATTTGTCAGGGATTTCGCAAAAAACTGTCTGCAAAATCTGGGCTTAAATCGTTAAATGTGACCAGGGGCGCAGCTAGACTCTCAGTACAGTGGGGTGGAGCTTCATCAAGGGGCCCTCTGCTACCAAGTCATTTTAAAAATGTAAAAAAAAAACATAAAACATCTGATGCATATGTAATAATGTGTCACTTGTTGAGCCAAGTAAGCTTATATGTTAAATAAAACACAAAGAAAAGCCAAATTTTTTGACAAGTTTGTATTGACGAACAAAGAAAACAGTTTGTCAGTCAAGTAAAAATGAACAGGCCAAGTGACTCAATCAGTGTCACACATTATATAATTGACATGGCACTATTATATATTGAACACAAAGTTTGTTTGTTAGTACTCCACAGGTAGGCTACAGGTGCTACATTAAAACTAGGATGAAAACTTTGAGAAAAACAACTGATTTATAACATTCTGAGTGACTTATTCATACCTAAAATAATAAATTTTTAATCTTAGGTAGCACTTTGGAACTAAGGCGGCCGCCTAAGCAACACACGACTGCAGTCTTAACTACGTCGTCATAAAAATGTCGTCATGTTATGCCTCGGCGAACATAGCTGAACAGGACGGGTTTTTATTCTCCATAAATATATCTAGTAGCCTAGTAAATCTAATGCAAGGGCTAGAAATCAATTAATCCTTTCCTGATATGTCCTCGTCGTCATCATGGAGAGCGCAGTTCATAGCAACGACAGACGCCATGGGAGCGCAAGCGCTTGTGGAAAGAAGGAGAAAGCGGCGCGGCCGTGCTTTTCCATGCACGTGCTTTTCCAAACATCTTTAACTAAAAAGAATACAATGCACGAAAAGAGCGAAACTCCTCCACTGCGTCTTCTGGCTTGGGACTTTTATACTCATTGCCCCGTGCAATGTGTCACCTGACCTGGCGAGGGCCCCGTTCCAGTCCAGTGATGCAAGATCGGCGGCGTTTGAGGGGCCCCTAATTGGCACGGGGCCCTAGGAAGGCGCACCCACGCTATCTCCGCCACAGAGTGTGACCTTACCTTAGCTTTATGGTCACTTCAAGGAAGAAATTCTATAATTTATGGTCATGTGACCCAGGGTGATGAGTCCTTGCAATTAATTTTAAAGACAGATGAAGGGAGAGTATATTAATTAACTGATGGTATTGGAATCTATTATGTATACACAAACTTTATGAAGGACACAACTTACCTCAGTATCTCCAATTTACACTTTACACTCTTCAGTCCAGAACAGAGGTCCATTACACCTGAACCCTGTAGATTATTATTGTTCATATTCAGCTCTTCCAGATTGTTATCTGATTTGAGAGCTTTAGCCAGACTTGAACAGCTTTTGTCTGTTAAGCCACAATCGTTTAACCTACAAAAAATAATTTAGAATACAGAGAAATTTAATACAAACAATGGATTTGCTATACAAATATAAAAAAATCATCAATTTATTAATTCTAGACTAACAATAAATATATGACAGTGATATTAAGAGACAATTCAGTATACTCCCTAATGATGATGCATACTATATAGATGTGAGCTGAATACGAACTCGACACACTGTATGTCAATATGATTTGCAGAATTTAATTTGAATGATGTTGTGTTTCTTCCTCTACAAAAAAAAGGTTGGAAAAAAGAATTTCCTAGTTGCTTAAAAATAGTGTAAACAATTTGAACTATCTTAATGAATAATGGTTATAGTTAACCACTGTAAATGAATGTGGTTAAATAACATTCGTAGTGCAGCGCACACTCTTAATTGTTTTGAAATTGCTGTTTTATTTTGCATCGGCATTCATAGGGTTAATTCATAGAGTTCTAAAGCCAGGACGAGGAACTAGAGAGCGGAGTTAGGCTGGTTCACCTGTTATATTTGTTCTGCATTACAATTAAAAGTTAAGAAACAGCCTCGTTTGTCTGTCGTTCTTCAGACATTACAATATACTTATATTTGGTATATGAATAATAATTACTTATGGAGGTTTTTAATAAATATATTTTTCTTTTGAATTACTTTTTAGTTTTTAAATCATATGTCCTCAACCTGGCTCCTGGAGGCCCAGTGTCCTACAGAGTTTAGCTCCAACCTTAATTATCACATCTGAACCAGATAATCAAGCTCTTCAGGATTACTTGAAAATCACAAGATGAAGCAGGTTGGATATAAACTTTGTAGGGCAGTGGGCCTTCAGGAGAAGGGTTGAAGACCTCTGGTTTAAATTACTTACAGAGCTCTTTTGGAGATTTTCACAACTTCACACAGTCTAAAGAGACACTCGTCTGATTTCTTGAATTTCTGAAGATCAAACTCCTCCATCTCCTCCTCTGATGTCATCAACACAAAGGCCAAAGCAGACCACTGGGCAGGTGAAAGGTCAGCAGATGACAGACTTCCTTCTCTAAAGTGGGTCTGAATCTCTTTCACCAGAATTTGATCATTCAGTTCATTCAGACAGTGGAACAGATTGATGGATCTCTCTGGAGACAGATTCTCTTCAAGTTTCTGCTTGACGTATTGAACTATTTCCTTGTAGTTCTTGTCATTGTCTTCTTGCTGTGTCAATAGACCTCGTAAGAGTGGACGATTGGTCTGGAGTGACAGACCGAGAAGGAAGCGAAGGAAAAGGTCCAGGTGTCCATTGTCGCTGTCGAGTGCCTTGTCCACTGCAGTCTTGAGCAAATCAATCATGGTTTCATTTTTGTTTTCCTGTTCTGCAGACTCATGAAAAAACACACTTTTCTTGTTGATGTCTAGAAACAGATGTGCATAAAGGGCTGCAAAAAACACTTGAATGCTCAAGTGAACAAAGCAGTATGTGGTACCAAGAATGATCCCAGTTTCCTCCTTAAAGATCTGGGTACACATGCCTGAGTACCGTGATGCTTTATAGACGTCAATACCACAGGATTCCAGGTCTGTGTCATAGAAGATCAGGTTGTTTCTTTCCAGCTGATGAAATGCCAGTTTCCCCAATGACAGGATGGCCTCTTTATCCCAGGAAACATCTGGTGTGTATTCTCCATCATACTTTCGTCTGCTCTGCTGGATCTGAAAGCGTAGAAAGTGTGTGTACATTTGTGTCAGAGTCTTGGGAGTGTCTTCAGTATTTGATTCCTGCAGTGTTTTAGAGGAATTGTCAGCCAGATTGTCATCATTTCTTTTCACTTCCAAAATGTTCTGGAGAACAGTGGCTGAGATCCAGCAGAAGACTGGGATGTAGCACATGATGAAGAGACTCTTTGATTGTTTAACATTGTCAATGATTTTGTTGGCCAGATCCACATCCGTGAATCTTTTTCTGAAGTATTCCTCCTTTTGTGCATCATTGAATCCTTGTACTTCTGTCACGCGGTCGATACATTCAGGAGGAATCTTACTGGCAGCTTCTGGTCTGGTGGTGATCCAGATGAGAGCAGAAGGAACCAGATTTCCCTTGATGAGGTTCGTCAGAAGAACATCCAGAGAGGCTGGTGACGATACATCACGCCACGTCTCATTGTCCTTAAAGTTTAGAGGAAGTCGGCATTTATCCAATCCATCAAGGATGAACAGGACTTTGAATTTATCGTTTCTTGCCAGGTTCAGTCCTTTTATCTCTGGGAAAAACTGACTTATAAGACTTGTTAAGCTTTGTTTTTCTTTCTCCTTTAAGTTCATCTCTCGAAATGCAAGAGGAAATATGAAAGTAATATCCTGATTTTCTTTTCCTTCAGCCCAATCCACAATAAACTTTTGCACAGAAATGGATTTTCCAATGCCAGCGACTCCTTTTGTCAGTACAGTTCTGATCATCTTGTCTTGTTCAGGTGATTCAAACAAATGCTTGCATTCAATCGGTTTCTCTAGTGATTCTTGCCGCCTGGCAGCAGCCTGAATCTGTCTTACTTCATGTTCTGTATTGACTTGTTTACTAGCACCCTGAGTCATATAGAGATCTGTGTAGATGTTATTCAGAAGCTTGGAGTCACCATGTTTTGTAATTCCTTGCAAAGCACATTCAGATACAGATTGATACTTCTTCTTCAGGTTTGATTTTAGCTGTCGCTGATGAATGAGGGCCAGCTCATCTAACACACAAGAACAAAAAACATATGTATAATTTTCTCTTGTACATTTTATAAGTGACAATGACAGATTGTTATGCCCATTAAACTCTTACCTTGTAAAGCATCTGCGGCCTCACCGTGCTTCATATCTCTTAGGAAGTAGAGTGTCATATCAAGAGCGGCTTCTTTGACATCACGCATTTCCTCTGAAAAGTCCTGCACAAAGTATTGTGTCTTCTCTCTTTTTAATATTTTCTTAAACTTTTCCAGCTCATTCTTCAGAAATGTGGTAATTTTTTTCTCAAGATCCTGAAAACAATGCAAGAAAAGTAAGGGCAAAGTAATAAAGGAACCAAATCCTATACCCTTTGTCATTTACATTTAAAACATGTAAACAATTTACACATAGTAAAAATTACAGGCAAGCAACAGTAAAATGCACTAATTTAGTTTGTTTGACAATATTGACCAAACGTGAGGTAAAGTGATGGTGAATGCAAAAATATAAACAGCAGGCCCGGGGCCTGTACCATGATGGTGGTTGAACAAACTCAGGGTTGCAGGATTGGTTTCAAGTTGACAAAACCAAACCAATCCAACCAGGCTTTGTTGGTACCATATTGCTGATCATCAACTTTCTCTGTCAACTCAGGCTTTGATCCTGAGTTTAGGAGTTTAGGTGTGACATCAGTACCGAACAGCCAATCACATGCTGAGAAAGAGTGAAACTGCGATTCATTTCCCGCAAGAGAAGCAGCGCAATTCATTTATTAAATAAAAGTATTAAAATATTAAGAATTTAAACAAATGTACACAGCAAGAAGTAAATAGATATCTATAAAAGAGGACAACTAAAAGAAAAGTCTCGCTACTGTATATCAGTGCAAGTAAAAGTTGTGAAGTTAGTTTATACAGTTCATAAATGTATAGAGAATTGCACATTTAAGCTCATATGTAGTTATTTTGTAGCTTCATCTATTGATTCTAAAGCGTATTTATTTTTTAAGCGTTATTATTTATATTACCTTTATATATTTATTCATTTAAACTCTGCGTAATAATATTTGATAAACTAAAATTGTACATGTGTGATCTATTTAAGGGTATAATAATTAAAATGATATCTAAATCATACAAATTTATTATTCTAAATAAGCATTACTAAAAGCCAGACGATTTTGTCTTTAAAAATCATTTGCGAAGTGACCTTTAATTTGGAGTAGAAACAGGTGGAGTGACTTAATCCTTTGCTCACAGCTGATTGGTTCAATTTCGGTTTGAGATCTCTTACCTGGAACATAACCTGCCCCGGACCAGGTTAGCCGTGGAGCGTAAGTTACTATGGTGATAAACACAGCTAAAAGCCAAACCACTTTCATGGTGCCTAAAACCCAGGGTTGGAGCAAACTAAACTGAAACATAGCTGGCTAGCCACCTAAACCGGCTTCATGGTATAGCCCCCCGGTTTCAGAATCAAATCAGTAAGTGCTTCTGAAATGAATGAGGGTGCTCTAAAGTGCAGATGAAGGCTAAGCAATGGCTCCACCAGGGCTCGACATTAAGCCTTGTCATGTGCTTGTCCTTCTGACAAGTAAATCGGTCATTGGCTTGGCCGAGTAAAAAAAGCAGCTTGTTCGGAATTTTTTTTTTTGTAAATATAATTTATTCTTTAGAATATTGCAGCTCTGACATATTTAAATCTGCATATTTGGGATTACCCCAAGGGCATTTTTACCTATATAAAGGTTACCTGTTTATTTCCGCTGATGAAACAGAACAAAAACACTCAATATAGCATCTAAAATGTAAGTGGCATAATATTAACTATTTGTTTAGAGAACTTTTTATGAAATCAGGGTCCTATTTTCAATCGTGATGGTATTCAGGAAGACAGCACTTTTGGTTGTGTAATGTTGCTTAACTGTATCATGTGTGTATAATCCACATTTTGTTTTTTAACTGCAGTATGTAAATTGAGTTTCTTTGTGTGCTGCACAAAATTTTTCGTCAAGAGGCTACATGAGCATTAACAGTGCAACCTTACCGTAAGTACATTATAGGCTACATTATACAGTTTATTAATATCCACTATCGGATCGCCACTTACACTAAATTTAATAAAATCAGAGTCATTCTCTGATTTGGTGATTAGTTGTTATTTTTGTTGATGTTTTAATCCGGCAACTTGTTTGGTCGGGTAAGTAAAATCATTTTTTAACTTGCCCCGTCAAAAAAAATTAACTTGTCCCGGACAAGCGTTAATGTCGAGCCCTGCTCCACCATAGCAGTGTAGGCTACAATGACACATTAGATATTATTTACAAGTCATCACTTTTACCAATAATTGGAATAGGAATTGCCTTAATGCGTCATATCCCCCTGAGATCTTTAAAAAATATATATTTTTTTTAGGTCATTGTTCCATTTGTTTATTATGCTCCAAACAATGGCTAAAGACATTTTTGAAAGGAAAAAAATATATATTCCTGTTATGCTATGTCATATGTAGTGGACCCCAGGACCCACTTATTAATAAAATTAAAAGACATGAACAGGTAAAAACATTTACTTTTTCTCATTAAACAATCAATGTTTAGATTCTTAACTTTTTAAATCCTAACTATGTATAAATATGATTCTCAAATATGAAATACTGTATATAAGATAACAGAATTATTTTAAATAAATATAATAATACATATATAATCCTCCGTCTACTGTCAGTCGTGTGTACAATTTTATTTCTGAGTTTGACTTATTTTTCAGTTGAGATTTGAAGAAAAAAACAGAGAACATCAATTGAGAGAACATCAGTAATTCTATTTATGTTTTAAAAATACAAATTAAATACAGTTTTACATTTGTTCAATAACCTATTTGTTTGTTATAAAATAAATCTTAATTATTTATGTTTTTTAACTTACCTTGAAGATCCAGAGGAGATTGTCTTTGAAATCCTTGCGGAAGCGGTAATTCTTGAAATCTGAGTCTGATTTCTCATATTGAACCCTTTTTTTATATGGATCACTGCACACGGTCTGTGTGCTTTAAGAGGCACAGGTATATTACATTTAAAAAAAAATTGGCATAACATGGCTTATTGTCTGAAAAGAGTGTTTGAAATATTTTGACAAAGTAGATGCATTTAGGTTTAAGTTTAATTTATGGTAATAAATTGTGAAAGGTAAACTGTGGTATATTGTGTTCTCACCTGTTGAGAAGAAAAGATGCCAGTTCCACATCACTCTTCAATTTCTTCTGTGCTTTTAGAGCTTGCCATCGTGAAAATTCTGCACCAATATTTACTGTAGTCTTCGGCCCTTTGTTACTAAACAACACAAAAAGAAGAAAATCACATAAAAATGAACAGGTTCACAGTTGTCAATTTTATTTGGCCAAACGATTGTCAAACCTACGGTGTACATTTTAGGATATCCTCAGACCGTTACCTCATCCATATGAAGACAAGGCATCATGCCTCAGAATAAAAGGCTTCAGTCATTGGACAAGTCTCAGGAAAAATAATGTCAGGTGTCAGGTCTCGTATAGGCATCATACGAAACAGCCTCAGAAAAAAAGGCATCAGACAAAGGCATCGGGCGAAACGGACTCAGACTAACAGGCATCGGACGAAACGGACTCAGACAAAGGCTTCAGATAAACCGGACTCAGACTGTTAGGCGTTAGGTGGAGTTTGCATTTGCCCCGCCCCATGTGACATCACATGTACACGGTTCATAGCTTGAAAGAATGCTTTAACTTCATGATAGTTTGCCAACAAGCTAGCTAGTTGAAATAATGTCATCTAACTTTTTAAACGTGCAAAAAAAAAAAAAAAAATTTCCAAAATGCATGTTCGTAATTTAAAAAAAATGCACAATTTGTTTACTTTGTTTCAATATACTTTTTTTCTGTAACTGCATGCGTGGAATCTGTTCTCAATTTTTCTCTGTAGTGTCTAGTGAATGATATGTAGTTTGTGAAAAAAAAATTATGACATAAAAATTAAATAAAAAATTGGGGGACCTATCCCTTTTATGATGGAGCTGGATTATCACTTTAGGTTATCATGATTTCAGTAAAGCATATTGTAATGAATTTTCTACTCAAGGTTTATTATTGTTGATTAATGATGAGAAATACAACTAAATCTTTATAACAAATACTCTGCCTTGCGGTAACAGAGTTACAGTTTTGACACTTGTGATTGTCTGAAAACAGACGCAGTCTTACCTCAGTTTCTCTGAGAGACTCATCTTAGAGAGAGACGGATTCCTCACTCCTCTGACACTGCAGCTAAACTGCCACTGAAAACAGATCAGCACTGGAATCGATGTGTTGAAGAAATTCAGCTGCTCGCACGACCTGGAAATGACCATAATGTTATGAGAGTGAATCATGTAACAAACAAGCTGCATAAAAATAACACGAGCTCTGAAACAAACATTTTAATTTTGTGTAACCTGTAATGTCACCAGCTGGAGTGCCCTTGATAGCCACCAGAGGGCACTCCACATAATTTACTTATCCACCAAACCAATAATTCTTTTAATTTGATTTCACATGATTTGATCACATCATGCTCAGAATTTATTGTAGGCTATTCATGTCAAATTCACACAATAGTTACAAATGTTATAGTTTTTTCATATTGCTTAGACCAGGGGTAGGCAAGTTCCTAGAGAGCCGCTGTCCTGCAGAGTTTGGCTCCAACACTGAAAAAAAAACCTCACCTGCCTATAATCTAAACAATGATTAGTTTGTTCAGGGGTGTTTGATTAGGGTTGGAACTAAGGCCCTGTTTACACGAGAACGATTCCGGGTAAAAACGTAAAAATATTTTATCGGATGTGCCTTTCGTTTACACGGCGACGGCGTTTTTGGGGCTTAAAAACGCAAAAAAGTGAAACCACCCTCCAGAGTGGAAATCTTAAAAACGCTACACCGCCGCGTTCCCGTCTAAACGGTAAAAATGCAAATCTGCTCACGTTGGCTCTTGTCGCGTACGCGTTTACGTCACAGGCATGGGCCAGTACAGGATAATAACAACCAACATGTCGGATTATTTCCATACGTCGGACCTTCAAGTTGCCCTAGCAGCTCTGATAAACATCCAAGAGTCTTTTCAGCAGTTGTACAAATTATTCTCCGATATTGTTGTTGTGTGGCAGTGCTTCACATTGCCACCTAGCCGCCTGGAGTGCATACTACATCGAATTTCACACACTTTTGCGTCACCGTATGCACGCGGATTTCCCAACCATAACGCTCGTCTAAACGCAGAATAAAAAATTATAACGCAACGCGACTTTTGCGTTTTCTCTTCAGATCGTTTCCGTGTAAACATAGCCTCAATTCTGCAGGACAGCGGCTCTCTAGGACCGAACTTGCCTACCTCTGGCTTAGACACTAAAAGTGGGACTTGAGGCTCACTCAGTGAAACCATTTATTCATGTACCAAATCTTCAGACAAAGTCTGCAAAACTGCAAGCACATTATACACTTAACACTCAGTTTGAAATTGAAAAACATACTTTTTTGCAAACTATAATCAGTTCTCTACATGCCACACTAATTTACTTGACCTACACCCAATGACCATGTGTAAAACAATTATACATAAATTGATCACATAGAAATCAAAACTCAAAACACATAGAAAAATAATTTTACCTTGAATTTCTGTTTATAAATATATATGTATATTTACATAATGTATGTGTGTATGTGACAAGAGTCAGCCACACGTCACAGCCCTAATAATCACACCATCACCAGGACCCGCACATTGTGGACCCAGGACCCAGGACCCAGGACCCAGACACATTGACTGGCTTCCCCTGCACTTCCTCATCGGCTCAACCCTTTATATTCACAGTTCACCATCCACTCATTGGCCGCAGGAACTAGGCGATAACTGTTTCACTACACTGGAATTTAAGATGACATGACTTTAAATTACTTTGTTTTTCAACATGTTTTTTAAGAACACCTTCTACCTTTATAAAATTACTCTAAAGATATCTTAATTTTTATATGTTGTCGAATAAGTTTTTATGACTCTAAATAAATTAATATATCATAAGGCAAAAGCTGATCTCGCATGGAGTGATGTGACGTGACACTGGTTGAGGACCAGCATCTCAGAACTGATTTGACACTTATTTAGTACATGTGAAAAAAACCTAACTAGGTCTTGATCAAAGCATTCTTTGGCGTTAGGGGCTGTTCACACAGAACATGTTTTTCCATTCCACTCTGCTACTTTTCCATAGTTTTTCAATATGAACGCACTGGTCGTGTTTAACTGTTGACTATCAGTTAATCCGCTATAAGTCTCCTCTGATCGCCTGTCTTCGTGTTCAGTCGTCACCTGCACAGAGAATCCACTTCAGTCATCGTTCTACAAGCTTTTTTAATAAACACTGTGTGCATCTAAACCTTTCTGTCTCCTGTGTTTGTGACAGAAGACTAGACCACCATGCAGAGTCCTGTTGGAACCAGCGAGGAGAGTCCACCGTATCCGTTTGCCGAACATGTGCAGTGAGTTTGGCAAACTCCCCCCTCTGCAACACCCGCTGCTTTGCCACCTACCAGTGCCAGTCCCATGGCCCAACCAGTGACACATACCGGTGAGGCGGAGGATTGCAGTGGGTTTCTTTGGCACTGTTTGCTCTATTTTTTGATGCAACCACAACTTTTCTCCACCGAACAGGCGCGTATTGCTTTTGATTTCTCTGCTGCCCTCCAATGGGCCCAATCCATCTGGCATTCATGGGCGTCAGTTTGGTTTGAAATGTGCTGGGGACAGAGACGCATTCGGAAGTGCATTTTCAGAAGTGCTGGGTACAATGACGCAAAATAGCCTACGTAAATATACGGTTAGTAAAAAATATACTAATGTCATAGAACGGCTGTACCTAATACAAATAAATAAAACATCCCCTGTTAACTAGCAGAGCATTCATTTAGTTCGCTATGAAATAAGAGATCTAGCACTAAAATTTGTTGTTTTTGAGATCCAGCTGAGCGCTCGTTGCCGCTGCGATCAGTGTCATGGATACAGTTGTTCTCTTGTGGCTCACGCACAGTCTTCACTCGGACACGCTCTACAATCTATCACCGTTGCGGAGACTCTCTATTCATTCCAGTGAAATCACAAAATAAAATGCACACAAACGTGTCCCTGCTTGATACAGACTACCACTGATGAACATATTCGGTTTTGATGAGAATAAAACTATACGAGTGCGGATTAGAACCCGTAACTTCTGACACGCTTGGCAAAAGATCTACCACTAGACCATTTAAGAACGGATCGATGCATTTCAGCTCATTTGAAAAATAACAGAAATAAACTGGTGCTGCAGATCTACACTCAAGTTAGAGAGAATTATACCAGCATCATGCCAAAAAGAAGTGGACCTGACATCAGAGCTTTTTTTTAAAGTGGTGGGTACAAAATGACTCATGACGAAATCTGGTGGGTACGCGTCCCCACTGAAATCGACACCTATGCTGGCAGTCCAATAGCCTGGTCACAAGTTAATTAGCATCTTTCACCAATCACTTCAAGGAAGTCTTTGGGCAAACCACATTGGTATTATCCATCCATGATCAGCTGTTCAACCTCCGCCAAGGTAATGCCTCAAATACTTATGCTTTGCATTCCGCACTTTAGTGGGGTCTAAAGGCTGGAATGAGACGGCCCTGTTGACCGCTGTTCGCCAGGGTCCCAGAACCCGGAAGTGTGCCACCAGATGGTAATTTATGACGACACCATTGGTTTGGAGTTTCATTCAGAAAGCTGTACGCATCTCTCGATGTCTTTCAGCCTGAACCCATGCAGGTCGATCCATACCATCTGTCCAGCGTGGAGCAGTGAGTACAATTCAATTTCTACCCAAGATCGCACCCCTCACTCGCACACCTGTCCAAAATCTCACCCCAGTGCAACCGCTCATCGACTCCAGGTCTGCAGGGAACTTCATCTCTCATCAACTTCTCCAAAGACTCAACCTCCAGAGGAAACGCTGCTCACAGGAATTAGCCATTCACACCATCGTTGGCAAACCGCTGGGCCGTGGACACCCAGGTAGCCACCCAAACCTCTCGCTCCTAGAAGATCGCTACCGGTGGCCCAATATGGCCCAGGATATCTCCCGGTACGTTAAGGGGTGCTCAGTCTGTGGCATCACAAACACACAGAGGAAGCTACCAGAGGGAATGTTTGTACCTCTGCCAATACCCAGACGCCCCTGCTCTCACCTTGGCATTGATTACATGACCGACCTCCCATCGTCCAACCATCACACGTGTGTTCATCGACTGATTTTCCAAAGCCAGTAAACTCATCCCTATCAAGGGCCTACCCACCGCATTCGAAGCCGCAGAACTCCTGTTCCACCGGGTCTTCCGTCATTATGGCCAGCCAGAAAAAGGACTATGTCCTTATCTTATCCTTTTATTGGCTTTCAAACGTCTTGAAATGCACATATCAGAGAAATAAAAAATTTGAACCCCCTAACAACCTCAAATTTAGGACCTCAGTGATTATAAAGCCCTGTTTTAAGCATATGATAAATAATGATAGTGTGGCCTACATATTGTGAATTGATTTAATAAAGTTAGGTATTATACGAGCGTATGGGACACTCAAGGGGGTTCTGGATTAATGCAGTCAAGATGGTGTGTGTTTCCGGTAAGAGAAACACGAGAACGGAATCCCAGTTAACTTATTTATTCAAGGGAGTTTGTATATGTTTCACATGTATGTGGTCCGTAATCATTTACGCACTGCGGAAAAACATATACATCGCTGAATAACAGACCAGCCGGCCTGATTTGTAACTAAGCTGCCGATTTGCATGTCCAGACCTGTCTGAGCGCTGTATAATATGAATCACTCAGGGGGCGTGGTTAGGGCTTTCTCACAGGTACCTAGCTTTCCCAGTCGCTTTCAGTAAATTAACTCTTATTCATAATAATAATGAAAATCAGGTAACCCTATGTTTACTTCACTGACAGACAAAAATGAAAAGTCTATCAGTCAAAGCTCAACTTTAAGAGGGGAAGAGACAGAACAAGATAAAAACAAAAAGAAAATGATTGTGATGCTGATGTGGCGAGACAAATAATCAGCTTCCCACTGACATGGTTTTAAAGCTATTGTTATCCAATTCTTAAAATGAATCTTAGAATTCTTATTCATCTTAAAATGCACATATCTGAGAATTAAAAATTTTCTCTGGGAAGTACCCGAACCCCCCAACCTAACCTACCTCACATTCGGGACTTCAGTGATTATAAAACCCTGCCATCTGAATGCTATGAAACTAGTTAATAGTGAGCATTAGACCCTAAACTAAAGTGTTACTTTTTTTTTTTTTAAATCATACCCTCAATTGGGGCTGAGCCCCCCAAAAATAAAAATCCTAGAATTGGCCCTGCCTACATCTGTATGTCTTCTTCTGTGTTTGTGACTGTGTGTGCGTACATATATTACATACATGCATACATATAGTGTGCACAGCATTTTAGAAATAGAGCTGACTTTCTGACTTGGCTTGTGTATAGAATATACATACAAGCTACAATATAGATTGTTTCACAGCAGCTTCACAATTGTAACAAATTCAAAATCAGCAGCTTGGCCAATAGTATCAATATTCAGCTTAAGTCACTTCAGTGTTGATTAAGTTCAAAAATTGTAACATTCATTAATTGTGCACATACATGACAAACAACTGTACACTCCACTGCACACTGAACAAACAAAAGACACAAATAGTGTTTTACATTTTTCACATCCGTGTTTGGTGTGTAGGCTATGTGGCTTATCTTTGTATGTCTGTGTGTAGAGTTACTATGCAAAAACAAATTTTTTGGAATAGTTTAAATAGTTTTGAATGATGTGTTTGCTTTTGCAAGAGATGTTTTGCATGTTGGGTGCTTGCTTTGTGTTTAGAGTTTCAAGAAATTGAGCCATAGTTTCAGAAATTGTGTGTAAGCAATTTGAAGAAATAAAAAAACTGTAATAGCTATAGGCCTAGTTCATTGTGCCAAATGAAGGAAAATGTTCTTTTTTTTTATTATAGCTGACATTTGTTACATTTAAAACAAACACAAATACATTAAAGCATCATTCACCGCGTGCTTGGGTCTGATTTCTCGTTAGAATGCTTTCGATTTCGCATCATCACTAAACAGCCAAAAATAAAAGGAAGGAAATTGAAAAAGGCCTCGTAATACTTGCATTGAAAAAAATAAACAAAACAACTTAACTGTTTTTAAATTATCAATAACTGTAGCCTAATTAAAAAAAAAACTACTTGCCGCACGTCGGTCTTGCAGCACCAACGATGTGCAAAATGTTTTTTTTCCTCTCTCCTCCCTTTACTGCTAGTCACATGGTATGATAACAACCAAGAGATATTTTCCAACAACCAGACTCTTCTGACTGCTACATTTACGATCTTTAATGCCTGTAAATTTGTTCACGATTAAGCATTGACTGGTCTGAAATGAACGGAAATGTTCTATTTAATTATCTGTGACATGTTTTACATTTGAAACAGACAAAAATACATTAAAGCATCATTCGCCGCGTGGTTTACCCTGATTTCCCGTTAGAATGCTTTCGATTTCGCATAATCATAAAACAACAGCCACAAATAAAAAGAAGGAAATTAAAAAGTCCTCGTAGTATTGCATGAAAAAAAAAATACCCGTTGTTTAACGTAGGCTAATTATCAACAACTGTAGGAGGTTAAAAAAAAGTAGGCTACTTGCAGCACGTCGGTCAGGAGCATCAGAAAAGATGTGCAAAATAGTTTCTTTTTCTCTCTTTTAGTCACATGAGATATTTGCCAACAACCAGATTGTTCTGACTGCGACATTTCGATCTTTAATGCCTGTAGATTTATTCACGGTTAAGCAATCACTGGTCCTTCTAACATCATCGTATGCATTAAACATAGCATGCACAAAAAGTGTGCTGATGTTGGTACTGTTGGAAGTGTCAAATGTAGCCTATTAATTTACAATAATAGGCTAATTGCTACTTTTAGCAGTTCAACATTCTTTCTCACTCACCATCTGTAAGATTTTTTTTAATGAAAAAGAAATACATTAGTATAACAATGAATTAGCATAATACATCAGATATTATTTAAATCAATAGGCCTATATATAGGCTATATATTTTTTTAAAAGCACATAGGCCTATTAAAAATTATTGTATCAACACATTTGGTGTAGGCCTAGTAATGTGATGGCTATCTTCTACGTTTTGCCCCAAAAGTTCTTGCTATCTGGGAATATTCTACTACGGAGCCCCTAAAGGGACGGAAAAAATATGAGGAGGAAAAATAATTTTGTCAATGCTTTAGCGTTCTCTCGCAAAATGTTTTGCATTCTCTCGCAAAAAAAAAACGTCTGCGATCTGCAGAGAAACTCAACTTTTTGAGGTTTGCAAAATGGTTTATTTTTCTTACTTTTACTATTAGTCACATGATACGATTACACCGATAAGAGCCAACAACCATTGTTCTGCTACATTTACTGTTTTTAATGCATGTAGATTTGTGGTTGTTCTAACATCATCATTTATGCCTTAGTGCTGTGAATACTTTCCGGATGCACTGTAGTCTATGTTATCAATTTCCGTGATCTTGTGATACTCTTTGAGTTACAACAATATTAAAACAGGACAATTGTGACACCTGGCAGATCCCATAATGTTTAACACCTCAGCCAATAAACCTTGATCAGTATCGTCATCTCTGTGACCGTACGAATGTAAAACGCATTTTTGGCAGATAAACTAAAGTAACTGATGCAGGACACTTAGCTAATTTTCAACCCTACAGCTTTACTGGACTCTGAACAGGCCGATTTCTTCCTTTCACTTTCTTCCTGAGTGTTTTTCGCATTCTAAAGACTCATAGGCAACAGTATCACCAAGTCTTATCCTCCATCTTACTGAGCTTCATAAAGGGATAGTTCACTCAAAAATGAACCTTCTGATTGGCGGTGTGGTTCTGTTCTGGGCAAGAACTCCCTGCGCATCGGCAGATATACGCCCCTGACAGTTTTACGCCCCTGACAGTTTTACGCCCCTGTTGTTCCTAATGCGTCCAGTAGGGGGGAAGCTGTAACAGACCTTATACAGCATCAGACCTTCTTGAAGCGACACGAGTTGAGGTATTTTAAATAATCTGCTACAGTTATTGTTGTTGATTGTATTGTAATGATGCAACATTTATTATTTATAAATGATTAGCTAAGCTTCGATATCAATTCAAATGGGTCTATAATTTATTTCGAGAGACAATAAAAGTAACGTTAGGCTAAGTTACTTGACGGTCAGGTTGATGTTCTGTCTGGCTCAAACTTAGCTAACTTAGCCACATTGCTGCCCATAGTCTTCTCTTTACCCGATCTGTCTCACTCACTTTTAAAATTCATTTATTTTTTATTTTTATCTTGTTGTCTGTCTTTAGTTTGCGCGACATGGCATCTTCTGGTAAGACCCTGTTTACTCCTTTCATTTAAACCAAAGAGTAACGTTATAGAAGTACTTCTATACTCTTTGTTTAAACTCCACATGGTTTCTGGAGCAACATTAGAGTGGATATTGGAAATGTGTTCATGCGTCATGCATGATGAAACCCACATTAAAAACTTTGGTCTCATATGGTTTAAATGTAGATTTTGGTTTGAGTTGTTTCTTATGAGATGATCTAATATTCAAATGCATATCATAATATACAGTTTTCTTAAAATAGCTTACTGATCTGGACTAAAATGTATGTGCTCTTAATGTGTGTTTTATCATACTCTGTCTTTAGTTCTTTTTAACTTGTATCTCATAAAGGTCTGTTTGCTTTAGCTACTTAAGAAAATTAAAATCTCTCTCTCTAAACCTGTATAAACTATAAACACCCATCTCTTTTTTTCTCTCTAAACGTAAATTGTATTCTCTCTTCAGGTGAAGAAATAACATCTATACAGAGAGGTGGCAACTTACCTGCGCTTAACAGATGCACCTCTTGCTGTTCCCTATTTCACTGTCCTTTCTGTACTTCTGCTTTTTTTAAGCCCTCAAAGAAAACTAAAGTACAAACTCATTTACAGCTTCACTTTTCGAGGGCAGTCGTCCATGAAGGTAGCATCATGTGTGATTGATATTTTTTTCTAAAAATGTTGTAATGAATGTTGATGTTAAATATATGCATGATTGATGTTTTAGTATTACTCAAATAAAGCTATGTAAAATTGTAAGGGCACGTTGCATATAAGTTAAACAAATAAGTTGTTCTGTGTATTATTGTCTTTCTCTGAAACATTAAGCTAATCACATGAAGTAGGAATGCAAGAAAGGGGGTAATTTTTGTTTTCTTTTTATTCTTTTCTTTCAGATTATACAATCCACCGGTGTGGTCTAGGTTGTGTGTCACAATTACACTACCATTGTGTATATTGTTCCTCAATAAAATTACGACGTGACCAATTTGTGGCACACCTGGAAGGCTGTAAGAATGCCAGTACATCAACCACCGTTCCTGATGTGGCTCCCCTGACTACTAGTACATCAACCACCGTTTGTCTACGTCTACGTCTACGTCTAATTGAGCGGTTTGAGACAGAGGGGTATGTCTATTTGTTTCTTTACATCTCAGTTTAGTGTTTCATGCTTTGTTCCTTCCTTGTCAGTAGAAATAACTTCCAACAAAGTAGATTTTTTCTTTCTTTTTAAAAGGCATGGGAAAAGGTTCGCCCACTGGACCGAGGAGGCAAGATGCCTGACTGAAGGGACATTGCAACCTCTTTACAGGTGTTTTCCAGGATTAACACATGACTTGCCACAGCATGTTGTTGCTGAGAGGAACCGAATGTTGTCCAACCAGCCTCTGGTGGACTTCATTGTTGCAAGAGGAACCGATAACCACATTCAGGTACATGCATCAATAATGCATTTTAAATGCATTCTAAACCAATAGCTTGTCTAGTAAATAAACAACTTACACATACATGGAAATGTTCTTAATGTCATTTTCAACCTTCTCTGCAAAGTCCATCATCAATGGACAAAAAAAATCAAAGTGGCTTGACACTTTTTCCAAGTGTTCCATCAAGAAAGTGCCTGTGCCGTTGTTCATTGAAGATCGGGAGCAAATTGATGTTATCTTCACTCACCTGACTTCCATTCTGGACAGCACACCCACACACACCCACAGTGACCAGATCAGATTCATTATGGATGTCCTTTTTCCAGAGGTAGGTCTCGTGTGTTAGTTGTGCTCTGTATGGTGTCAGATTCAAATAGTTTTTAATGTCAAATAGTTTATCCATAATGTTAGACCATTGCTCTAAAAATAATAGTTTTTGTGCTTAATATAGAAAAGGCACTTTTGATTTTGTTGTTAAAAAAACGAAACATGCAAAATGATGCTTGGCTTATTTGGGCTGTGATAAATCTCAATTATTTCTCTGCTAGTCCATCATCTGTGCTCTCGCTGTTGTGGGACATGTGTCCATCTTGGAGGCTGAGGAGAAATTCCTGCGAGGACCTGTCATTGACGCAAGGTACTGTAAGGATCTTATAAAGGAAAAAATGTTCAAACATGAGACATGACATCCTGCCATTATTTATAAATAACCATTGTTTCAACGACTATTCAACTTTAGCTTCTTTTTTCTCTATTTCTTTTATCAGTGAGCGGGAGCACTTTGACAGGAGGATAAAAAAACAACTAAAGAAGAGTGGCAAGCCATAGGAGAGTCATCTACGGGAGTCATCCTATACATGGTGTTAATAAATAACTTTTTTTTGGTGAACAACAATATTGTCTCTTTCTTTTAAACGGCCCTTGGAATTTTAGAAAAGGGTTAAATTGTGTTTGTCTTCATTAAATGCTATGTAGGACACTGTTTTGTAGCTGTATGATGACCAATTGTGAATAGTACAGCAGATATTTCATTGAGGATCCATATACACAGTACTGTATGTCTAATGGGCTATATGGCTAATACCTAAATGTAACTTAATATAAATTTACAACAACATATATTAGTCAGTCTCCTGTATATAAAAACAGTTTAAAAACAATTAATTCTACAGTAGGTCATATATAATTACTTTATCCATCTGATCCAACTATGTGTAATAATATTTTTTACATTTACAAAAACAATAGTCTTCTGTAGGCTGAGTGCAGAGTGAAGCCCAACTGAACATCTGGATGTTTTAATCCGTAGTGCAGATTATTCCACTGTCTATGACGTTTATTTAAATGAACAAATACCTAAAAAATTGTAAAAGTCTATAGACGGGACGGTTATTAATGTGTTAGTTTCGAGCGTCGATTTAATTATGTTATTTCGTCGTATATCCTTCTCCCCCTACTGGACGCATTGGGAACAACAGGGGCGTAAAACTGTCAGGGGCGTAAAACTGTCAGGGGCGTATATCTGCCGGCTCCAGGTCTGCAGCCTCCCCATATAGGGCATCCATGCACCATTAACCCCCACCCCACATTTATTCTGATTCAATGGGCATTTTTTATATCGGTCATTGTGCAACGTGAACGGAAATGTTCTATTTCCTGACATTTGTTACATTTGATTTGACATACAAAAATCGATTAAATCATTATTCACCACGTGCTTGAGTTCTGGTTTCCCGTTAGAGTACTTTCAATTTTGATTTCATCACAAAACAACGGCCAAAAATAAAAGGAAGAAATAAAAAAAAGGCCTCGTAGCCTAATTCTTATTGGAAAACCACCTGTTCTTTAACAATCACTGTAATTGAGGACGTTTATTAAAAAAACTTACTTGCAGCGTTGGTCTGGAGCATCAGAAACGATTTGCAAAATGGTTTCTTTTTTTTTTCACTTTTACTATAGTCACATGACAAGTGACCTTTGTCAACAACCAGTGTTCTGCTACATTTACGATTTTTAAAGCCTTTAGATTTGTTCACGGATAAGCATTGACTGGTCGTTCTAACATCATCATATATTATGCCTTAATAAAGCTTAAGTCACTTTTGTGTCTTGAATTTTCAGTCAGCCTTGAATTGATTTGTGTTTGTCAGATCTTTACCAAGTTCAAATCATGTCAGCAAACCAATTGTGAGATGTGTTCATATTAAAGGTGACAGAATAAGTGTAGCTTATTATATATATTCGAGGCACCCGGAATTATATAATTTCTGGGTGCCTCGAATTGGTTTATCCCGATGAGTAAATTTAAATAGCCTTGTTTAACTTCACTCAATTTCTATTAGCCTGCCCTGGACCCTAAACTAACAAAGCGCATTTTCATATTTTTTTAAATTTATTTTTTTATTAGGCCTACTTGTTGAATATTCTGCGTTTGTCTAAAACACTTTCAGTTTTGTTTATACAAACATAAAACAATTGACATTAGGAGCTAGGCCATATACACTTTATGAATAACACACATAGGCCTAATTGTTAAAAACTGTTTCTTATTCAAAACGGACCGGTTGAAAAATCAGATTAAAACTGCACTGATTTAAGCATGAAATTCAACCATGTTATTTTCTTTAATTGCCTTATAATTAGACCCATAATCTCTGTAAAGTAACAGCGCAGTCAGCAAATTTAATTTAGCCAAACTAAATTTAATCATTAAAATAGATTTAATCATTTAACAAAGTCTACTTGTTTTATAATAGGCCCAAAAAAAAAAGTCATTTAAAAAGGCAAAAGAAAGGGTAGCATTTGGCATTAAATTTTATACAGATACAATTGAAATGCAACATAAATCCCTCTGGGCTTCTTGGTCCGAAAATGACCGAAAACTTTTACGTTTTGAATTGTTTAATTTGTTTGCTTCATCGGAGGGGGATGAAACTTGGTGACTTTTGTTGTATTACCTATATGAACACACAAAAAAATCAAGGAGATGATTCTGATATGTTAAAAGGTCGTAAAAAAAATAGTCACACTTAGCTTCCTCCCGGTCGAAAATGACCGACATAGGAAATGAATGGGAAATACGAAAAAATAGGAAAACTCAGAGAAACTTTTGGTGGTACAAACTACAGATCAGCCACTGTGCAGAAAAAAAGTGTGCAGCAATGAAGGGGTGACATTCTAAAACATTAAGAGTGCCCCCCCCCCACACACACACACACCCACGCACACAAACACACATACACAGATAAACTGGCAAGACTGCAACAGCAAATTTGTAGAATATGCAAAATAAAATCAATAAATGAAAAACAATCTTTTCTGCACACACAAACACACACACACAGATAGAGAGAGAGAGAGAGAGAGAGAGAGAGAGAGAGAGAGATTAACTGGTAAGACTGCAACAGCAAATTTTGAGAATATGCAAAAATAAATAAATAAAAAATACCTATTTATTGCAAAATGTCTGTATAAAGTGTTTTGAATTATCACTAACCATCCCTTATTTTGTTCAATTATTTGAATGATCAAATACTGAGTAACAAAAATGTTTGCATTGTGTTCCCTTTCTAACCAAATGCTATAGTTTGATTGTAATCATAATGCAAAACCTGATACTTATCTAAAAAAAAATTGTTAAAAAAATAAAGTAGTCTTTAAGAATATCTAAATGTATATCTAAATAAAAAATAAAAAAACAGAATAAGATAGATAAATCATGTCTAAAACAACAAAAGGATTCAAAAAGCCTTTCAATGTATTTATATAGGAAGCTATAGGCAGCCTACAGGCTGGTACAGGACATTGCACACATTTAACTATTTTTTAAAGCCACTAGATGACGTTCTTCTACTTGAACATTTTTTTTTTTAGGCTGGCACTCTATTTTGATGTGAAATGTTGCATTTATTGAATATTAATTCTAATGGAAAAAATAGCTCATTAAAATTATATAATTAATGCAAAGTATCATAAAAAACTCTACAAATTCTAAATAATAATCAGAAAATATTATAGAACAAAAATATATTTGATTGGTTATCCTGGGAAAAAATAAAGTTACATTTTAAGGCTTCGTCCGTTTTTGACCGGGAGGAAGCTAAGTGTAATCCATTTACGAAGAAGCCCAGAGGGATAACCATAAAATATAAAAAAAATTCAGAAATTTCTGAAGTTAATTCAGGCGCTAGGTGAATCTTACAATGGCTCAGGAACAACAATGTACAATTGAAGATTATACGATTTAGCCACTACATATACTGTAACTGCAACAGAATTTCAACACACACAAAAAAATTGAACATGGACATGAAGACTTTGCATAACAAATAGCGGTCACAACATCGGTGTTTCAAAATCAGTTAGTCTCCAATTACAATTTGTACCAATATTCTCAGATCAGAACAGTTCATATCTGAATATATAATGAACATTTTAGATTATGCTGTACAGACATCACATCATCATACATATTAATGTATCCTCACAGATACAGTATTATAGTGACTCTTCTGAGGATCCTCACCTGACAAATATATATATATATATATATATATATATATATATATATATATATATTTATTAACGCCGACTGTCGCAAATTCGCATCAAACCCCTTCCATTCAGACTGCAGGCGAGATAGCGTGTGTATTCCCCCAATGCCTGTTTGTGCACATTCGATACATACCTAGGAACCTTTTGCACACACTGGTTTGTCATAGGACCGTTCGGAGTGGGGGTTCACGGAAGCGGCAAGGGGGTAATCTATCCGCCGGAAACTGAAGCCTCCCGGGCGCCGCCATTGTAGCAGACTATCACCTGCTGTTAGCATTCCATTGACTCCCATTCATTTTGGCGTCACTTTGACAGCGAATAACTTTACATCTGAGGCGTTTAAAGACTCCATTGGTCCATTATTTATTTCTAAAGAAACACGACAATGTATAAAAGGCTCCATTACCTTGGCTCTTATGTTATGGCCCCGTAGAAGCAGTTTTTGTAAAAATAGGCTAACGATTGCGTCATACCCAATCGACTCTCCATCGCACAGTCGAGAAATTACCGTATAGACAGGCGAAGAAGCTTGCAGGCAATCGGGAGGACGTGGAGGTGTAACCGGTGGCTCACGGCACCAGCTATGGAAAACATTTGTCTGCGTTGTGTAAATTTGTTGAGGAAGACACTGGACCACAGGCGACGGTTTCACTAGCTTTACTTTCAAATCTGATACACAAAACATATAGGACAGTCTGAGTGAGACGCCCCTACATCACTCTATAAAACAAATGTGACGTACATTTAGTCACCATGTGCTTTCACCTCCACATATATGGATCAAAGTCAAAAATAGAACTTAATTAGGATAAAATCACCAAAATAAACATATAGATAAGTAAAAGAACACAATACACATAAATTGTAGTGAAAATATAAACATAAAACCAACTATTAAAGTAAAGATTAATTAAGATTAACAAGAGCCAAAAATAACTCACCTCCACCCATTAACAATGCTAAGAGGAAGAGGTGGAGACAAAACCGGAAATTTTAAGGCTCATGATGACGTCACAGCAATTAAAGGGAAACACTCATTCTCAGACAAGTATATCAGTATATATTATAACAAACAATACATACATTTTAACAGAACATTTTCTGTCCCTGTTACAGAGGCATAAAGTCAAGGGAGAAGCCCATAGAGAGTCATAAAGTTGATCCTGCTGCTAGTTCATAGACAGCTAATACTCACGCTCTCCGTCTCTGCGAGATTCTGAGAATTATTTAGATTTCATTCGGCACAGCAACTAGAAGACAGACAGTTTGCTCATGTGACATTACGTCGTCAAGCTCAGGTTGAGCCTGCGCAGTAACCCTGGCCATCAGCTTTTAAAGCAGCACTATGTAACTTTTTCAACCTTTATAATATTTTTCCAAAACCCTTGAGATGGTACATTGACTTACAATAGGTTGAATGACAGGTCTGCCATAGCCTGACGTATTTTTGAGTGTATTTGAGCATTAAAAAAGAAAGAAATCAAAGAAATCATGTAGCCCACAACAATTTAACGTTCAATATCAATTTGAGTGCTAAATTTGGCAATGACAGTTATGATTAGCAATATTTTAATAGCTTCAATGTGGATGAGTTTAATTCCAATATCATTATGATTGTAGGCCTTATACTAAAGACTTATTTATTCTTGCTTCATCTCAGCTCTGACCAAGATCTTCTCAATCCATTTCACCTGTAAATAAAATAATCATTTGTAAGAGTACTAAACCAACAATAATCATTCAATATCACTTATGTACATGTATATTTCTAATAATGCTGTTTACATTAATAGTCATTTTAAAAAGTAATACATCACATAAACTTGTGTGGTAAACTATGATAAACTTCACATTTGTCGAAGCAATGTGACGCTTGTGAAAGTAAAAACACACGAAAGAGACAGAGACATTGAACATGTGAGGCTGGACGGCTGTGAGCTGAAGCTGGAATCTGCTCTGGTTTTATGCGTTTACAATCTGTGTACATCTATCAGTCTAATTATGTTCTATCAAATTCTAATGATTGTGTACTGATGCAATTCATAAAGATATTGTTCAATAAAGTTGTTTGTTCCTTAGTTTTTTCTCAAGAAACCACTAAAGTACAAACCCCGCCCCCAGCTGATTCTAAAGATTTCATAGGTCATGTTAAGTCAGGTCATCTTTATTTATATAGCGCTTTTTACAATACAGATTTTTTACAAAGCAGCTTTAAGGCCTGTTCACACCAGGACGAATTTCACGTGCGATTTTCGCCGACGTTTAACGCCTCGTGACTAAACAAAGGGCACCAATGTGAGTGTGCACACTGACGTGAAAAACGCCACGCGTAAAAGCGTAAGTTTTTTTAAAAAACGCCTCGGGTTCGTTTTTTTGGTTTGGCGCGCCGCGTCAAAAACTATCCGACCAATGAGAGTGACGCTTTTGCTCACGTGTCTGGAGATTCTGAAGTTACAGTAAAACACAACTTGGGGGCGCTCAAACACAAAACGGTCTTGCCGAGCACACACACGTAACGGCGAAGAAGATATGCGCCAAGTAGCGTCTACACTGCCGTGAAGAAATAAGACGAGGAAGATGCAAGGCAAGATGAATGTAGAGCTGCTGGTCTCATTGGTGTCGGAACATAAAGAACTATATGACACCTTGTGTACCGGGGTATTTCTCTTTTACATTAAGCGCCATCTAATGTCAGGGAATGAATTTGCATCACTCGGCTCATCGTCAGCAAAAATCGCTTGGGTGTGAACACAAAAAACGTGTTGAAAAACGCTGGCGAATAACGCGCACAGATATTCGTCCCAGTGTGTACGGGCCTTTACAGTGATAATAGGAAATGGCTGTACAGCAGCTCTAGAATAAAGTCATTTTCCAGTTTAAGTAAGTTCAGGGTTGATTCATTTCTGTTGTAAAAATCATTATAGAGCCATTTACACGACACAGTTTTCAACAGAAAACTTTGAATGCATTCTGCTCGTTCGTGTATATGACACAGCATGTTGTAGGCCTGAGAATGCAAACTTTGAAACAGGTTTCAATGTGCAAGTTTTTGAAAACGATAAACTTCATAAACGTGAAAACAGTGACGGCGTGCACATGCAGAGCCTATATCGTGTTTAGTCTATAGGTATGCACATTTGAATGCTTATGTGTGCAGGCGCGTATATTTCTTTACGAAGTGACATCGCCAACTACTTGTTTGGCCTGCATAATACAGCGCTTTAACCTTAGAAGTTATGTAGCACATCATAGTAGAGAGCATTACGGTTTTTCAGTTTTTCACAATCAGATCCATCCATGATTTTTCTGAAGTCTGAACTTTCTTGGCAGGTGACTGTGTGAATGACCAATGATTTAGAATTAACTGTGCGGTGGGCTTGAGCTTAACATGGTTTTCAATCAATTTACATTTTGGGTAACGCTTTACATTACAGCCCGGAAAGTACTGTGTAATTAAAGCGATTTTACAGCGTAACCGTCGGTAATTATAGTGTACCTATAACGTACTTACAATATAAGTATAAGGGAACAATATTTTAAGTTCGGGGAATAAAGTGGTAACAACCAGGAGAATTAAAAAAAATATTTATACTGTAAGTATTATAGAACTAAGGGGTACTTATTCTACTATTATGATATAACAATCTTACATTTGGGAGCAATTTAGCAAGAACATACACTGAGTATATTTTTGTAATAATGGTGAACCAGTACTGTATAGGCTTTTTGAAAATTACAGGGTACATATCTATGCATTTAGAAAGTAATATTTTTAACAAAAGTGCACTGAAAACTAAAACTATTGCAACTTTTGCTTAAATCTTGGGGAAAGATACTCTTGTTTCATGTAGTGGTGCTTGTTACCCCTTTGTTCCATGTAGTTACAGGGTAAGTGTGACATTGCGGGCCGTAAATTAAAGTGATGCTTGTTACCCTCTTGTTCAATGTAGTTACAGGGTAACTGTATTATACAAGCACCACTTACCCTGTAACCACATGAAACAAGATATATTTCCCAGTATTTGAAAAAATTGCAATAGTCTTAGCTTTTCTTGCCTTGAAACATCTTAGCCCAAACTTAAACATCTGCACTTTTGCTACTAAAAAAAGGTTTAAAAAAGCAACAAAAAAAAAAAAGGATAAATGCATAGATATGTACCCTGTCATTTTTAAAAAGCCTAAACAGTATATTGGCAAACAATTATTACAAAAAGATACTCAGTGTATGTTCTTGCTAAATTGCTCCCAAATGTAAGATTGTTGTATGTATCATAATAGTAAAATAAGTACCCCTTAGTTCTATAATACTTACAGTATATATATATATATATTTTTTTTATTCTCCTGGTTGTTACCCCTTTATTACCCAAACTTTACATATTGTTCCCTTATACTTACATGCAAGTACTTTATAGGTACACTATAATTACAGAGAGTTACACTGTAAATTCCTCTTAATTACACAGTACTTTCCGGGCTGTAATCTAAAGCGTTACCACATTTTGCCCTCATTGTTTCAGTAAAACTTAATTATATTTTCCTTGCACAAAAATTGAAAGAAAAATTTAAGTATCTTTAACATCACTGATGTTTACTCACCTCAGTGTACAGTTTGAGTCTCGGATCACGTCTCTGAGCTGCTTTGAGTCTCTGATCATATTGTTACTCAGATCAAGCTCTTTTAAAAACTGCAGTGCTTTTGAGTTTGTCAAAGACTGAGTTAAAGCAGAAACATCTGTAATGCCACAGTCCCTTAGGCTAGAAAGAGTCAAACAGACAGAGATCATCTTACTTTCACCAGATCACAAAACACATGACTAAGGTAAATTATTTTCCATAAATACACTGTAAACAGTCTTTTCAGGAGAGAGTATAAAGTGTCTTGTTTTAAACGGTTGAAGTGTTTGTTAAAGAGAAACTCCACACAAGGTTACAGTTGATTTATATATGGTTTATTGTTTGAAAAGTTTAAAATATTATTATTTTTCTCACAAACACCTATTGTTTTTTCTGTTGCTCTGGGGTCATATGGATAAACATTGTGTGTGCTTTATGAAGTGTCATCTTTGGAGGACCAGTACATAAAGACAGATTATTTATCTAGAAATCTTCATTCGTTCATCTGAATAAACTCATATACATCTGAAACTGTATTGAGGAATGTAAATGATGAAACTTTCAGTTTTGGGTTGAGTATCTCTTTATCACTACACTACACTTTTGTCCCTCTATTGGTGAAAAATAAAACTAAATACTGGAGTTACTTTTCTCTGTGTAAGTGTGTATGATGCAAGTAATTTCCCATGAAATCCATACAAACTAAAATACAGTTTAATATTACAGGTTTATCAAAGTGTATTTGGGTAAAGCCACAGTTTGGGAGACTGATCTTTTTGCAGTCTCAGATTAATAACATGTTATTTTTTAAATAAATAAAAAATGCATAGTGTAGCTTTAAACATTTTGATTCTTTAAGTCGTTTTCATCTCAGGTGGTACAAAGCACAAACAGGCCTGGATTTACACTTTGTTGAACACCTATTGATCTTTAAATCAGACAGAGCATTTCAAGCTCCTCTAAACAGACGGGAAGAGTTTTGAAATAGACTAAATTGCTACAGATGTATAAATGTATTTGTTTGGCTTACAAAACTTCTACATTTTACTATTGTGGTGTGTGTGTGTGTGTGTGTGTGTGTGTGTGTGTGTGTGTGTGTGTGTGTGTGTGTGTGTGTGTGTGTGTGTGTGTGTGTGTGTGAGAGAGTGCGTGCGTGTGTTAGATTCCACAGATCTGCAAAAGGAAAGAGTCAAAGAACTGATGTGGGTCTCAAACACATGATTCTGAACTACAGGAATATTAATATTAAACAAAATATGATATCCAAAATGTGGTTTATGTCCATAAGGGAAGTTTGAGAACCACTGTTGTATGTGAATGTTACTGACCTCAATCTCTCCAGTTTACAGTGTGAATCCTTCAGTACATCACATAAGTGATTCAATCCTGTGTTTTCTATTTTATTCTTACTGAGGTCCAGCTCTCTCAGGTGTGATGGGTTTGATTTCGGAGCTGAAGTCAGGATGAGACACTGTTTCTCTGTAATACTGCATTCACACAGACTGAAGACAGAAAGAGAAAAGACAATGACTCAGATCTATGTGAACCACCTAACTGAAGTGCTACATCAGGCACTTAGTTTAATTCCCATACTCTGTTTTTAAGGCTGTCACAAGTTCTGTGTGCTGGAAGATGTTGTTTATTCTCTTTCATTTTTCTTCTATTGATTTCTCTTTTCTTTACTCTTTACCGTAGCAGTAGATTTTTTTTTTCCACATTTCCACAATCAGTACATTCTTCAAATTTAATACCATAGACCTTAGTCAGGCTTAATTTGAGCCGGAACACGCCGGAACATGTTCCGGCACCTCTGACGTTGGATCCGGAACCTTTTTTATTGGATCCGGCACCTCCTGTCACTATGGAAAATTAGTCGCCTAAGTGAAAAAAAATACTGTTTGTGTAGTGTTCAATGGTGTTATCTATATTTTTAGTCTTTATTTCCCATTGAAGTTGCACAAAAATCTTGTGTTTGCACTGCAGTTTCGATGCGAGGTGAACTTTAATTCAGGGTAAAGCGCGTCGCACACCGGGCGAGAAGCGCAGCGCCACACGAACACATTCTCTATGAGTGTACACAACAGCAGCGCCATTCGGCGTCGTTAATGTAACTTATATAGCTACTATCTGACTTCACCCTGTGGTGCAATATACATTTAGTTTTACATTCATTTACAGAAATCAGTTGCTTGAATGAAAATTGCTGATGTTATCGGATTTTCATGAATTTTTCTCAATTAATTTCATTCAGTTAACGGACGCTCTGAGGTAAAGTGTTCAGAGTCTGCAGACTAGCAACGATTGTATTTAATTGTACAGTACAATCACATAATACAGACATTATCTTAATTCCATAATGTCCTTAAACATTATTGCTGGCCATAAACTGAGAAAGTGCGCGTCCGGTGAGCGATACCTCGAGTTGTCCTAGACGCGACGCTTCTCGTCCGGTGTGACAGAAGGGGGAGAGGGAGCGGACTCGGAGGCACTTCAAGTGACAAATGCGCAAGTAGTGCTGGTTGAGATTGCTGTTAGCCTCGTTTCACTCAGGAGAAAAATGTCAAAAAGACAACAAAGTTTGCTTAACTATTTCCAAATACGCTGGTCAGATCCCAAACAAGCAAAAAATTCGCACCTATGCAGTGCATGTTCTGAAATTAAAATAAACATTGCCCTGATACACACACTCACAGCGTTGTTAAGTTTTTTTTTGTTTTTTTTTGTCAGAGAAGCTACATAGCTTCTCTGACTAAAAAAACCTTAACAACGCTGTGTGTGTGTGTGTATGTAGGCAGTGTAAAAAAAAAATTCGTTCCGTTACCTCCAACCCCCGTTTTGAGTCGCCGGACCCACCCCCCCCTCTGCGCTCCGGGACCTCCCCCTTTACAAATTAAGCACTGTAGATGACATATTTAATTATATGTGGATGAAAATGAGGTTGTTAGAAAAATTTTAATATATAGCAATGCCCTAATATTTATTAAAAGACATTTCAAATAAAGTGTAACAGAAGGTGCAGAACTATAAACACTATTACTGGAGTCCTGTTGTCTTAAAATAAACTGTAAACTGTAATCTCACAGTAACTGCTGTACAGTGTAATGTTACTAACCGTAGTTTCTCCAGCTTGCACTGTGGGTTCATCAGTAGATCACTGAGGTTTCTCACTCCAGAGTCTCCTAGTTCATTCTGACTCAGGTCCAGCTCTCTCAGGTGTGATGGGTTTGAGTTCAGAGCTGAAGTCACAGCAGAACAACCTTCATCTGTCATATCACAGTCTCTTAACCTACATTTGGAGAAATGAGAAAAAGAAAATCTTCATTTTACAAAGTTATAGCACCTTCATAACAAATAAAGGACAAATTCCACACTGATGTTTTACGCCCTTCAAATGCAGAGGAGACACGATCTGTAGGGACGTTCAAAACAAAAGTGAACAACTGAATCCCTTCATGAAGGGCCTTTCCACAAGTCTGTTAAGGGTACATGTGATGGTCACTTTTTAATTTTACATTACACTTTTATAATTTATGGTCATGTGGCCCCGGATGGTGCATCCCTTCATTTTAAAGACAGATGATGGGAGAGTTTGAGTAAAGATATGATCAGAATAATAAGTTGTTTTGTTTGTGATATATAGGCCTATTACACACATCTTCATCTTGAATTTCATATGAAGTTTAAATAATTGAATAGGTAAGAAATATTTTTAATAGTAGACATGTAAGGTAAATGTGACTATACCAGAGTCCAAAGAAGAGACGGCAAGTTTGTATACATTTGAGAGCAGAGAGGGAACGCACCCACAAACAAAAAGCATATTTTAAAAGGTTCATTACAAAATAAATATGAATTTCCAGAAATTATATTGTTGTAAGAATGTTAACGTAAGAAAAGCTAATGGGCAGCTGGACGCCATACTGTGTTGGCATGGTAACGTTCCAAGTGAAGATAATGAGGAAATTACATTGTCTTTTTCTTCACCAAGTGCGCTCCAAACAGCTTCATTATGACACACAAAAGCCCTGATGCCCTTAAAGTCCCCATTTCAAGGACTATCAGAGTGAGAAGGGCATAAGGATGCTCACTTCCAATTGTAATTCACCAAAACTGTGAATTCAGTGTCTTGATTTAAACTGTAGAAGTGATATTAAGAATTATGATTGATGTATGTGAATGTTACTGACCTCAATCTCTCCAGTTTACAGTGTGAATCCTTCAGTACGTCACATAAGTGATTCACTCCTGTGTTTTCTAGTTTATTCTTACTGAGTTCCAGTTCTCTAAGGTGTGATGGGTTTGATTTCAGAGCTGAAGTCACAGCAGAACATCCTTCATCTGTCATATCACAGTAACTTAAGCTACATTTGGAGAAATGAGAAAAAGAAAATCTTCATTTTACAAAGTTATAGCACCTTCATAACAAATAAAGGACAAATTCCACACTGATGTTTTACGCCCTTCAAATGCAGAGGAGACACGATCTGTAGGGACGTTCAAAACGAAAGTGAACAACTGAATCCCTTCATGAAGGGCCTTTCCACAAGTCTGTTAAGGGTACATGTGATGGTCACTTTTTAATTTTACATTACACTTTTATAATTTATGGTCATGTGACCCAGGGTGACGAGTCCTTGTGATTCATTTTAAAGACAGATGATGGGAGAGTTTGAGTAAAGATATGATCAGAATAATAAGTTGTTTTGTTTGTGATATATAGGCCTATTACACACATCTTCATCTTGAATTTCATATGAAGTTTAAATAAGTTAATAGGTAAGAAATGTTTTTAATAGTAAATATGTAAGGTAATGTGACTATACCAGAGCCCAAAGAAGAGACGGCAAGTTTGTATACATTTGAGAGCAGAGAGGGAACGCACCCATAAACAAAAAACATATTTTAAAAGGTTCATTACAAAATAAATATTCATTTAAAAAAATCATATTGTTGTAAAAATGTTAACGTAAGAAAAGCTAATGGGCAGCTGGACACCATACTGTGTTGGCATGGTAACGTTCCAAGTGAAGATAATGAGGAAATTACATTGTCTTTTTCTTCACCAAGTGCGCTCCAAACAGCTTCATTATGACACACAAAAGCCCTGATGCCCTTAAAGTCCCCATTTCAAGGACTATCAGAGTGAGAAGGGCAAAAGGATGCTCACTTCCAATTGGAATTCACCAAAACTGTGAATTCAGTGTCTTGTTAAACTGTAGAAGTGATATTAAGAATTATGATTGATGTATGTGATTGTTACTGACCTCAATCTCTCCAGTTTACAGTGTGAATCCTTCAGTACGTCACATAAGTGATTCACTCCTGTGTTTCTTATTTCATTTATACTCAGGTTCAGTTCTCTCAGGAGTGATGGGTTTGATTTCAGAGCTGAAGTCAGACTGAGACACTGTTTCTCTGTAATACTGCATTTATACAGCCTGAAGACAAAAATAAAAAAAGACTAACAGAAGTGCTACATCAGTCACTAAGTTTAATTCCCATACTGTCACACTAGTTCTGTGTGCTGGAAAATGTCAATTCTTCTCTATTATTTTTCAACAAAATCTTTTGTCTGTTTTCTTTATCGTTGCAGCAGATTTCTGCAGAATGTCATTTAGACAATCAGTGCATTGTATAAAATTCTTCAACTTTAACGCAATAGAGTCAGGTTAAACAACATTGAATTTTATGTGAATGAAAATTAGGTTGTGAGAAAAATGTACGTATATAGCCTATGTAAACTGGTACAATACGATTTACATGTATTACTTACTAGTTAAAAGACATTTAAAATAAAGTGTAACAGAAGGTGCCGAGCTATAAACACTATTACTGGAGTCCTGTTGTCTTAAAATAAACTGTAAACTGTAATCTCACAGTAACTGCTGTACAGTGTAATGTTACTAACTGTAGTTTCTCCAGCTTGCACTGTGGGTTCATCAGTAGATCACTGAGGTTTTTCACTCCAGAGTCTCCTAGTTCATTCCAACTCAGGTTCAGCTCTCTCAGGTGTGATGGGTTTGATTTCAGAGCTGAAGTCAGGATGAGACACTGTTTCTCTGTAATACTGCATTTACACAAGCTGAAGAAAGAAAGAGAAAAAAAAATGACTCAGATCAATGTGAACCACTTAAATGAAGTGGTTCATAAGACACTGCATGTTAATCTCATAATCCGTTTTTAAGGCTGTCACACTAGTTCTGTGTGCTGGAATATGTCGATTCTTCTCTATAAATTTTCAACAATATCTTTTGTCTGTTTTTTTTTTTTTATTCTTTATCGTTACAGATTTCTGCAGAATGACATTTACACAATCAACACATTGTATCAAATTCTTCAACTTTAACGCAATAGACTTTAGTCAGGTTAGACTCCATATTGAATTTTATATGGATGAAAATGAGGTTGTGAGAAAAAAATTAAATATATACTGGAACACTAAGAATCAATACTTACTAGTTAAAAGAC
Organism: Semotilus atromaculatus; assembly: GCA_031834385.1. Taxonomy (NCBI): domain Eukaryota; kingdom Metazoa; phylum Chordata; class Actinopteri; order Cypriniformes; family Leuciscidae; genus Semotilus; species Semotilus atromaculatus. Next base: position 8,430,365 of record JAULUF010000013.1, on the reverse strand, counting down.
ATTTGAAATAAAGTGTAACAGAAGGTGCCGAGCTTAAACCGTAAACTGTAATCTCACAGTAACTGCTGTACAGTAAAATGTTACCAACTTTAGATTTTCCAGCTTGCACTGTGGGTTCATCAGTAGATCACTGAGGTTTCTCACTCCAGAGTCTCCTAGTTTATTCACACTCAGGTTCAGATCTCTCAGGTGTGATGGGTTTGATTTCGGAGCTGAAGTCAGGATGAGACACTGTTTCTCTGTAATACTGCATTTATACAAGCTGAAGACAGAAAGAGAAAAGACAGCGACTCAGATCTATGATGGGGGGGGGGGGGGGGGGGAATTATAGTTTTTTGTTGTATCATACACGGATGCATTGATAACATAACTGCAATAAAGTAATAGCCTAGTTAACAATTATTTGTTTACATAGGATAATAATGTATTTTATTTTATCTAAGCTAAAACTTATGAGTATGACAGAACTTTAAATCAAAGTGCCATGGTAGGTCAAACTAACTTTACTTAACATTTTCTTATATTGAAAATGTTAATTTCCTGTCATCTCTTAGCATATCTGAAAGGCAGGTTTTCCTGATATCTGTAATTATTAGCAGAAAACACATTGTTTAGTCAATAATTCAAGAAGGTACTCTGGATTCTAACATTTATTAGGTCTAAAAAGTAGTTATTGTAATTGTTTAACTATAGTATTTATTACAATAAGGACATAATCATTGATGTCTCCTCATTACCATAAGGCCAATGTTAACCTTTTTTCATTCTTTTTTTATGTTTAGCATTTGCAATGAGAAATAGCAACCCACACAATTCAGAAACTATATACATGCCACAGTTGTAATAGAAAACTTTAGTGAAAAATCTATTCCCTTGAAAGATGATCTATTATAAATTCTACAAGTTAGTCAACATTTATCACAATAAATACAATAGAATTTGATAAATTCTAGTAATAGTGGTCATGAGTTATTTAAAAGGTTTTCTAATTTATGTTGTTGCAGGAAGACGTTTTCTCCTCTTTTCATCAGTCTTTTTGGTTTATGTGGCTGTTTTAGATCATGTTTGACTTTCTCCATTGTGTTTTAAAGTAGTCAATTCTCAATATAATTCAAATAGATTGCACAGGGGTAAACACTCCAATAACCAAAACAAGCAAGTACAACCCAACAACTACGTCCCAGGTCATGTCTGATAGTAGTTTGTCATTTGAAAATCACTACACATATTAACTGAAAAAAGAAAAAATGATCAGAATAATTAAGTTGGCTTGTGAGAGCCAACTTACTGAAATCCTATTTAAACTTAATATTATTATTCTTCTTACTCTGAAAAAAGCAACTCAATCTCGTCCTAGAGCTTTAACTCCACACTTCAAACTCTGCTCCGACACTCAGACTGTTCTGACTTAGTGTGCTATATCTGTTCAGACTGATTTGACTTTCAGTTTTCTTAAACATTAATATTTAAAATCATATCTATCTATCTATCTATCTATCTATCTATCTATCTATCTATCTATCTATCTATCTATCTATCTATCTATCTATCTATCTATCTATCTATCTATCTATCTATCCTTATAAACTCTTAAACTCATAATAAATTAATAAACTCTAAACTTGAACTCAAGACTTATTTAAACTTATAAACTAATTAACTTATAAACTCATGAAATCATACACTTATGAACGCTTAAACTCATAAATTAATAAACTCTGAACTATTACTCATTTAAACTTATAAACTCAAACTCATAAATTCATACACTTATGAACTATATGCATTTGTACACTTATGAACTCATATTTATTCTTTCTTTCAAACTAATCTGTCTATCTTTCTAAATAATATTTCTTTCTTTCTAACTAATCTTTCTTTCTAACTAATCTTTCTTTCTTTCTATGTAATCTTTCTTTCTTTCTTTCTAACTAATCTTTCTTTCTTTCTAACTAATCTATCTTTTTTCTTTCAAACTAATCTTTCTTTCTTTCTAACTGACCTTTCTTTCTTTCTGTCTAACTAATCTTTCTTTCTTTCTTTCTTTCTTTCTTTCTTTCTTTCTTTCTTTCTTTCTTTCTTTCTTTCTTTCTAACTAATCCATCTTTCTTTTTTCTTTCTTTCTTTCTTACAAATCTTTCTTTCTTTCTCTTTCTTTCTTTCTTTCTTTCTTTCCTTCTTTCTAACTAATCTATCTATCTTTTTTCTAACTAATATTTCTTTTTTTCTTTCTAACTAATCTTTCTTTCTTTCTAACTATCTTTCTAACTAATCTTTCTTTTTAACTAGTCTATATTTTTTCTTTTCAACTAATCTATATTTTTTCTTTCTAACTAATCTATCTTTTTTCTTTAACTAATCTATCTTTTTTCTTTCAAACTAATCTTTCTTTCTTTCAAACTGACCTTTCTTTATTTCTAACTAATCTTTCTTTCTTTCTAACTGACCTATCTTTCTTTCTTTCTTTCTTTCTTTCTTTCTAACTAATCTCTCTTTCTTTCTACCTATTCTTTCTTTCTTTCTTATTAATCTTTCTTTTTTCTTTATTTCTTTCTCTTTCTTTCTTTCTTTCTTTCTTTCTAACTAATCCATCTTTCTTTTTTCTTTCTTTCTTACAAATCTTTCTTTCTTTCTTTCTTTTTAACTAATCCATCTTTCTTTTTTCTTTCTTTCTTTCTTACAAATCTTTCTTTCTTTCTTTCCTTCTTTCTAACTAATCTATATATCTTTTTTCTAACTAATATTTCTTTTTTTCTTTCTAACTAATCTTTCTTTCATTGAAACTAATCTTTCTATTATCTATCTATCATTTATCTATCTTTCTAACTAATCTTTCTTTTCTTTCTAACTAATCTATCTTTTTCTTTCAAACTAATCTTTCTTTCTTTCTTTCTTTCTTTCTTTCTAACTGACCTATCTATCTTTCTTTCTTTCTAACTGACCCATCTTTCGTTCTTTCTAACTAATCTTTCTATCTTTCTAACTGACCTATCATTCTTTCTTTCTTTCTTTTTTCTTTCTTTCTAACTAATCTTTCTTTTCTTTCTAACTAATCGTTTTCTTTCTTTCTAACAAATCCATCTATCAAACTTCAAACTACTTTAAACTTCTTCAAACTTTCTGGTCCAAACTTTCACAAGCCAACTTAAAGTTTGTCTTGACGAACTTTTCAATCTAGTCTAATTTGTTTCCTTCAACAGTCAAAAACTGAAATAGTTATTACAATCAATTTATTGTGGTTTTGTGTCTGCAAGGGAAAATCTCCCCTGACTCTATCAATGAGGAAATAGTATTACCAACTGCTGTAACATTACTATTAAAGTTAATAAAAATACTATTTTTAATTTAACCATGTAAAATACTCACTTGAGTGTGTTGAGTTTACAGTGTTTATCCTGCAGTAGAGCAGCGATCTGATTCACTCGTGTGTCTCCTAGTTCATGTTTACTCAGATTCAACTCTCTCAGGAGTAACGGGTTTTTACCCACAATTCCTCTCACATACTGACAGGCTTCCTCTGCAGCAGAACCCAAAAACCTGCAGAAGGGAAGATGAAGCAGGATTCAGTTCAATTCTCAACTAAACTTGGTGTAATTACAAGTTATTTTTGTCTTGAAATCATTCAGTTAACTTTGATGTAACAACATATTATGTAGCTTATTGTATTATTGAAAAAAGTATCATTATAAATAATTTTGCTGCATATAATGTATTTTCTATTATTTCATCACTTCTCACCTCAGTGTCTTCAGTTGACAGTTCTGATCCTGTAGTAAATCATCGAGCTCCTTCACTCCTGATTGTCCAGGATCATTTCCTCTGAGATCCAGCTCTATCAGGTGTGAAGGGTTTGATCTCAGAGCTGAAGCCAGAGCTTTATAACCTTCTTCTGTGATACTGCAGTCTGAAAGTCTAGAAAAAAAGACAATGTAATATTCAGATAATTAATCAGTTACCTATTAAAAGTACCTGAACAAAATAAATTAAATTAAATAAACTGAATTATATTTAGTTCTTTGTACAATTAAAATATAAGTCAGTTGCAAAACAATCTGGTAATGTGGGTCAAACAAAAGGCCCCAAAGAATATATCAACATCACTTTCAAAGTGTCAATTATATAACACTCCACAGGTGTGAAAGTTTTTGATCTGAATGATCCAAAATGTACAGGCAACACATGCTTTGAAATGTCCTAAAAGTTCACATATAAACCCCATTGAAATGTTATGGCAAGACCTGAAATGTCCAGTTCATACTAGAAAGGCTGGGTCTAAGAATGGGTCTAAAATATCTTCACAGTCAGGGGTTAAATTGGGCCGGGGCTCTCCGGGGCTCAGCCCCGGCACATAAGCCTGCTCGTTTGTGTCCTGATGTGCCTGTTTGCAGTCAGTTGCCTACTGGAAATTATGTCACATAAAATTTGATGAAAGTGATGCTTTTTAAAACATATTTCTGACAATAAATGAAATACTTTTGAAATGGCATGTCTATTTTGTCTCGGTGGAGCTGAGATGAGAACAATCGGAACACGGCCATATTCTTGTTCAGCTTAATCTCGTTGTCACACGACCATGATCGCGCACCGCTCGCACATGCGCATCTGTGACACAGATAAATGTATGCAGCAATATATAATGAATGTTCCTGGGAGATTGTGCGGGATGTGGAAGCGCGCAAAAGTTCCAGTCTTCCAGAAATGTACAAAAAGTGCCCAGGCTTGAATGACAAGGTAAGGAAAATAAGACTAAATCAAAATTAAATAACCAAGACTATGTTATGATATAGTCTATGTTAAGACTATATCATAACAAGGTAATACAATGTGTAATCAAGTGATGACTGATTAACAGTAATGTAAATGCTAAATGTCCTAATACCTGTTGATACTACAACAATGCAAAGTATATGGCCTTAACCTTGCAGTTTTTCACATATCATGTAAGACTCAATTTCTCAATTTCTTTGCACAAAACTCTCCAGAAAACGCAATTTAATGGTTTATTTTTCAAAACAAAATTAAGTGCAAGTTGCTTTCAGTTAAAACAGTTAAAACATGCATTTTAGTCTAAGACCCTATTAGGACAAAGTTGGCAATGTGAAAGCAAAATAAACAAGTAGATATCTTAAAGCAGTAAGATCTTTTAAGATTATATGTAAAAAAATTATAATATAAGTCACAAAATGTCAGATCTTACCCCTCTTTCCCAAATTAACAGATTGACATAAATCAATATATACAACACCACTCAGCTCATGTCTTTTCTCTGTTATCTTTAAATGTGCAAGGTATTAAATGTAATGTTAAACGTAAGACACTTTTTTCTTTTTTGCAAGGAGCAAGTAAAAGTTAATTGTTTCTTTCTTCAAGAGACTCATTCAACTGATTTCAGCAGGAGTCTTCTTTTGTTTAAACAGATGGACAGCTAAATTGTTGCAAGTTCAGGCGATAACGAGGGTCACTGGATTATCGTGGTTTTTGAATCAAATTCATATATTTACATCTTCATAAACATTAATCAAGATGTAATTACATGAATCAAATTCTTGATTAATGTTTATGGTTACACTAACAAGGCCACTAATAAGTTGAATGCGCATCGGAGACTGATATAGAAAATAAGAAATTGTTGAATAAAGTCGTTTTTTTTTTTTGCAGCACAAAAAAATATTCTCATCGCTTCATAAAATTAAGGTTGATCCACTGTAGTCACATGGACTATTTTAACCTCTTATACCTTTCATCTAGGAGATGAACCAAGGTCTTACGGGTTTGGAATGACATGAAGGTGTGTAATTAATGACAGAATTTTCATTTTTGGGTGAACTAACTATTTAGTGCCTAAATGATTTAATGATTACCAAAGATGTTGTTAATAGAGGACATTCAAATGTAAGGATGAGTCAAGGAGACTCATTACAAAAGATTTTTAAAAGGATTTACCCAGTTAGTGATTTTATACTTTATACAGAAACAATTTCATTTCGAGGTGGACCCTTGTGGCTTTATTTTGTTCTTCTTTTCCTGAAACACTTGATCACCTATTATTTTACTATGAGGTTCTAAATTTTGGTTTGATATACATAGCTTGTCAGTTCAAATGTAGACAATTCCTTGTATAACCCAACAATATATTTAAATTCTCCTTCTAATTCTCTGATGTTGTAAATTTTGTTTTATTGATGGGTAAATATCACATTTATACTTGTAAATGGAGTTCTTCCGGGCCTCTTCGGAAGGAACACCCTGCAGCTGCCGCTTCAATCTATCGGTTTGGGCTACAAGCAGAATAAGACCAGGCTTGTTCTCGAGTTGAGAGAGTCCGCTGACCAGGGTGTAAGGAACGCGAATCCTAAGGTTCTGACAGGCCAAAAGTGGGACGTCCAAACTGAGGTTGACCAAGCCGTCAGTCATCTGGAACATCAAGAGATTGTCGGCAGAGTCCAGGCAGGAAGAGCAGGGCTAGGGTGGCCAACCACAAAGAGAGGAAGGAGATGGTGGTGGCGGAGGTGACAAGAATGGAGGAAGAGCGCTACAAGATCAAGGCTGTGTCGCAGGGCTGACAGGGAAGGTGGACAACCTGGGAGGGAGTTGTCAACTGAAACATCACCTGGATAGACCTGTGGGAACAGGCAAGGCTCAGCTTCCTTATCCGTTCAACCTACAACACGCTTCCCTGTCCTCGGAATCTTCACCAGTGGTTCGGGAGTGAAGGCTGCACACTCTACAAAACCCCTAACGCCAGCCTCCAGCACATTTTGTCAGGCTGTAAGATTGCTCTCTCCCAGGGACGCTAAAGATGTCGCCACGACCAGGTCCTGAGAAAGCTAGCCGAGGTGATGGAGGGGCGTCGACAGGGTAGCAAAGGGGTACCACCAGCAGAGAACAACAACCACATCAGCTTTGTTTCGGAAGATGGGGGGAGAAGAAACATCAGGCCAAGAGAAACATCTAGGCCGTTTTCCCCTGAGCAGGAGTGGAATATGAGAGTCGATCTTGACAGGCAGCTAAATGTCAAATATTCTAAATGTATATTTGACACTAAGGATAGTGATGTATTCAGTCAACTGTCGAAGCTGGGTCTAATCATTAACAATACGCCGCTGCAGTCGTTTCGGATCTGCAACAACGGACCGAATAGCTTTTCTCACGTCTTTCTCCGCTGCCATTACTGAACTCCAACTCTCAAACTGACGCACTACATCAACGTCATCGTTCTCAGCCACTCCCTCTAATCGCTGATTGGTTCTACAAAAAATTGATTTCTGGAAACCTAAGAATATACAGCAGTCCCAGACGTAGTACTGAAGGAAAATTAAATTGAGCGGAAGTGCGTAGGAGGGCGCAGCCAGGCTATCGACCCTTTGCCTGTTTACCTGGTTTGTCTCAGCCTTGCCTTGTCTGTTCTGTTTGCCACTGTTGGACCCTGCCTGTTTTGATTATTCTAATAAATGCTGCAAATGGATCCTCCTGACTCCGCCTCATCACAACAACTACACGCAAGATTGTCTGAACATTATGGTTACCATAGTTCCAATCATTGCAGTTTTGGGAGAGAGTCGTGTTCCGTATAAACATAGAAAAATTTACGGAACGATTATTTACGATAATTTACGGGACTCACTCTCACATTTAAATGCAGTTGTCACTCCTGAAACTTTACCATGTTTTTGTGGCCTTACATCCAAACAACACATTCTTGTACGTATATTCTGTAAAGAATATCTAAAACAAATCACACTTTTCATTATGGTTGTGTTATTTTTTATTTTTTTCTGTTGACACCACTTACCTCAGTATCTCCAATTTACAATTTATATTCTTCAGTCCAGTGCAGAGCAGCTTCACTCCGGAATCCTGCAGATTATTATTGTTCATGTTCAGCTCTTTCAGATTGGTATCTGATCCAAGAACTGTAGCGAGAGCTGAACAGCTTTTGTCTGTTAAGTCACAATAATTTAACCTACAAGAGAAATAAATCACATCAAATAATTGGATGGAACATATACAATACATTCTCTGAATACAAATATTAAATACTTTCCATTATTTTTACATGAACAGTAAATTTACAGTGAGGAGGGTGAGCTACACTGACATCACTGTTTACCTATTTTCTATATCTTAGTGTTTTTGATACATTTACTAGATAAAACAAACATAAATAGTGTGCTTCGTCCTTTGCTAACTGAAGTTCATGTTTTGCTGAAAATATGTGGTATATGATTAAGAATCATTATAGAGCAATGTAGATAAATGAGATGAGACCAAAACATGACAAATTGCGTTAAAAGACTTACAGAGCTCTTTTGGAGGTTTTGATGACTGCTGATAATCTAATAAGACACTCGTCTGATTTCTTGAATTTCTGAAGCTCAAACTCCTCCATCTCCTCCTCTGATGTCATCAACACAAAGGCCAAAGCAGACCACTGGGCAGGTGAAAGATCAGCAAAAGAAAGACTGCCTTTGCTAAGGTGGGTCTGAATCTCTTTCACCAGACTTTGATCATTCAGTTCATTCAGACAGTAGAACAGATTGATAGATCTCTCTGGAGACAGATCAGATTCTAATTTCTGTTTGATGTACTGAACTATTTCCTTTTTGCTCTGGTCATTGTCTTCTTGCTGTGTCAATAAACCTCGTAAGAGTAGTCGATTAGACTGGAGTGACAAACCGAGGAGGAATCGAAGGAAAAGGTCCAGGTGTCCATTGTCGCTGTCGAGTGCCTTGTCCACTGCAGTCTTGAGCAAATCAATCATGGCTTCATTTTTGTTTTTATGTCCTGCAGACTCTTGAACAAACACACTTTTCTTGTTGATGTCAAGAAACAGATGTGCATAAAGGGCTGCAATAAACTCTTGAATGCTCAAGTGAACAAAGCAGTACATGGTACCAAGAATGATCCCTGTTTCCTCCTTAAAGATCTGGGTACACATGCCTGAATACACTGATGCTTTAGAGGCATCAATACCACATGATACCAGGTCTGTGTCATAGAAGATCAGGTTGTTTTCTTCCAGCTGATGAAATGCCAGTTTCCCCAGTGAAAGGATGGCGTGTTTATCCCAGGAAACATCTGGTGTGTATTTTCCATCATACTTTCGTCTGCTCTGCTGGATCTGAAAGCGGAGAAAGTGTGTGTACATTTGTGTCAGAGTCTTGGGAGTGTCTTCAGTATTTGATTCCTGCAGTGTTTTAGAGGTGTCATCAGACTGATTGTTTTTCACATTATTTTTTTTCTGCTCTAAAATGTTCTGGAGAACAGTGGCTGAGATCCAGCAGAAGACTGGGATGTGGCACATGATAAAGAGACTCTTTGATTGTTTAACATTGTCAATGATTTCATTGGCCATTTTCTCATCTTTGAATCTTTTTCTGAAGTACTCTTCCTTTTGTGCGTCATTGAATCCTCGTATCTCTGTCAGCCGGTCGATACAGTCAGGAGGAATCTTACTGGCAGCTGCTGGTCTGGTGGTGATCCAGATGAGAGCAGAAGGAACCAGATTTCCCTTGATGAGGTTCGTCAGAAGAACATCCAGAGAGGCCGGTGACGATACATCACGCCACGTCTCATTGTCCTTAAAGTTTAGAGGAAGACGACATTCATCCAATCCATCAAGGATGAACAGGACTTTAAAATTACTCCTTCTTATAAGGCTCAGTCCTTTTGTCTCTGGGAAACATCGAGTTAAAAGACCCATTAAACTTTGTTTTTCTTTCTCCTTTAAGTTCATCTCTCTGAATGGAAGAGGAAATATGAAGCTGATATCTTGATTTTCTTTTCCTTCGGCCCAATCCAGAACAAACTTTTGCACAGAGACAGATTTTCCAATGCCAGCAACACCTTTTGTCATTACAGTTCTGATCTCCTTGTCTTGTTCAGGAGCTTCAAACAAATTTGTGCATTGAACTGGTATCTCTTGTGATTCATGACGCCTGGAAGCAACTTCAATCTGTCTGACCTCATGCTCAGTGTTGACCTGTTCACTACAGCCCTGAGTGATATAGAGATCTGTGTAGATGTTATTCATAAGTGTGGAGTCACCGTGCTTTGCAATTCCTTCAAACACACATTGATACTTCTTCTTTAGGCTACATTTTAGCTGATGATTAAAGATCAGCTCATCTAAACACAGAAACAACAAACAGACAGTTTTAATCTTAATTTCCTCTTCTACATTTATAAGTGATAATCTGACAGATGGTCATGAGTCTCTTACCTTCTAGAGTATCAGCAGCTTCATCTTCCTTCATCTCTCTCAGGAAGTGTAGTGTGAGATCAAGAGCTGCTTCTTTAATACTGCATCTGTTCTCATTAAAGTCCTTCACTAAGGATTGTGTGTTCTCCTTTTGTAATATTTTCTTAAACTTTTCCAGCTCATTCTTCAGTAAGGTGATTATTTTGCTCTTAAGATCCTACAAAGCGAAAAAATAAATAAAAATAAAATAAAACTGTACATCTATATTTATATATATATAAAAATAAACAAAAAAAGTAAAAACACAAACTATACTTAATTGATAAAAGCTGTAATTATTAATAAATAAAATTAAACCGTTTTTTCTTACCTGGAAGATCCACAGGAGATTGTCTGTGAAATTCTTGTGTTTCCTGTGAGTCTGGAAATCTGCATCTAATGTTTCATATTGAAGCCTGTTATAAAATAAAAAAAAATCTAAATACTGCATTTCCTGGAAAAATATTACCAAAATCTCTAGTAAATATCTATAGCAAAGACAAAAAAATACTATGGTAAATATTTGAACTATACAGCTTTATAATAATTATTCACTGATACACTTTCTAACGCAGTCTGTGCCCAAAAATAAGAAACAAATGAAATACCTTTTAGTTTGTGATGGTGTTTCCTCACTGAAGTTTGGTAGGCCACCATCTTTTGAACAGTCACTCTTCACAGACACAGAGCTGGACACATGTGAGCCTGATCTTTCACTAATAACACAAAGAACAGAGAGAAAAAAACACTTCACTACAGGAGATTCTTCAGTCTCATTTGAAGAGGATGTTTAATGTGGCAAATGGTAAATACAGTATAGTTGTGAATTTGTCCCTCTCATGACTGGATAGATGGATTTATTCATGTTTGGTTGCATGATCTTTGTTGGTAAATGTATTCCCTCTAGTCTAGTGGATTTCTGTGTAATTGTGTTACTGGAAAGAAGCTACAGACTGAGTTCAATAAAAAGGAAATCAGACAGCGGACACTGTATTCTGTGAATTATTGTTGTATTTAGATAAGTTTCGTCACATAGACAATTGTGGAGAAATTATAACTCTATAACTTGTGTTGTAGAAATTTTAATATTGGCTGATCACAGGAATGAAATAGGAATACAAAGCAGAAAGCCTTTTGTGTATCTGATGTTGTATTTGTGCAGCTGGAGGTGTGTTTGAGGCACCCAGCAGGTAGTTAGGCAGTGACTTCAGAGGTGAGAAAACCCCCGGGTGATAGGAGTGACCGTAAGAATAGTATAAAGATTGCTGCCCCAACCTCCTGCTCCTTTGTCTCACTCACCTCACAGCCGGACTGTGATGGCGACGGAGTCCATATTTCTTGCAAGGAATAAATACCCTTTTTATACAATTTGGAATCCTGTCTCTTAACGTGATGCTTTTTATTTAATTATTAATTTTGCCTTAACACTTGACTTGACTATAATGTAAAACATAAAAATACCTTTTGATAGATGTCTTTTTCTCACTGAAGTTCGGTAGGCCACCATCCTTTGAATGGTCACTCTTCACAGACACAGAGCTGGACACATGTGAGCCTGATCTTTCACTAATGACACAAAGAGAGAAGAAACTATTTAATTTTCAACTAACCAACTAAACTTTTCTTTTCACAGACGGAATGCTGATGAGGCATTTGCACAATCATAACTGTACATCTTTTTATATACATTTTAATTTTAAAAATCAATGTACCTATACAATATTTTAGTACTGTAATCAGATTTTTGATGTTTATCATCTACTGGCCACAAAATATGTTTTTATTAGGAAGTTCTGAAAAGCATTTGCAAATATAATACAATGCTTTGTTCTACACAGGAAAAATCTTAAACTTAATGATTGTGTGAAAAAAGACACAGTCTTACCTCTGTTTCTCTGAGAGACTCATCTTCGAGAGAGAGTCCTTTCCTCACTCCTCTGACACACTGCAGCTAAACCGCCATTGAAAACAGATCAGCACTGGTTTATGGAAACAGTCAGTCGTTCAGTTTGACCAGGAGAGATGACAATATGTGTTCCTGAGATTAATAACATGGCAGTTATTTAAGAAAATAATGAAGAATGTAAGCAACAACAACAAACACTATAACAAAATAAAGTGAGTCAGGACCCTAAATAAATGTATTAGTGAATAGACATTTACACTGTGTTAAAAACATTGAGTGGGAAACTGAACCCAGTTTGTTACATTCTCTATTGCAGTTTAGAATAATTTTAGGTAACACTTTATTTGAAGGGGTGTGCATAAGACTGACATGACACTGTCATAAACATGACATAACACCTGTCATGAACATGAAGGAGTCTTTATGAATGTTTATGACTGTTGTCATTAAGTGTCATTCGGTAAATTATGACACTTTTAATGCAAAGTTGACATTGTTTAAAATGTCTTTGTTATGACAACTTGACATTAACAAAGACAAAAAATTTCTTTGTGACAACTTGACATTACCCAAGTCAAAAATGTCTTGATTATTACAACTTGACATTAACAAAGACAGAAATGTCTTTGTTATGACAACTTGACATTAACCAAGAAATCATAACCTGTCAACCTGTCACAAATATGTCATAACAGGTCTAATTATCAAACTTAAAGCATTTGACAGTGTAATAACCCTTAATGACATCTTTATAACTAGTACAATGTGTTCCACTTTACTTGAGGACAAGTACAATATTCATGACACAGTTATAATGGTGTCATGACGGCCAAAGTTGTGACAGGTTGACAGGTTATGATTTCTTGGTTAATGTCAAGTTGTCATAACAAAGACATTTCTGTCTTTGTTAATGTCAAGTTGTCATAATCAAGACATTTTTGTCTTGGGTAATGTCAAGTTGTCATAACAAATACATTTTAAACAATGTCAACTTTGCATTAAAAGTGTCATAATTTACCGAATGACACTTAATGACAACAGTCATAAACATTCATAAAGACTCATTCATGTTCATGACAGGTGTTATGTCATGTTTATGACAGTGTCATGTCAGTCTTATGCACACCCCTTCAAATAAAGTGTTACCTAATTTGACAATCATATTTAAAGTTTTATTAATTATTGATTATTTTGTCATTTGATCATTATTTCAAGTTCACAATATATTTAATAATTTCCAAATGCTGTATCATTTGTCAAATGGTTTTTGATTTAATGTGGAAAGTAAAACATTCAGAATATTCGGAATATGCTGATTTGAACCTATAGGTTTGGGGCGATAGAGAACGTTGCCCATTTTGGACAAGATTTGAGGACGCTGATTGGCTAAATTCTATGCTATAAACCTTCTGTGGGCGATTTCCCTGTCACCCCAGAGCTGAACTTGAGACATGTGGACAGGCAGATGGGACATCATATTGATACGATTATTTTCTATCATATATCATACACATATCAATTTATAAAATGTAGGCCTATTATAATATTAATTATTGTTATTGTTTTGTGTGTCTGGCCCTAGCCCCTCTATTAACCAGCCGGCACTGAGAGTGGGTCAGTCAGGCCAAAGAGGTGGACTAATGGCCAACGTCTGGGTGAGGATGCAAGGTACATTCATATTTCTGAAATAAACACCTTAAATAGCCAAGCCTATTTCTCTGACACAGTTGGTCATAGATTTATAGGTGAATTTATGTCTAGAAAAAAGCCCTGTCTAGCTCTGTCCTAGTACGTTTCGTTACTTTGTACGTTTCTTTAATGCACACTATAGTCCAGTCATTTTAAGCCAAAATGGGGGTCAACCTTGAACAAATTGCAATAGAAGCAAACTCAACTGATTTTGTATCCTCAATATGTCCTGAGTAAGGGAAAAAAAGCCCAGAAGAATCCCATTAGGGGAATGTTTTGAAAAAGACCCAAATATAGCCTATTCATACGCCTATTCATTCTTTTTCTCACGTGAATAGGGTAAACATTTTAACCTTTAGATATCACCATGAAAATTACTGAGTTGATTACTTACATCAAGACAAGCAAAAAATGTATTACAAGTTTTTTTGAAATTGTTTGTTAACAGACAAACGAAGCATAATCTAATTACGTATGTGCTAATTTGCATAAATACCCAAACAGATCTAAACATTGGGTATAGCCAGGTGAAAATGTCTTGGTGAATCTTGTTGACACCTTACAATAAAAGACTTAATGTTAAGGTCTGAAATTAACCCATTCAGACCACCCATGAACATTAATACATAGAGGCAGGAAGAGGTACTTTAGAAACCAGCCTTTATTAATTTGTATTGCAGAGATGGGGTTTGGGGCTGAAACAAGACAAAAGGTAGGTCAAATGAAAAGTGGCTGGATCAAAAATGGGTTCCATTCAGACCTTAACATTAAATCTTTTACTGTAAGGTGTCAACAAGATTTACCAATACATTTTCACCTGGCTATACCCAATGTTTAGATCTGTTTGGGTATTTATGCAAATTAGCACATACGTAATTAGATTATGCACCGTTTGTCTATGTTAACAAACAATTTAAAAAAACCTGTAACACATTTTTTGTTTGTCTTGATGCAAGTAATCAACTCATTTTCATGGTGATATCTAAAGGTTAAAATTTTTACCCATTTGCAAGTGAGGAAAAAGAATAATTAGGCGTAGGCCTATGAATAGGCTATATTTGGGTCTTTTTCGAAACTTTCCACTAATGGGATTCTTCTGGGCTTTTTTTTCCCCCTTACTCAGGACATATTGAGGATACAAAATCAGTTGAGTTTGCTTCTGTTGCAATTTGTTCAACCTTTTTTCATAAAATGACTGGACTATAAGCCCACACTATCGCTTAGGAGCAGTATTCGAGGCTAAGCGTATCCCATCATGCATTATGTTTGGAATCGGGAACTCATGTGCCAATCGTGAGATGTCAAGGAAAACATTCCACTGTAATTTAGACAAGTGGTCAAGTGAAAAGACCGCAAATGTGGGTAGTTGGACAAGGCAAAACTCTTACATTGTTCTTCCCATGAACAAAAAAAATTAAAATAATGTTTTCCGTTTTTTGATAGAACGAAGAAGAAAAAAAAACTAAAAAAGGAGCCATTTTCAATTTTTTCTACTTTCGATATTAAATCAAAACACAAATGAACGAATGATACACAGATTCAATCCTAACTGATTGAGTAAAAGTAACCTGATTTAATAGTCATACAGAATATATACTATCATAACTGGAATGTGTACTTAAATATTTCATTTTAATAATACATTTTTAAAGACAAAAGAAAAACGCTGGTAAATATTTGAACTATATAGTTTTATGATAATATTAATTGATACACTTTCTAAAAATAAGAAACACATAAAATGCCTTTGGTAAGTTTGTTTGGGCCACTATATTTTGACAAGTCACTCTTCACCGACAAATGTATGCCCCCTTTAAAGATAAAGAGTGTGTTCAATAAAGATGAGAACTTACATTTTTAATTTTAATTTTATTTATTTAAAAAAAAAAAACGCCCACAAAAACAAATAGGCCTACATGACGGAACGTGAATTATGTGCTTGTCGAACTGTAAATGTCTGGTTTAAAAATATTTTCGATTTCGCATAACAAAAACAACAGCATATACACTGGAAGCAAAAATGTAGAAACAGAAAATTCTCAATAACTTGTCAGTAAATTTCAGGTTCATGAACTTATAGGCCTATACAAACTTTCGACCTTCTGTACCATCAAATTAAAATCACACTTAGCCCTACATTGCCTACAGTATATGAAATCCATATTTTATTCCTCCAATTAATATCTAATCGAGAAAGCTTTAAAACTTACTTGCAGTCTTGTTCACTAAAAAGTGAATTTCTAAGTATATAAAACACAAATTGTTCTGTTCTTTACGGTTGTGGCGTCACCAACACATTCTCCAAATCTCTCGCAGGTGCAGTGGAGTGATTTCCGGTTCGTGAACGAATCATTCTTTTGAACCGGTTCTTTTTAATGCATATAGATTATATATATATAAATATAATTTGTAATCATATTTGGTGTACTGGTTCGAGATATATATTATATATAATGTATTTTTATCCGCCGGGATGATACAATTGACGTCATTACGTGAGGACGTAAAAAGAACCGTTTTTTGAATCGGTTCATTAAAACGAACTGTCCGAAAGAACCGTTTCGCAGAAAAGAACCGGACTACCCACCACAAGTGAGGGTGAAATATAAATAAATGACCGATAAATCTAAATTATGGAACACGCATGAATCAAATCCAATGAGCAACGCTTTCTCTTGGTATCTCTGTTTGTTTATGTGTTTTCCATAGTTACTTTCATTTTCCTCTTCTTCTGGGGTTTTAATGGTGGGTTTTGAACCAGCTAATGTGCTTACCCCCACCTGCTGGAGCGTTGATATTCTATATAACATATCGTTAGAAATCCTGCAAGACGAACAAACAAATATTTAAGTAGGCCTACTAAAAAATATACCACATTACAAACTATCTAGTAAACAAATTATAATAAATCTAAAGCTTCCCATCCAACTGTTTTTTGGTTCGATCATTACTTTGCCCGGTTGATGGTCAGAAATACAGTTCACATGTGATGAATTCAAACTGCGGATCAATTTTACATTGTATTAGAAGACTGATGCAGCATTACATCCTAAATCAATAAACACTATACTTATATGAGATTTGATTTCCTGTGTTTATGATCTAATGTGCACACCGGACATGTGTCCAAAGCTTTTTAAGCTTCAAGTCTACATCTGGCTATAGTGAACTAATAAATCTTTCAATCAAACAAAAAATTATCATGTTTGAAATGAAAATGATCAGGCTGATTTTCCCTTGGTTGTTGAAAAAGTTTGTGAACCAGTCCAACATTTGTGAATTTTATATTAGTGACTTTAAAATTTAAGTATTTAAATAGGCTACGATTTACATTTTGAAATGTAATCATTTTATTTATCAAGAAGGTTATTTTTAAGACTTACATGCACTCATCCCTGTTTTAAACAGTGAGGTGAGAGTGTTTAGGAAGCTGATGACCATTTTAGAATTAAATCGAATAGAATTTAATACAATAAAATAAAATAAAATAAAATAAAATTGGGTCCACAATCCCCCTCCTCTAGGAATAGCTTTACATGGCATGCAGCAGTAAGAAGAACAAATAGATATGTTTTCATGTAGTCATTAGGGGGCGCACCAAGAGCCTCATCTTTTAGAAGAGAGTACAATCTGAGGTCTAAAGAAAAAAAAAAGAAAAAAAAGTAATAAAAAAAAACCATGTGTTTGAATGTAATGTAGTTCATATTTAACATAACCTATTATAATAATTTAACCCAACTAAAAAAAAAAAATCACAAAAGTATTATTCCAAACATATTCACAAGCCATGTTCAGTTTCCTTGAAATGGAATTTATCCTTAGAAAAAAATGAACAGAATATCATGTAAAAGTAATGAATTAAATTCTAGCAGGGAGTGAATACACACTCTGAACTTTAGATTCTCTGTAAAAACTAATTTACATTAAATTGTGCACAGAACATGAAGGGTCAGTTTGTGTCTGCTGAGATACTGTCAAACATCTACAGGATGTGGTCTACTGGAACTCAGTGACAAAAAAATAAAGTTCAGTCGGTATGAAATAAGAAATGAAAATAACAACTCAAAGCTTTTGTGAATCCTGATATGTATACTAATATACCACTGATAAAGTGATTTTGTTGTATAGGTGTGGAAATAAGGGAAAGGTGTTGATAATGCTGTTGTTCACAGGGTCTGTAACCGCAGAGAACAGAAGATGCTGAAAATAAACCACAAGAACTGAGACAATCTGCAAACATTAGCTTCAGATCAGAGAACAGAAATCTGTTTAGAATGACTTACATTCAATGAGTAGCCTACAGAATCATTATCATAAAACATGAACTCTAAACATGATTGCTGAACTGTTTTGTTTGGACTATTGGAATTAAAAGTTATAAAAAAGTGAAATGAAAAGCGGAAAAAAATAATCGGGAAAATAGTAACCAATCACATACAAATAATAGACTTCCCCTCAAAGCAGCTTAATTGTGGAATAAAACCAGTTAAATAAAGGTAATACAAGATATTTCCACTGAATACTAGACACTCTCGGCTCAGTCTCAGAGTTAAAGTGAAACTGCTGCGGTCGAGTTTATTTCAGGTTAGTTTAGTGTCAGACTGACCCAAATGAATGTGGTTTCTGTTGAGTGGACATATGTCTTGCGTATGTTTACTACATGTGTGCGGTTGACTGATGGGTAATAGGCAAAGACATTATTTTCCTTTGAGTCAGATTTCCACTCTACACAAAAGATTCACTGTAAAATAAAGTATAATCAATTCCTCAACAGTAGTATGTCAAACCCCATCATGCATCATTCAATAACCTCTCTGTTTTCTCTAAAACAGACTGAAAGATGATCATCTCAGCACTGAATAAGACAGCAGATTAAACCAAACATCAACTGCAACTTTTCCAACAGCAAGTTTTTGATCACCTAAACCTAAACTCATTTATATTATAAAACGACTCATTTACAAACGGACCTTTCATTTCAAATGATCAACTTTAATTATTTTGCAACAGTTTAATTGATTTTGTTCCCATACAAACAGTGCAATAATAGAATATAATAAATCTAAATTGAATAATCCACATTAAGAAAAATACATCAGGTAGGCCAATAAATGGTTGTGCACTTGATGAGCTCAGCCTCACTCTTGACAGATTTAGAGATATAAAAATAAAATTATAGAATTGTTTGTATACACATGCTTGAGTTCATTCTCAAAAACAATACACAGGCTTTTGGTTAATATATGATTCTGCTAATGATTTATTTTTATGTAGAAAATGCAGTCGGCTCTCTTTCCAATAGACATACAATATTAGCAAATTAAGTAGCCTAGTTTAACTTCGCTCAATTTGAATTAGCCTGGACTCTAAACTAACAAAGTGCATTTTAATATTTTATTTTTTTAGGCCTAGGCTACTTGTTGAATATTCGGTGTTTGTCTAAAACACTTTCAGTTTCGTTTATACAAACATAAAATTAGTCTAGCCTACTGACATACGTTTAGTAGCTATATACACTTTGTGAATAACACACATATAGGCCTAATTGTTAAAAAAAAAAGTTTCTGTATTTATTCAAAATGACGTTAAAGGACCGGTTGAAAAATCAGACGAAAACCGCACTGATTTAACGGTGAAATTCAACCATGTTATTTTATTTAATTGCCTTATAATTAGGCCTACATAATCTCTGTAAAGTAACAGAGCAGTCAGCAAATTTCATTTAGCCAAACTAAATTTAATAATTAAAATAGATTTAATAATTTAACAAAGTAGGCTAGGCTACTTGTTTTATAATAGGCCCACAAAAAAGTCATTTAAAAAAGCAAGAGAAAGGGTAGCATTTGGCATTAAATTATATACAGATACAATTAAAATGCCACATAACCATAAAATATAACATTTACTTTACTAATCTACTATTTATGATTACTAATCTAATCAGTCACGTATTAATGAATAAGGCAGCTGTTCTCCTGCATAGACGGAAACAGAACATGAGCAGTTTGTTTCTGAAATTAATTCAGGTGTAAAGTGTATGTGAATCTTCCAATGGCTCAGGAACAACAATGTACAATTGAAGATTATAAGATTCAGTCACTACATATACTGTAACTGCAACAGAATTTCAACACACACAAAATTAGGACATGGACATGAAGAATCACATAACAAATACCAGTCACAACATCGGTGTTTCAAAATCAGTCTCCAATTACAATTTGTGCCAATATTCTCAGATCAGAACAGGTCATATCTGAATATATAATGAACATTTTAGATTTTGCTGTACAGACATCACATCATCATACATATTAATGTATCCTCACAGATACAGTATTATAGTGACTCTTCTGAGGATCCTCACCTGACAAACACACACATATATATATATATATATATATATATATATATACACATATATACAGAGCGAGAGAGAGAGAGAGAGAGAGAGAGAGAGAGAGAGAGAGAGAGAGAGAGAGAGAGAGAGAGAGGGGTGCATTATCAGATCGCATAACTGACTTAATACAAATGAAAATTATGTATATAAAACATAAGAGATCATTTCTAAAATGTGTAGAAATGTAAAATGAAAGTATGGTATTAATAATATACAAAATGACAGATGCATTCAAGAAATTATTTTACTATCACATTTTAGGCTTTTACTTTCAATGGACATAATTTGATATATTTGTGTGCTAAATTTTGATTTGCTAAATCAGCTCTTAGATTAGCAGTGTGTTATTTGCTTCATTATGGATGAGTTTAATTCCAACACCGTTATGTCTGGTTATTGGACCCGTCTGATCTCTGAACAGACTGAACTTCTTCCTCCGGTGTTCCTCCTGGAAACAAACAAACTATCAGTTGCATGTTTCTGCTAATGCTGTATCATTTCATTTAAAAGTCTCAATCTCTTAACACATGTGTCCATTAGCAATTATTTTTAAATCGTAGCCTAATACATAAGAGCTATAAACTACAATAATATAAAACAATGACCTTTTACTTTTCAATCAGATAAATGGATACATGTTGTATGAACACACTGAGTTCATATTGTAAGTACAGAAAAGTGTTACCTAGTGCTGTTTTCAAAGATTTAAAACTCATACAAAGATTGAGTTTATTTTTTGTGCTTGTATTCTCAGAGTTTATATTTGAATACTTTATATAAGGTATATTTTAGATTTTGCTGTACAGACATCACATCATCAGACGCATTAACAAATTCTGATGAAGACAGTAATATAGTGAGGTTCTTCATGAGGATCTCTCACCTGATGATGACGGGGTTGTTCCTGTTGATTTCACTGGTTCATGAGGTTTAGATCTCAACAATCCAAAAGTGAAGTTTTTAGGAGCCTTTATACTAGCACTGATCCAGCCTTGACTGTCTATGCTGTAATGAAGAATCGGAAAAGAAAATGATCAGTGATGGGTGAAACAATGCAAATTATTCTGAATGAATAACTGCATGCTATAAGTTAGTCAGTTGCATAAAAACACTCCCAAATGATCTCCTCTGCAGCCTTTCTTCACTCTCAGCAAATGTTTTATGCTCTCTAAAGACGTTGTAGCGTCTGGACCAATCAGACACACACTAACTATTCATTATATTTAATGAACAATCCGAAACTAACATCCCAAATGAAATGAACAGGAGATAAAAGGAGAAAAGGAGACTTTTACGACCTCCAATGGAATGTTCAGAGAATGCTCTCTCTCTGAAATCTAACTGAGGAGAAATGAACCAGGCTTGTGCACAATTCAGAATTGAATTGAGAATGACTCCTTAACTCCAATTCAATTCTTGAATTTGAATTGAATTTGAATTGATGTCAAAAACAGGATCTAGAATTACAATTCGAATTTGAATTAAAGGAAGCAGAATTGCAATTCAATAACAATTCAAAGAAATTCATATACATATTTTAAATGAAGTGTTTAACAATGAAGCTTTACAGTATATGTCAGATATGATTGCATTATACACTTTGTGTTATTTGATTACTTTGAAATGAAAATTGGAACAAAACTAATTAAACAACATTGAGGGAGTAATTTATTTCAAGAATTTTATCATCTATATTTTAGAACAAAATGTATTCCGGGTTGAGGAGTGACTAGTCACTTGTAATGCAATCATGTTATTAAATTACAAAATGAATGTAATTGTATTTATTTGTATTACTGGAGTAAAATGTGTAATTCAATTAGTTACTAATCAAATTAAAAGGAAATTGCTTTGCATCGATAAAGTAATCCACATAAAATAACCCAAACCACATTTATAATGGGTAACTAATAACAGTAAGCAATTACATTTCCAAAGTAACCTTGGACTAACTAACACTGAATGTATGGGAGATTCATCACAGTCCTTCTGTTGTGTGACTGTGTGGAATTTATTTGAATTACCATGAATTTAATTCCACTTCCTGTCATTCCAATTCCAATTCCAATTCGACTTCCTGTGGGGCGGAGTCAATTCAATTCAAATTCAAATTCATGAATTGAATGCAGGCCAATTCTAAAATTCTGAATTTTGCACAAGCCTGAAATGAACCCCTTTTATGCTACATATAAATTCTATATATTCACGTGAGAATTGTAAACATGTATCCAAATTCCCGTATCTCACGATTTTCCTTTAAGTGGTCTGGTCTATGTTTTCTTGAAAACACTAATGGGTTCATGTTTCAAACTTGGCAAACTATGGTTAACCAAACTCACCTATACCATATTTGGTCTTTATGAACTACTTTGAAGATTGAAATGATTGTGGATATGATATGTTTCTAGCTGCGCAACATTATGGTAAGAAATCTTTCATAGTTTCTTCACCAGCGAGTCAACCAGCTGCACATGCAAGTGAAACAAAGATCTATAAATCAAATTCTCCCCCTTGGAAATGCCACCTCCTTATTGGTCAAGCCAAACCTGAGAGGAGGACCTTCCTCTGACTTTTAAAAGGCCTTCACACAAGCCCTGCTCTCTCTTAGTTTCTCATCCGACCGCAACACTGCGTCTGCTGATACGGGGAACCCCTCCCCAAGCGGGCCCATGGCCCCGACAGGTCACAGTCAGCATGTGCTCATGGAGAGAGAAAACTTTCAACCCCAACAGAGTCGAACTAACCATGCAAGTTCATCATATCTTCTTCACCCAACGGAGAAGAAAACGACTGCGACTTCAACATTTGACATTCACTGAATCAACCACTTCAATTTTCAACCACTTCAAGAACTGTGTACCAGGCATTAAAAATGCAAGTATCCATTCAATGAAAATGCTTTGAAAATGTTAGTTGGTTAGTTAGTTAGATGGATTTCCTCCATCGTCCCATTTCCGGTTTCCAACCTCATTCAATCTCTCACTCATGTATTTCTGTATGTATGTACGCTTGTTTAGTCTATTTATGTTTATGATTTAGTTAATAAAACTTGTACATGATATGTATTTGGTTCTGATGTGCTTGCAATCACAAAGTCCCTTTACGATTTTAGATTTTGTTACATGCTCAAAGCGCTGACTGTTCATGCTAAGAAATAATTATTCTTCTGTGGCCATGGAAGGTAGGCTTCCTTTTTCTTAGAATAAATTAATAATCAAAGAAGTTCGTTGGACGAACTGACAAAGACTGAGTTAAAGAAGAAACATCTGTGATTCCACAGTCATTTAGGCTAGAAAGAAACAAACAGAAAAAGAGAGAGTTCACCCAGAGTTTGAAATTAACTTTTTAAGGCATGGACATATTTACTATGAAAAATAAAAGCACAATCAAAGTGTCAGGGGTAGAAGGTTCTGCAGGTACACATACATTCCGCAACTTAATAATGATATTTTTCTGCAAATATTATTCTAGTTATCTCATTACTCCGATTTCATTACAGTTACTGTTATTTATAATCACATCAATTATAATAAATGACAAATATTTAATCAAAATGCACATTTTAGTCAAAATGTTTTGCTCTCATTTTGATTCTTGTATGTGAATGTTACTGACCTCAATCTCTCCAGTTTACAGTGTGAATCCTTCAGTACGTCACATAAGTGATTCACTCCTGTGTTTAATTTCCACTGAGGTCCAGCTCTCTCAGGTGTGATGGGTTTAAACGCAGTGCTGAACTCAGGAGGTAAGTGTTTCTTTTCAATACTACATCCACACAAACTGAAGACGAAAGAGAAAGGACAGTGGCTCAGATCTATGATGACCACCATATTAATGAGCTACAGGCATATACATAAGGGGTAATGTACATCCAGCCAAATGTTATTGCAAAATAAACTCTGACAGGGTGATCAGGAGTGTTATAGCTATTTTAATAATCATCGATCCTCAGCAGATATTAGGAGGGAGGGTCACATGTCTCCCTATTGTGTTTCTATCGTGTGAACCGGATATATGTATGTTTGTATGCCTAGGGAAAACTGCAGGAACGTGATACCAGAAAATGGACTAGGTCAGAGGTCAATTAGGCGAGGGGGGCTAAAAGGGTTAGGTACTAATGGATCCAACTAGCTTTAAAATAAATAACTAAACAGTAAACGTTTAATTGCAATGTAATTGCTGTACAGTATAATGTTACTAGTAGTTTCTCCAGCTTGCACTGTGGGTTCATCAGTAGATCACTGAGGTTTTTCACTCCAGAGTCTCCTAGTTTATTCCCACTCAGGTCCAGCTCTCTCAGGTGTGATGGGTTTGATTTCAGAGCTGAAGTCACAGCAGAACAACCTTCATCTGTCATATTACAGTAACTTAAGCTACATTGGGTAAAAATAGTAAAATAAACTCTTAATTCTGTAAAGTTATAGCATCTTCATAACAAACATACAAACAGACATACAACAAGATTATCTTTTTTTAACCAGATAACAAAATACATCACTAAGGTGAAGAATTTTCCATAAATGTAATGTGAACTCTTTACAACAGATAGAGTATAAAGGCTACACGATATTGAGCATAAAAGTCTTTCTTCGCTCAGGTGTGAAAAGAAGGTCAAAACAGCTGAGCAGCGGTGTACTGATGCAAATATTCAGATGCCTCCCACACCACTGGTTAGTTTACGCATTCACTTTACATTAATAACAGGTTTTTCCGTGTCAATGTCACCCTTGGCATGCTCACTGGGACTAATGTGTTTACGTCTGTTGTTCTCAGCAACATTGTCATCAAGCGAAAACACAACCAATTTCCCTCAAATCTAAGAAAGTTCCAGGGAATGATGTGAAATACTCACGTCAGTGTGTTGAGTTTACAGTGTTTATCTTGCAGTAGAGCAGCGATCTTCTTCACATTTGAGTCTCCTAGTTCACGTTCACTCAGATTCTGCTCACAACTCTATATTTTACCCACAACTCTATTCACATACTGACAGGCTTCATCTGCAGCAGGACCCAAAAACCTACAGAAGAAAAGACGAAGCAGGATTCAGTTCAGTTCTCAAATAAACTTTTTGTAATGAAGGGGAAATCAAGTGTGAAATTGTTTATCTGGAATTTACTTTGATGTAACTTTATAATAGTGAAATAATGTTTCTATAAATAATTTGCCTGCATTTATTTATTTTGTATAATTTCATCATGTCTCACCTCAGAGTTGTCCAGGATCATTTCCTCTGAGATCCAGCTCTATCAGGTGTGAAGGGTTTGACAACTGAATATAGAGGCAAAAAAAAAAAAAAAAAAATCCAACAACAACTCACCTGAGAATCTCCACTTTACAGTCAATTTCAAGGTTAATCATTGAAAACTATACAGGTGTGAAAGTGAAAGAAAAATTTTGGGTGAACTATCCCTTTAATAATAATAATTAATTTGAATAATTCGTTACATTTATATAGCGCTTTTCTGGGTACTCAATGCTCAATAATTTGAGCATTGAGGTTTCATAAGAGTGTCCTCAATATGTCAAAGGTTGAAGAGAACTGCATTACTGGAGTGCATTACGTCGCTTATGCTCTCTTTGTTATGTTGTGACTATTTTTGATTGTATTGTGATATGTTGATAATTTAACATGTTATGTGTTTGTGTTATGTACGCATCTACAGTGAAAACAAATTTCCTCTCGAGGACAAATAAAAAAAAAAATGTATATATATAATACATAGCTTCAGTGTTTAGATCTTTTTCGCTGATGCTCCCTTAATGTTTTTAAATCACTGCTCTTTGCAAAAGTACAGTTAAACATCTTAATAAAAATATAAAATGAATACTCTGATAAATATTTGAACTATAATGTTTCATGATAAATGTTCACCAAAATATGTGTATGTGCATTCTATGTGTATCCAAAAATAAGAAACACATGAAGTACCCTTTGGTTAACATTTAAGCCATTTTAAACATAAATTTGGTAAACATATCTTTTACTAATGTCACAAAAAGCAGAGAGGAAAAAACACTTCACTAAAGGAGATTCTTCAGTCTCATTTGAAGAGCTTTGGTGTAATTGAATGCAGTTTATAACCATACATGTGTCTTTCTCAGGGCAATAGACAGTTTTATGTGTGATTGCCTGGTGTATTTCCATGGTGAATGTATGCCCCTAGTGACTACCTGTGTAATTGTGTTAATGGAAAGAAGCTCTAAAAATCTTGTTCTGAAATTACTTGTTTCACTCATACTGCTAATGCAGGGTTATATGAAGAATGACATACCTTTTGATAGATGATGGTGTTTTCTCACTTAATTTTGGTGGTTCATCTTTTGAATGGTCACTCTTTACAGACACTGAGCTGGACACATGTGAGCCTGATCTTTCACTAATGACACAAAGAGCAAAACACTTCACTACAGTAGATACTTAAGTCTCATTTGAAGACATTTAGTGTGGAGAATTGTCGTCAAATCCAAAGACACTAACAGTCAATTTGATTTCGAAACACTTTGGCACCTTGTTAGTTTTTAGTTTCAATTTAGTGAAAAATTATATTTTCAGGGCAAGTTGGTTGAGCACTTGTCACACTAACTGTCTCTAATGGCCTGTGAAAATGTGCTGAGTGCAACACAATCCTATTGGTTACTGTTTTAGTAGGATAGAAATACTAGAGTTGGTATAGTTTGTATAAAAGCATTTATAATAATGCATTATCATATTTGTTTAACATTTACATATCACAAGAACATGTAGAAAAGAGAAAAAGCTGGCATTTGAGGCTGTGAAAAGAACTATTTTACACAAATAATTTATTGTGAAGTTTACAGTCCATCTGGTCATGTCAAAACCAGTGAAGAATCCAACATGACGAGGATTGAGCAATATTCGGGCATGCTTCCTTAGCTGCGCAGCATCACCATCAAGTTGCTTTTTGTAGGAATATCATACATAGGCTATAGCCTAATTTTAAACATGAAAATATATTTTTGACAACATAGGCCTATACGAAAACTACACACAATATCACTGAAAACAATTGCAACCAATCTGTAACCAAATCATTTAAAATACTATTAGAGACTATATAGTGAGGCTAACTCTTTGAAAATTATCTTGTAAATTATTCCAATCAGACCGGAGCAGCATAACTAAATACCCTTTTATCCATACTTGTACATACGGACTTCTACGTATTGTTAGCGTGTGCCATCCAACCCGAGAGAACAGTAAATATTTATGGGTAAGGGCTTTTGAATTGGCACAAGCACACACACGTTTTACAGTAAAACCATCTAGTTTGAAAGTGCTTTAAGGGGTTTTAGAAAAAAAAATTCTGTGATATGATATTTCTCAAAAAGAGATGGAGACATTTATAATGTTTGGCTGTTGAAAGCTAAAGACGTGTATCTGCACTGATTTCCCAATTTGATTAGACATAATTCATATTCATTCACGCAAGATCAGATTTGGATATACTCAGTATGGGATCCTTTCAGATATATGTCACGCCAACAAATATCACTGACATAAAACACAAACTCTGACAAATATCACATTACACAGGTTAACAATTTAATATCATTAAAAAAATCATTGAGCATAAAGGTGGAGATGAGAGTAATTTTAGCATATGTCAGCTAAATCTCATCAGAGTATCAGTACACTGTCTGCTTAATATCTGCAAACACTATTTTGATGTTCCCCAACAGACATTCTACTGACTATAAGCAACTCTGCAACAACATGTCTTATTAACCCGAACCCTAACCTAACAGTCTAATCAGATTTAATTGACATGTAGTTGCAAAGTTAATTACTGAAAGTTAGTGGATTGTCTATAGACCATCAAAAAAAAATAATGTAACCAAATATGGGTACATTCTCATGTTTATCAGTGTACCGCATTTACTATTTGTATGATGTTAGTACAATAGTCATTCATGGCACAAAAACAAAAAAGGTAGAAAGCTTGTTTCATGTTGTCTTACCAAATTTTGACACTGTAACACAAAACACACATTGTGACTAAAAAAAAAACTTTAATAAATTAAAGCATAGCATAGAACATCTGGAAAAATTGTCTATCTAACAGTCATATATAAAATATCAGGTAAAAAATATTACAGACATTAATCATATGTATAAAATGTTTTACAAAATAAACTGCATACTCTTCACAGTATTGATTGATCCGTGTTAAAACTGCTAAAGTAATTTATTCTGTCAAGAGCAGCGAGTGATTTTCTCTTTCTTTTGTTGTTTAAATACTATTAATGACACACACAGCAGCATGGACTGGTTTAGGTCACATTCCCTTAGAAAGAATGATATTTACGCTAAAAAAGCTTCCGTCTCACTATACAGTTATCCTTTCAGCCGGAGAACGAACATGATCCTGCAGTACCAAAGGCTGCAGTATCAGGACTGCATTTCCAGGACCATAGCTTTTTATTTTGTTGTTGCTACAGTATGTACTAACACTTTGCACTATTTTATAGCACTGACATTATTTGTGTATTTGTATTTGTGTTTATTAATTGTTTAGAATGATTTACTGTTTTAATACAAATTGAATATATACTCCTAACCAACCCTTAAGCCTAAAGATAACCAATGGCAACCCTCTTGTAATTTTTTTATCTAATTTGTTTCAATATACGAGCCTCTGTATTCTGGTTGTTCTGGTATTCTTAAATTCAGTTTTCTTACAATTACATTGTTCAAAACTGAAGCAATTTGCTGTGTATGTGCGAGACTTCCATTTCATTAGTTGTTTCAGAAGTAGAACAATAACAAAGTACAATAAATGGTAAAATTATTTGCACTAAGATTTACATTTGACAATTACAATTAGCAACTTTTTAATTGCTTTATTATGGTTGAGTTTAATCCTAACATCATTATAATGTAGGCCTTATACTGAAGACTATATTCCTAATCCACCTCATTTGAGTTCTCATCAGGCTCTTCTACCTCCTCCGTTTCACCTGTAAAAACATCAAACAAAATATAATTTGTACTATGAATACTAAAACAATAACCAACATAACTCCTACATGCACTGTATATGTATGTTTCTATTAATGCTGCGTTATTTAATTTGAAAGTCAGAATCTCTTCCTCCTGTAAGCACTGATTAGTAATCTTTTTTCAATAGTAATACATAAGAGCTAGTATGATCAACTGTACATTTGTTAAAGCAATGCTATCTGAAGTGGTTTAAATTTACTATACAATTTATGTATAGCAAACTTGAGTTAATAAATGCTGTAGGTTTAGCAGTGTTAGTAATATTGTCTGTAGCAGTATATCAAACAAATATTCATTTATTACAGTATTATAATGAGAACCTTCTGAGGATCTTTCACCTGATAGTGACTTTGCTTGTTCTGTTGATTTTACAGGTTTTTCCTGAGCTCTTGAGTAATCCATCCAATGTTACCAATGTTACTCATTCCACTAAGGAGGTTGGCTTCAGTGTTCCAGCTAAGCCAGCTGTCTTTCTTTAGGCTGTAAAGAGGAATTAGAAGAGAAAATAATCCGTGTTCAGTGGAACAAGTTGCAAAGTAGTTACTATATTTCAACTACTTTAAGTACAAAGTGCAACAGACTAACATTACTAACTAACAGTGGATTCCTGTAATTAGACTAGTTACTGATTCTACATTATTTGACGTACATTTCTAATAGGAGTGGGTGATGTGGCAAATATATGTAACTTTTTTCTCAGGCAGGATCACAATCCACAATCTTATCACAATTCTTTTTCACGTTTGTCTTTAACAATATTCTGCAAGTCACTGAGCGGTACAGCCAAACTAATTCCTCTATTTAAAAATGATAAAAAGGTAACAAAAGAAAATGACAGAGGCCAAAGTAGGGGTGGGCAATATGACCGAAATCTTATTTCACTTTATTTTATTTCATTATTTTATCTGTGTTATTAAAAAAATGATCAAACATTACAAATAATAGTACAAGATACAAATTTGTTTAATAAAGTGTGCTGCATCATCTCTACTTCAGATATCACACAACCCTAATTTATGAACAATATTTTTGTTTTGAATATAATACATTTAAACTGAAATTCCTGTTTGTTTGTGTTAGTGTGACTGCAACAACGGATATTTACTCACCTCAGATTACATTGTGAGTTTTGTAGCACGTCAATGAGCTGCTGCTTGGAGGATCCGATGGTATTTTTACTCAGATCAAGCTCTTTTAAAAACTGCAATGCTTTTTTCTCAGCCAAAGACTGAGCCAAACAAGTAACATCTGTAATGCCACAGTCATTTAGGCTAGAAAGAGACAAACAGACACAGACAAAGTAAAAGTGTGTACTCTTTAGGTGAAGAAAAAGTACATACTCAAGTGTGTAGCAGAAGAGAATGCAAGTGTTGGACTACAAATTTATAAAATGTTAAATCCAGGTTCCAATACAATAGTATATAAACTGAGAAAGTTATGTATGTTGTTTTACATTTTGAGGTATAGATGATGAGATTTTAAAAAAGATTAAGTCAAGCAACCCAGGTGTCTGACATAACCTTTTGTCTTTATGCACCTCCTGACCATTAGGCAGTGTCCCAAGTTAAGCTTAAGGCACAGCTGTACCTTTGTCTCTATGATAATGTGAAGGTGTGGGCGATACTGTCAGGCTGATTGGATTAGCATCTATGCATTTGAATGACCTAATATGTAATGCTGATGAAATCAGGGCTGGGGTAATTCCGGCAACGGGCTGACTCCTGTTCTGCATTTGCATGCTTTGTTCAGATTGCCTCCACCTCTATGTAAGCCCTTCCCCTTTAAAAGGTATAAACTCTACTGTGCTGAGGTGTAGTCAGACTTGGATGACTACAGCAATGCACAGCGAGTTCTCAATGAAGAGTAACTTCTGCTTGAAAGATATCCCAGCGTACCATGGTCTCCGCTTCGACAAAGAAAAATATTCCAACACAAGCTTTGGAACATACACTACTTCGTCAAACTGCGCCTTTAACGGACAGCTCTGTCGCTTAGTTACATGCATCCTGTCACTGTTTAAACTGGCCTGTCAATCATCTTGTCACAGTTAAGATCCTCCACATTTAATTTCCTGCCATTTCGGAGACAAATGTAGCACACTGATCTGCCAGTCGTGGGTCTTTCATGTGGAGACTCTCATGTGTTTGCAATTTGAATATAATGAACCATTTAAACGTTAATGGCTAAACGTAGGCCTATCATTACAAAAGTTGACAATGCTATTACAGATTAAATTAGTGTGGATACCATTGAATACATCTCTTTTCATCAAGTTAGATGCTCATAATTATTCACTTAAACCCCTTTATCTAAACCTCTCTATTTAACCGACGGTCGGACTCACACATCTGTAACGTTTGTAGTTTTTAACACTTTTTGTCCGTGTTTGTAGTTTCAATCGAATCCTCATCCAACGCACAATGGGTTATAGCCAATATCAGCGGTTATAGTGTGCATGGATCAGCACTTCGGATTCTGGAAAACTCATTTAAACATACGATTGGGGACATACTAATTCTATTTTTGAAATAGTATTTAGGACGGATAGTATGCGAATTGGGAAGCACTGTCTGCATGTGATGAGAGATGTCTAGTGGCAGAGAAATTTCCCAACATGAATTTTGCATCAGCATCAAATCTGATCTCAAATTTAACAATGAATGAGGCTATCATTCAGATTCATTTGGCCTCTACTCAGCCACTTTGAAAATAAAGAAAATAAAGAGCTGCAGAATAAAGAGGCTGTTTGGTCAAATGTCTTTCATACATACTTCACATATTCACTCCTCAGCAACTTATTGATATACATTTTCTGTAAATGTTATAATCCTATTAATTATGCATCCCACCTATATCCTACTTTTGTTTAAGATCTTGTTTGGATTAACTTTTGTTTGGTTTGATGCATATGCCTGCAGTTTTCCCGCTGCTGTTTGCTCTGTGGTCGAAAGCATCTTATCATACACATTTTTCACAACTGTGATGTTCCTTGTGCCACAGAGCGCACACACAAAGTTTATTGATTATGAAATTATCACCCACCACCCGGCCTGTGACACTATGACCAAAATGGACATAGTCCATAGTCCGGTTGATACTCGGGTGTCAATTTAAGATCCTGCTTTCATCAGAAAACTAGAGGAATTATTTTACACAAATATAATGTGAACTCAGGCTTTGTTTAATGTCAAAGTTGTTTTAAGCAGGTAAATGTTCCTCACCTCAGTCTCTCCAGTTTACAGACTGGATTCTTCAATATTTCACACACACCCTCCACTCCTTTGTTTTCTAGTTTATTCCCACTGAGGTCCAGCTCTCTCAGGTGTGAAAGAGAGTAACACAGAGCTGGAGTCAGGATGATAAACTGATTCTCTGTAATACTGCACCCACACAGACTGAAGACAGAAAGAGAAACAACAATAGCTCATGAGTGAGTTTAATGCATCATGAATGCAACAGTAAATGTCATTCAATATAATACAACAAAAATTTGGAAACGTAATTATGGAACCATAAACCAAAACAGGAGCATAATAGGATTTGAGGAAACTGAAATAATTTATTAAAGTTAAAGAATTAAAGTAATTTTAGTGTAGTTTACCATATTAAATACAAACTGTAAGAATGGATTTAATCTCAACCTGTAATAAAACAATAAATCTGGAGAGAATATATATATATATATATATATATAAAAAGTGCATAGGACCGCCTAGCTCTCTCCTCATTTATCTATGCATCCCTCTCACTCTCCTTTCCCCCTGACTCAAGTCACTGAAAGTTCACCAAGAATGTCTATATACAACATATGATGATATGAAGCCAATGAGTATATATGGGGGATGATTAGGAGGCCATGATGGACAGCGGCCAATGGGCTATTTTGACCAGGATGCCAAGATTAAACCCTTACTCTTTTCTGAAGGACATCCTGGGATTTTTAATGACCACAGAGAGTCAGGACCTCGGTTTAACGTCTCATCCGAAGGACGGTGCTCTTTGACAGTACAGTGTCCCCATCACTACACTGGGGCGTTAGGACCCACACAGACCACAGGGAGAGCGCCCCCTACTGGCCTCACTAACACCTCTTCCAGCAGCAACCTAGTTTTACCAAAGGGTCTCCCATCCATGTACTAGTCCTGCTTAGCTTCAGTGGGCAACCAGTCTTGGGCTACAGGGTGATATGGCTGCTGGCTATATTAGCATTTGAAACTTTCTACTGATAAACATCCTGAACTATCAGTAACCATCATTAACTTGTATTACTTTCTTTCTTCAGATGAGGAAATGCCAGAAGATGCAGAGCTATAAACAATGTGACTTTGGCCTTGTTGTCTTAAAATAATAATAAAAAAGTTAACTTTAATCACACTGTAACTGCTATACAGTATAATGTTACAAACCTTAGTTTTTCCAGCTTGCATTCTTCATTGCTCAACAGAGGATAAAGGTTTTTAACTCCAGAGTCTCCTAGTGTATTTCCACTGAGATCCAGGTCTCTCAAGTGTGATGAGTTTGATTTCAGAGCTGAAGTCAGATCAGAACAATCTTCAACTTCTACACCACAGTTTCTTAACCTGCAATCAGAGAAACGAAAAATATTCCTTTGATTTCATTCAAATACCAAAACACCATTTCCTTTCTTGTATGTGAATGTTACTGACCTCAATCTCTCCAGTTTACAGTGTGAATTCTTCAGTATATCACAAAAAAGTTTTACTCTTGTGTGTTTTAGTTCATTTCCACTAAGGTCCAGCTCTTTCAGGTGTGATGGGTTTGAATCCAGAGCTGAAGTCAGGAGGGCACACTGCTTCTCTTTAATACTGCATTTACACAATCTTGGGGGGGGGGGGGCGAAACGACAGAAACGACAATGATTCAGATATTTAATGTCATCTTATTTAAGGCCTACAGTAGTCTTATATTTGGTCTAGTCTACAGTTTCCACAATTTGCTTGTAACAGTGTCAAACTAGTTCTGGGTTCTGGAAACTGTTCTATCAGCAGATGTGACTCATAATATTTCTGAGGTACAACATATACACAGTCAGCACATTGAAATTTGAAATGAATTAAATTCTTTATTTTTTTTTAAATTAATTTAGTTTTACACCAAACATTAAACGTAACCAATATGGAAACTAAGAAAAACAGTATAAACAATGTAACTTAAGCTCTGTTCTCTTAAATTAAATATCTAAACAGTAAACTTTAAATCACACAATAACTGCTGTACAGTATAATGATACTAACTGTAGTATCTGTAGTTTACATTCTGGGTTCATCAGTAGATCACTGAGGTTTTTAAATCCATAGTCCCCTAGTTCATTCCCACTCAGGTCCAGCTCTCTCAGGTGTGATGGGTTTGAGTTCAGAGCTGAAGTCACAGCAGAACAACCTTCACCTGTCATTTTACAGGACCTTAACCTACATTAAAAAAGAGAGAAGAGAGCAGAAAATAAGACAGAAGAAAATAAAATAACTCTTTATTTTGTAAAGTCACCTTCATGTACACGTACAACAAAAAGATAAATTATCTTTATTCCAACAGAGCACAGTGATTAAATACTTATGGCCCTATTTTAACGATCTGAAACGCAAGTATCAAGCGCGAAGCGCAAGTAACTTTGTGGGCGGGTCTTGGGCGCTGTTGCTATTTTACCGGCGGGATAAATTACTTTTGCGCCCGACGCAAGTTTAAAAGGGGTTGGTCTGAAGTAGCTTCATTATTCATAGGTGTGGTTTGGGCGTAACGTGAAATAAACCAATCAGAGCGTCATATCACATTCCCTTTAAGAGCATGATGAACAAGGTGCGCTTATTCCATGGTGCAATAATATTATAAAGGCGCATTTACCAGGCGCGCTTCAGAATCGGTTCACAGCCGAGGAGATCAATGTTCTCGTCAGGGCCGTAAAAGAAAGAGAAGTGACATTGGGGATGGGACAAACCCACCCAAATTAGCTTCGGTTATACATGCATATAATAATTTGGGTAAATATGTAAGCTTTATGCCTATTTTTACCATCGTCATGGACACAACAATGATTTCCCTCGTGTTTTAATATTTTTCCTTATAATAATGTATCATTTGCAAAAAGGAAAATGCATCTGTGTAGATGAGAGAATCATCTACATTGTATGCGCGTTGTTCACACTCTGTATTATGACCAACCATGCGCGCTTAAAATAGCATCTGAATGTACGCTCAACGTGCCACTGACTTTAGACTAGTTTTATTCTGGTCAGTGGCGCAATTGTTTTCTGAAACTGCAAAATAGCACCAGGGATTGTTTGCGCCGGAACACGCCTCCTTTTTTTGCGCTGAACCGCCCAGGGAGCACAAGTTCATTCTCTAGTTTGCCGGCGTGCGGGAAAAGTCCGCTTTGCGTGCAAAATACTAATGATACATGCCTCAGTGTACAAAGTCATTTGCGCTGGGTGCAAGATAGGGCCCTTAAGGTCCTTGCACACGGAGTTCGAAATTCACGTCCAAAATTTCGCACGTTAAAAAATAAATACGATCGTGATTTTTTACGAATAAAATAAGATCGTGTTCAATTTTCTGTGTTTTTCGCATCCGTAGCAAGCATTTTAAATGGTGTTTTGACGATTCAGAGCCAACGAATCACGAATTTGAAAAAAACGCCTACAAAAATTTCGGACTCAGGGCCAGATGCCTACGTACATTTGCGAACGCAGCGTTAATAGCGCCATGGCCAAGAAACAGAAAGGGCTTGATGTGAAACCGCAGTGTGCATTTTATGTACCAAACCTGCAGTTCACCAGGTAATCAGCGCCTGTCCCCACCCACTATACCGTAAATTGCGCATTTAAACGCGCAATTGAATGGGCCTCCTCCTCTCTTTGCGATATTCCCACTGCTGATGCTATGACTGTTTGAAATTATCCTGATGCCAGTAATTGTAATGTAGCGAGGGGTTTAACAACTGCTAGAATGGAATGTGAACGCTGAGAGAGATTCGATGTCATCTTTGATTTCTTCCAGTAACTGTAATATTGCGTAGCTGCTTAATCTGTAACGCTTAATGGAAATGAAATGTTTTCACTCAACTGAAAAAGTGTGATTCTTGTGGCAAAATTCTTTTCAGCTCATCTCCTTAGCCTATATCTTCGTCTTGCTCGGATTACTGCTGCCATTTCAACAGGAGGCATATGTCAGAAAACCCAAGTTCCTTAGGAGAATTTTTAGTGCTTTCACCGGCTTTTTCTGTAGGAAAACTTTTTCTATTTCTACATAACGCGGAATACATAATTAGGCGCAGTTTACGCTTCCCCTCTTTATGTGACACTCCCACTTTCCCCTTGACCATCCCATGAATGTACATGCATGACACGAAAAGCACATTTTGCCATTTTCAGTTCCTGCAACAGGCAGTCTACGCTTTCATCTCGGTGTGTCCCGTTCGTACATACCTCGCCATGGTTTTATGCGCACTTTGCGAAACAAATACGCCTGAAGTGGGCGCAAAAGCGTTAGTACATCTGCCCGTCAGTGTGCAAGGATCTTTAGGCTTATTAAAGTGTTTTGATTAAAACTGTTGAAGTGATTTTAAGCATTTTGTTTCTTGTTTGTGAATGTTACTAACCTCAATCTCTCCAGTTTACAGCGCACATCTGTCAGTATACCAGATAAGTGCTTCACTCCTTTGTTTTTTAGTGCATTTCCACTGAGGTCCAGATCTCTCAAGTGTGAAAGGTTTGAACAAAGAGCTGAAGTCAGACTGAGACACTGTTTCTCTGTAATACTGCATCCACACAGACTGAAGACAGAAAAAGAAAGGACAATTATCAAATTAAGCTTTTAGAAGATTTGGGTCATCTGTCCGACAGTAATTTGTTGTAAAAAATAAAATAAAATAAAAGTATTGTGATTGACAAAACATTTGGTACATTTAGTGACAACATGTTACAATGTTTACATAGTAGGACTGGTAGGCTACAGTTTTTATTAGTGCTTGACACAAATATCACGATTTCAATTCATAACCTTGCGATTTGATTCTGATCTTGATTCAGCATAGATTAATTTGGATAAATATCAGGTCAAGTAACCACATCGATTTTTTCTCAAGGAATATATCTTTCTACTAATGCTGTAAACATACAGGGAGCCCTTCAGCTGGTATTATTATTAAAGGTTCAAATGAACAACTTTTAAAAAATATTAAAATATTATAACTTTATTATTATAAAAACAGCATTATATTAATTTGTGATATGAGTAAAAATATAAGAAATATTTAATGTAGTGCATATATTTAATAAAAAATTCTACAGTTATTTTTCTAGCTAACTACTATAATATGGTCGTTAAATGTCTTTCCTGAGGTAAATGTAACGTTACGTTACATATAGTTCTCCAGCTTTTTTACTGACCTCTTTCCATGGTCAAAGCACTGATTGATCGATTAAATGAGACATAATACATTTCAGTAAGTTGTACAGTATCTTTCAACATAACTTCTAATGTTCATTTGAGTTTATTTACTAACTAGTAGAGGAAGAGATGATCAGTTCACATGCTGCAACTGAGGCACTACAGCGATATCGTTTAAGAGTGCCAAAATGGTATTTCTTGTTAGAATTTTGTAATAAAATGTACTATTTGAAAGCTAAGACTTTGTTTTATATCAAAGTAACCTGATCTGTCTTGTCTGTCTGTATAAGTTTCCTCTTTCGCTTTGAGATTTTTCACTGAGTGAGAAAATGGATGTGTGGCGTGAGAACAGTGTCTGAATGCATGAGAGTTGACAGCCCTGCATATGTGTAATTCAATTTAAATTATACAGAATTAATCAGTAAAAGTTATTTTTGTCTAATTGTGCATGCTTTTAATTATCTGCTTAATTTTTATATTTAACTTTATAGTACTTGCTAAGAGAAAAAATATTTTAAAATACTACTGAAATAGTATTATCCACTACTGTAAAAATAATATTAAAAAGTAATGCAACATTTTAAACCATTAAAATAAAAC
Source organism: Semotilus atromaculatus (assembly GCA_031834385.1). Lineage (NCBI taxonomy): Eukaryota > Metazoa > Chordata > Actinopteri > Cypriniformes > Leuciscidae > Semotilus > Semotilus atromaculatus. Next base: position 8,392,105 of record JAULUF010000013.1, on the reverse strand, counting down.
TCACATCAGTGTTTTGAGTTTACAGTGTTTATCCTGCAGTAGATCAGCGATCTGATTCACTCGTGTGTCTCCAAGTTTATGTTTACTCAGATTCAGCTCTCTCAGGAGTAACGGGTTTTTACCCACAATTCCTATCACATACTGACAGGCTTCCTCTGCAGCAGGACTTCTCAAAAACCTGCAGAAGTGAAGATGAAAGTTAAAGGGTCTTTCTGGCTTTTAAGCAGAAGTGTGAGAAACATCAGCACAGAAAACTGGCTTGTGAAACTGCATGTTTGTGAACATCTGGAGACTCAGACCTGCTTTAGAGAAACAGTGATACATGTGAATCTGGACTTGATGGAAATTATACTACAGTACTTTCAGAAATATTTAATACCATAATACTGAATATAATCAGTACCATTGCACCAAAACAAAACTCTGTTGAAATCATTAATACCACAGTACCCCCAGCTGAATAAACGTGTGTAGCTTATTGTATTACTGAAAAAAATATTATTTAGCCTGAAAATAATGATTTATGTATATTTTCATCACGTCTTACCTCAGTGTCTTCAGTTGACAGTTTGGATCCTGTAGTAAATCATCGAGCTCCTTCACTCCTGATTGTCCAGGATCATTTCCTGTGAGATCCAGCTCTATCAGGTGTGAAGGGTTTGATCTCAGAGCTGAAGCCAGAGCTTTATAACCTTCTTCACTGATACTGCAGTCTGACAGTCTACAGAAAAGACAATTTATAGAATTTATAAAAATATAATTAAACCATATTTCTTACTGTTAAAACACAAATTGTGTATATATATATATAAACATTCAAGTTAAGTGTTGTCAAACAATGGTTCATTGAACTCACCTGAGTTTCTCCAGTATGCAGTTTTTATTTTCTAATCCGTTCTGAAGTTTCTTCACTCCTGAATCCTGCAGATTATTGTTGCTCATGTCAAGCTCTTTCAGACTGGAGTTTGATGTCAGGACTGTAGCGAGAGCTGAACAGCTTTCCTCTGTTAGACCACAATTACGCAGCCTAAAATGATCAACACAAAGGGCGAACTTACAACCCCATTTTCAGAAAAATTGGGACATTTTGTAAAATGCAATAAAATCAAGAATATTTTTTATTTTATTCTATTGAACCTTTGTTTAACTGGAAATCATTTCTTTTTACTTTTTTTCAGTGTTTTTGCTGACCAATTTAATTATATTTTGTAAATATATACAAATTTTAATGGCTGCAAAACACTCAAAAAAAAAAAAAAGTTGGGACAGAGACATGTTTACCACTGTCACATCACCTTTCCTTTTAATTACACTTTTCAAAAATTTTTTTTTTAATTGTTGCAGTTTTGCAAATGGAATCTTTGAACAATCTCATCTAATATAAGACTTCAGCTGCTCAACAGTCTGTGATCATCACAGTCTGTCATGATTCCTTTCTTCTGTTCTCCTTGTCTTGTGGACTTTTGTTAATTATTATTCTTTCGTTCTTTTTGGCGCGTTGCATTCTTAGTGCATATTTAGTTATTTCCTGTTCTGTGCCATGTTTTGTAGTCCTTTGTAGTTTTTCTTGTTTATTAGTCTCTCCAGGTGTTGTTATCTTGTTTAGCTTGATTGCCTGTGTATTTAAACCTCTGTGCTTCAGTTGTTGTTTGTCGGTCGTTGTTGCTTGTAGCTGTTTTCATGTTCCATGTTCCTGTCCTGAGTTCCGTGTTCCATTGTTTGCCCTGGATTACCTGTTTACTTTATTAAAGTAGTGCTTGCATGTGGATTCTCTCTCCGCTTCATTCCTGCCTCATCATAACAATCTGATTCTCCTTTTTTTCATGATGGGCCATATATTTTCAATAAGAGACAGATCTGTACTGCAGGTGTAGAGTGTCTACAAAACCACACTGTTGTAGCACGTGCAGAATTAGGCCTGGAACTGTCTTTTTTTCCCAAGGAAAGATGTCATATTGATGGAAGTATTTGTCTCTATAATCCCAATAGACGCCTCCACGTCTCCACGTTTCTTCACAGAAATGCAAGTCACCCCTGCCGTTTGCACTTATGCACCTCCATACCATGACAGATATTTGCTTTTGCACCTGTCACTGATGAAAGTCTGGATGGTCCCTTTCATCTTTGGGACTGAGAACTCAATGTCCGTCTTTTCCAAAAACAAGCTGAAACATTGATTCACCTGACCACAGAACACATTTATATGGTCTTTTAGACCATCTGAGACAAGCTCAGGTCCAGAGAACTTGGCAGCATGTCTGCATTGTAACAGAGATTCAAGTGGCATTGCTTGATGCAGTAGCAGACTGTTTTAAGTGACAACGGTTTCCAAAATACTCCAGAGCACATGTGGCTGTGTTTAACACAGTAGTATAATGGTTTATCATGCAATGCCGTCTGAGGGCTCAAAGATAACGCACATTCAACAGAAGTTTCCAGCTTTGGCCAACACGGACTGAGATTTCTTTGGATTCCCTGAATCTTTTCACAATATTACGTATGGTAGATGGTGAAAGTCCTAAATTCTAGGGATGCATAAAAATTAACATTCCAAAATCAAAACCGAAAATTCAGGATGCACTTGGGCGAAACAATCCATTATTTCATCGAACTACAATCGAAATTTACACTCAAATAGCTACAACTGAATAGTACTAACATTTCAATTGCACATAAGTCCCTTTTACATCAACTTTTTGATTGTGAAATATAGTAAACCTTTAAAGGACAATAAACTGTAATAACTTGTTTTCATGACAGATTTATTCAAAAATACAATAAATAATGAAGACACCTGAGCTGAGGCAACTACAGTGATCTGTCACGTGCATTTAAGCGTGTATAAACATTTGTGGTTTAAATTCAAATAAAATTGACAGTATTTTAAAATTGATACTTTGCTTCTTATTAAAAGTTACAAAGATACGACCAAGCTTTTTGTGATTATTGGATGGCAGAGGAGATAACAAATGTTTAGAGAAGTTTTGTTCACACATCAACAGAAAAAACAGCAAAGACTTGGTAAAATGTTTTTTCAAAATAAATTGGGGGCAAAAAGTTGTGAGCCATGACCCATCTTTGCTTGAAAATACTGCAATCTATTGGAAATATTTTCTCTGTACTTTTGTCAGTTAAATAAAGGTTCAAGAGAATAAACAAATCACATATTTTTTTATTTATTGTCCCAACTTATTGGGTTGTATATGCACAAAGTACTTGATGACAACATACTGTACAGTAATTACTGAGAATTATTGTGTTTTGGTCAACTGATTTCCTTGAGATACTTTAAATGTGTAATAATAAATTAACACAATACTCACGTCAGTGTGTTGAGTTTACAGTGTTTATCCTGCAGTAGAGAAGCGATCTGATTCACTCGTTTGTATCCTATTTTATGTGCATTCAGATTCAGCTCTCTCTGGAGTAATGGGTTTTTACCCAAATGTTTAATCACATACTGACAGGCTTCCTCTCCAGCAGGACTTTGTAATAATCTAGAAACAAAGGTTATACATTGATAGTTCACAACCGTAAAACTGCAAAGCTGTCTTCCACAAAGATCATCACATAGATTTTCACACCAAATGCAACATAAAAAAAATATGAATGTGAAGATGTGGTAAAATTATTTGTCTTTCAGATAAAACCTAACAACTATTGCACTTTAATATTTGTAGAAAACATTTACCTCAGTGTCTTCAGTTGACAGTTTGGATCCTGTAGTAAATCATCGAGCTCCTTCACTCCTGATTGTCCAGGATCATTTCCTCTGAGATCCAGCTCTATCAGGTGTGAAGGGTTTGATCTCAGAGCTGAAGCCAGAGCTTTATAACCTTCTTCACTGATACTACAGTCTGAAAGTCTAGAACACATAAAAACCTTAAGTAAAATGAACACTGCTGCATTTCAAATTAATTAAAGTGCCCCTATCATGCTATTTTAAAGTTTCCTAATGTTGTTGTATAGTCTCCTACAACATGTTTACACGCATCAAATGTAAAAAAAAAAACTGTTTAATTTCCTCACAATATGCATCTGCACATCACATTTTCATTGATTCTCAAACAACTCGTCAAATGAATCAATCTCTCTAAATCCCTCCTTTCCACGAGTTTGTCTGATCTGATTGGCCAGAAAGCTCAGTCTGTTGTGATTGGCCTACCCGTGTACAGCGCGTCCAGAGCCTGAGCGCGTCGAGAACAAAAACGCCCATAGCATAACACCGATACCTCTGCGTGTGTCCTGAGGCTTCCTACACCGTAAACTAAACACAGTAACGAACAATGACGTCGATTTTACCATTTTAATGCGAGCGGTAGTCCGAATCAATGATGAAATATTAGAAGAACTAGTTATTCAACCTCCATCGCAAGGTTGCTGGATAATAGTAGCCCACAGCTGATCAGCAGAAGTATTTCAGTAACACAGTGATAATGAGAGTTAGCCAGTTACACTGTAAAAAATGATCGTGATTTTAACGGTAAAAGACCTGTAAAAATCCTACAGTGAAAAACTGTTAATTGGTTAACAGAAAGTTTCCGTACTATATACGGTAAATAACTGTGATAGATCTAATGGTAAATTTAATGTAATTTTACTGTAAAATACCGTTCAATTTACAGTTTTTGAAAGTGAAAAAGAACAACTCATTGTACAATTTACAGTAAAATACCGTAAATTGCCATTCCCACAATTCCCTGCGTGACACTTCACATTTGATGTATTTTTGTTGAAATAACTATGTTTCTTCATAGTTTTCTTAGTTTTTTTCTTATCAGTTATGTACATTAGGGTTTTATGTTACATTTAATGTTGTTAAATTAATGTTTATTGCATTTTTTAAATTTCATGTGGTTACCATGATGGTGTTTAATGTTGTTTAATGACACTGTGCAGCTTCTATATATTAGTGTTAACTTTCTTGTGGAAGAGCTTCTTGTGATGAGCTTTGATTGATCTTTGATTGATCATGTGACTCTCATCACTGCTGTGATTGGTGGTTGTCAGTGTATTACAATGATACAAAACAGATATTAATACTGCAATAGATCAGTAAATTAACATTATCAGATAATAAAATACGGTTTATTACTGTAAATTTTAAGTTAAGTCTGTAAAACCAATAACGTTGCTACCGTATTTTTGACGGTAAAGTACTGGCAACCACAGCTGCCGGTTTATTACCGTAAAAACTACGGGTTTATTTTTTACAGTGTAGCAGGAGACCTAAATAATATAAGACTCAAAACTAAGTATTTTGAACACCATCTTTCAAGAGCAAGCGGTTTGGGAATCCTGCACTGAACTCCAAGATTTGAGAAGCAGTCGTTAGTTTATGATTATACTCAGAGGTGGAAAGAGTAATAAAATATTCTACTCAAGTAAAAGTACTACTACTTCAATGAAATTTTACTTAAGTAGCTCATTTAAAATGTACTCAAAGTAAAAGTTACTGAGTTACTTTTTTAACAGCAGGGGGTGGGGGGCTCTCCCGTGTTGGGTTGTAACGGTATAAGATTTTCACAGTATGATAATGTCTCAGAAAAAATTACAGTTTAAGGTATTAAAGGGATAGTTCACCCAAAAATGAAATTTAGCCAATGATTTATTCACCCTGATGTCATCCTAGATGTGTATGACATTCTGGTGTCAGACTAATACAATCAGAGTTATATTAAAAAAGTCCATTAAAGTGCAACTATTCAGCATAAAAGTCCTCCATATGACTCCGGGGGGTTAATAAATGCCTTCTAAAGCGAAGCAATGAGTTTAAGAACAAAATCCACATTTAACACGTTACAAAGTAAAATTCTAGTTTCCGGCCAAACGCAGTCTACTTGCGTCTAAAGCACAACTTACGCAACTTATGTCGTCGAAGTAGCGTAGTGCGTCATGGCGTAGCGTAAATATCAGCAGTACGTCACATTACTCGCATAAATTGCACTTTAGACTTAAGTGGAATCCGTATGTTCGTGTGGCCGGAAGCTAGTTATTTTACTTTAAAAAGTTTTAAATAGGGAATTTTTTTTACACAAAGTCAATGCTTCGCTTTTCTTGCTTAGGCCTTTATTAGAGTTCCGGCCAATATTTGGCACTAATTCAAGTATACTTGGTATGTACAGACAAAAAGGGAATTTCCGTTTAGGACAGCAAAAAAAATATATCTTAGAGTAAGCGTGAATGTGACCATCTAAGAAATTAGCCAATTACCTTTTTTTAGTGACCAAAAACTGACTTGTATGTCTTGTGGGACCACATAAAAATGAACGGCCGGTGCGAGAATTTCTCTCTCTAATTACTGCACAGCAATAGTTCAAACTTCTGTTACTAGTTCTAAAATGGCATACTGGGATTAGAAAAGGAGGCTTGGGTTGTGTATAAGAAAGATGCCTAAAGCCCTATTCGCACTGAATTAGTATTATCTGGGGACCTCGTGATTTTACTCGAAATTACTGACTGAACTCCCGGATATGATGTCAATATAGGCTATTGCTTTCTTGTTATTATAGGTCTAGCTGTATGATATATCATAAACAGAAGAGTGATCCTTACCGCATGCTGCTATGCATGTCATTCATCTCCATCTAAGCATTCTCTTCTCATTATTTTAATAATTTTTCTGATGGTTTTTAGCTTTCTCTTTCTGCAAATTGTATAGTATGGTGTATAGCGATATGACCCAGCACCCAAAATACTATCAAAAAAGTCCAACGCAGCCTCCATTCTTCGCGGAAGTTTGATAAAAAAGCGTACAGGAAACATTATATACGACCCCGCCAAATCACAGAGATGCCGATTCGCATGGGGCTAATATAATCACGGGACCTCTGTGTTTGGCAAAGTATGGTAGGTCATTTGCTGGGGAATTTTTACTTCACAAATTACAGACATGGCCGATTCGCACGGGATTAAGATCATAACCTCCGTAATTATTAAAAATAACTAGAGGTCACCAGGTAATACTTATCCCATGCAAATAGGGCTTAAGAAAGTAGATTCTGTGATTGTTGCATATGTGTGGTTTGAGTTTGTTTCTCAATATAATGCTTAATCTACGAAAAATGTAATTGTGAACCAGTGTTATTATAGTTATAACCACTGTCTGTAAAACAACATTTAAAAAAACAGTTCTTAAATTGTATCCCCCCCACTTCTTGAGGTGAGCGAACTCAAATATGCATAATTGAAATGTGAATGCTGTGGTGACATGTACTCACTTCAGTATCTTCAGCTCACACACAGGATTCTTCAGTCCCTCACAGATCTCTTTGACTCCTGAGTCCAGTAGACGGTTGTTGTTCAGGTTCATCTCTTTCAGGATGGTTTTGGAGGAGAGAACAGTAGCTAGAACTGAACAGCTTTTCTCTGTCAACTCACAATTATTCAGCCTAAACACAAACACAGCATTATTTATCATTTAGCACATATAAGATTAACAGGTCTTCATATCTGCTCACACATGTGACTGATAGGCTTTTATAATGAATAATCAGAGAATAATGTATAAATCATGTTTACTCACTTGATTTTCTCCACTTTGCTATGAGAGTCCAACAAAAGAGCAGAGAGCTTCTCCCAATCCAGGTCTCCTAGTTTATCTCCACTCAGATCCAGTTCTGTCAGAAGTAATGGACTTGTACCCAGAACTTCAGTGAGATACTCACATGCTTCCTCTGCGGCAGGACTTTTCAAAAACCTACAGGAAGCAGAATTAAAGATTAGAAAATCTTCTAATTTTTCAAAGCGCTCATCTGTGACGCTGCTTTTTCATTATGTGTTACTTAAAATCATAATAGGAATTTAACAATTAATGGGAGCCCCTCGGAAATGAAACGGTACATCTCATGTTTTAACTAATAATTCAACAAGCAGATTCACTCTTTGTATAAAAACTTTTAGATGCAACACTGTAGTTTTTAACCAAGTTAGTGGTCGCTCTGTGTGGAGATTATTTAAAAATCATTGCACTTTGCATTGTATTTGGACATAATCAGAATCATCTGCTTTAAGTAATGAGATATATATATATATATATACACCATTGTCATGTAATATAAGTAATACAGAAAATAGAAATATATGTTTTTGTTGTGTTTTCACTTAGTACTCAACACACAAACAGAATACATAAACAGCATACATTTACTTACAGTAGATGAACAATTAAAATGAGCAAAATAAATACTCCCACAGAGATGTGATATGAAAATTTGGTCTAAACATGTGACACTGCCTGACAAATATGCCAATCATTCGCAGATTTTCTCTGGTAAACAAATATACCACAACTACTTATTTGAGAAAATATTAGTGGGAAATCTCTTACAGTTAAATCTTCCCTAGTGATTGAACAATAATATATCAGCTACTGATATATTGTTTATCTCTAGTACAATGTATAATTAATGTGTAGTTTATGTAGTATCTTAATCTTAAATTTACATATATGATAATTATTTCCAGTTTCATTGAGAAAATATGCATTGTACAGATCAAATAAATAAGTATAATTTCCCAAAAATTATGTAATCATTTGTTTTGTCATTGTCTCACAAAACTTGTGTCAGACTAATCAAATTAAGTTGAATTTCTCTTGAGTTTAATTTCTTTCAATTGCAATACAGTAAATTGCACATTTCCCCCCTCTACCTAGTTTAAAGGGATACTTCACCTCTGGAAAGATGAATGTGTATTTAAAATGGGTCATTTATGTAGTCATATTATTATTATGTTATGGCGTGATGATTACTTATGAGCGGCACCTGTGAGACGCACCGGTCTCGTAGGCTATCCCTCAGGGAAGAGTGGGAATTTTCTTACCAATGCTAAAACACACATGAACCGATCACTTGTTTAGCGTTCATGTAAACACTACATTCAGATTCACCAATCGGAATGAATTCAGTTAGATCGAAACAAAACATGTGCATGTAAACAATGAATGGCAACTGTAGAGAGCAAAAGCCGAATCCCGGACATTTTTGATGATCTCGACGGCCGGACATGTCAGGGAAAAATAATGTATGGTAACCCCTACTACTCAGCTTTCTCCAAACAACAAGAGCCTGTTACCTTAGCTTCCAAAAAAAAGATGGCTGACACTATTTGTACATTCTGTGAGTGAGATCCCACCCTCTATGGACGGGTTGAGAACTAGATCATACTACTGGCTGTAGTCTCTAGCCTCTGGCCCAAAAATCCTCAGATGACTCAAAATGAAGATTTTTGCGTCATTGGAGGATTTTTTCCAGACAAAAAATGCATAAATCTCTCGTCTCAGAGGGACATGAGGGAGGAAAGCATGGTAATTCGAAAATACTACAGGTTTTCTACTAATACAAAGCTTAATGCTAAATGCTGAAGTATCCCTTTAATACAGTTGAGAACAAATCAGTGGTTTATTTCGAAATATTTCAAAACATTTATCACCTGATGGTCTTCAATTTACAGTGCCCATCCTGTAGTAAACAATTGAGCTTCTTCACTCCTGATTGTCCAGGATCATTTCCTGTGAGATCCAGCTCTATCAGGTGTGAAGGGTTTGATCTCAGAGCTGAAGCCAGAGCTTTATAACCTTCTTCGGTGATACTGCAGTCTGAAAGTCTATATGAACAAGCAGAAATACACGTTACATGGTAAAATAAACAACATAGACATTTATAAAGTGAGATGTTATTGTCTGAATCATAGAAAAAATAAATGTAAATTGTAAAATAAAAATATTGCCATGGAAAGTGAGTAAAATGTGCCAATATTTGTATTTTACTATTGGCAAAAATCTCAACCCATAAATAAGCAACAAATGCATTAATCTGCTAATCTGAATAATGAATTTAAAAAAATCATAGAATATTAAAGCATAGAAATGTCAAACAAACAAACAGTCAAACAAAAACGGTCATTTCAGCCTCTATCGCCTTCATCAATGGTTATGAAGGTTAATTTAATCAAATGGACATTTATCATCATGCAGAAATGTAAATTAATGAAGATACACACTTCAGTTTCTCCAATCTGCATTGTGGGTTTTCCAACAGGCAACAGATATTGTTAATTCCAGAGTTTCCTAGTGTATTTCCACTCAGATCCAGCTCTATAAGGTTTGAGGGGTTTGAATTTAACGCTGAAGTCAGAGCGGCAAAACCTTCTTCTGTAATACTGTTATTATTCAGCCTAAAGAGAAAAAAAAAAAAGAGGAAATATTCTTCAGTTTGTCTTTAAACCTTCTTTAACTCTCTGGGGGTCTGAAGTGTTTTCTTGGCTCTGGAGGTGTTCTGACATTTGTGTGCTTATTTCTGTTACTTGTAACACTTTCATGGCTAAAGTCTAATTACACTGTATTCAGCACACAAACATTTTTTTTTTAAAAGATATTTTGATGCAAAGTATAAATACGAAAACCATGCAAAATACTCACCGAATTATATTCAGTTTACAGTGTTTATCTTGCAGCAGAGCAGCGATCTGATTCACTCGTGTGTCTCCTAGGTCACATTCACTCAGATTCAGCTCTCTCAGGAGTAACGGGTTTCTACCCACAATTCCTCTCACATACTGACAGGCTTCCTCTGCAGCAGGACTCAAAAACCTGCAGATGGCAAGATGAATTAACTTTGCATAATGAAAAACAGCATCTGCTTTTGATATAAAAATGTGTACAATGTTTTTTCTAGAATTTATTTTGATCCAACAGACAGTATTAGTTAAATAATATTTTTGTAAACAATTCACCTGTATTTCATTTTTGTATTATTTCATCATGTCTCACCTCAGTGTCTTCAGTTGAGACTTCGGATCCAGTAGTAAATCACTGAGCTCCTTCACTCCTGATTGTCCAGGATCATTTCCTGTGAGATCCAGCTCTATCAGGTGTGAAGGGTTTGATCTCAGAGCTGAAGCCAGAGCTTTATAACCTTCTTCTGTGATACTGCAGTCTGAAAGTCTACAGAAGAGAGGTTTCAAAGTATTGATGACTGAATATGCAGAAAAGGGCATTGAGACCTTTAATATGTTAGTATTATACAATTATTAATTTACCTAAGTTTCTCTATTTTAAAGTTTTCTTTCAGTCCATCAGAAAGCAGCTTCACTCCTAAATCCTGCAGATTATTATTGCTCAGGTCAAGATCCTTCAGACTGATGGAGCCTGAACTGAGAACTGAAGCCAGAGCTGAACAACTTTCCTCTGTTAGATCACAATTACTGAGACTGAAAAAAATTAAATAATAAATAATAATAAAGCATCAATGAAGACACATGATGAAACTTTTGCACATCACAATATTCCTGTGATTGCTGTGGTGTTGACTGTAGCTGATGGTGACATGTACTCACTTCAGTATCTTCAGCTCACACACAGGATTCTTCAGTCCCTCACAGATCTCTTTGACTCCTGAGTCCAGTAGACAGCTGTTGTTCAGGTTCATCTCTTTCAGGATGGTTTTGGAGGAGAGAACAGTAGCTAGAACTGAACAGTTCTTCTCTGTCAGCTCACAATTATTCAGTCTAAACAGAAAACTGAATTATTTATTTATTTAGCACATAAGATCAACAGGTATTCGTATCTGCTCACACATGTGACTAACAGTATTTTATAATATATAAACCAAACCGTTATAATGCTTAAAATCATGTTTGCTCACTTTATTTTCTCCACTTTGCTATGAGTGTCCATCAAAAGAGCAGATAGCTTCTTCCCATCCAGGTCTCCTAGTTTATCTCCACTCAGATCCAGTTCTGTTAGTAGTAATGGACTTGTACCCAGAACTTCAGTGAGATAGTCACACGCTTCCTCTGCAGCAGGACTTTTCAAAAATCTAAACAAAGTATATTGTAATTTTATATAACAATCTTAAAATGGAATGCCTTTTGCAGCCCCCTTCTTTTTTATAACCAGAAGCTAACATTCACTGTGCTGTTCTCTATGAACATTCTGCTCTCATTCTATTAACAAGTTGTAGTAAAGTGACACCTTCTGTTCAAAGTTAAGTATTGCATATAATATGGTTTACGTCCTTAGGCCAGTGACACACTGATTGCGTGGCGTAAGCGTCTCAGCTGCGTGGCGTGTCCTCTTTCCGTGTTTCTGCATGCTAGAAATAGAACCGAAGCCTATTTTTCACGCGACATGCAAGCGTGTTGGAAGCGTTTCCAGGCAAAATAGAATAGGAAAATGTCATTTTGTACACGATTACATATTAATAAATTTCATTTTGATGTTTGAAAGTATAGGTTTTGACATAAATTCAGATATAAATGTCTTTTTTTTCCCATTATCCCATTATTTTTGCCTATAGGCCACATATAATTTCATGTAATTTTATTTGTTTAACAATCAAGTCCTGGTGTCCACAACAGAGGTCATAGCATAACATATGAAAAAAACACCTTTCTGGGCCTCAGGAGGATATAAAGATAGGATAGGCTATAATAACAACGTAGTGTGTCTTCTGAGTGACAGTCCAAAATCAGGTAGGCTAAATATAGGCTACACAAAATTTGTAAATGTTATTGAAATAAACCGCCCATTTCCCTATTTTTCGGATTTTGGAAGATGTGTGATAACAGTTGAAATTGTTGTCGTAAAGGCAAGAGCAACACTCCGCTAATACAAATGTAGACTGGTCTGTCAGCGCTCCCTCTACATCACCTAGCAGCAGCAGCGCCACGTCAGACACGCTTCTGGTGTGTAAAGACACCGAAAACGCGACGCAGCCGCCACACAGCTGACGCGCAACAGAAACGCCACGCTCACGCCACGCAGCCAGTGTGTCACCGGCCTTATACTGTATGACGACATTGCAGCAGCGATGAGCATGTGGTCATGGCTACTATTGATCCTTAATTTACGTTGATTTCAAGGCACTTTCGGTATGTAGGCCTAGATATTGCTCAATTATAATTCCTATTTAGTTTATATTGTTATATCTTACATGCCATATGCTAATTTATTTGCTTAATTTCGGGAATTACACAATCGGTTCTGATATAGATTATGCTAACTAGCCTATGTGATGTAGAGCCTGTTTGTGCTTATGTGAATGTGTTATTGACTCTGTACACTCAGTAGAATTCTGTATTTCTACAGTTTTACGTTCTTCCTTGGACAACAGTAAAGGTTTGAAAACGATCCCTGCAACTATTGTCTTTGGGAGGCATTATCTGACTGCAAACTCAATCAAGGCATTTGAGATAAAGGGCAGAACATTTATAATACACTAAAAATATTTTTTTTGTGTTAGTTTTTAAAAGTTAATAGACTTTACTAATTTATTTATTGAATAATTGTTGAGCTTCGGGTGACCTGAGTTCGAATCCCGGCTCATGGACCTTTCCCGATCCCGATCCCTAGTTTTCCTTAGTTGGTTTAAGTGGTCATTTCATTCACCTATATCTTGTTAATTCATTTAGTTAGTTCCCGTTGTTTGGTCATGCTTATAAGCCTTCTGTTCTCCCCCAGTGTTTGTCGGTTAATGTTAGCATGCTTGTTACTTCAACGTTTATTCCCTGATTCCAGAATATTGTTATTAAAGTCTATCTCCTATTATTCCTCATTTTTGTGTGCTTTATACTAGGGATGGGCGATCTTCCCAAAAATTCATATCTCAATCTTATTTGAAAAAAAAAGTATATATATATATATATATATATATATATATATATATATAAATAATAATAATAATCACTTCACAATCCACGATCTGAATCGCGATCTTCCCAATTTTTTTAATGTAGCCTACTATGGAGAATATCCATACTGGAACAAGCCTGTGGACTTATCTATCTGCACAATGTAAATTACAGTATTGCATGAAGCATCAGTTGTCAAAATAGTCAATAAACTAGTGGTCACCGGAATTTTTTTTTTTTCATGGCTGATGTCGATATCTTAAAGGAACACTCCACTTTTTTGGAATTTTCCAACTCTCCTAGAGTTAAACAGTTGAGCTTTACCGTTTTCGAATCCATTCAGCCGATCTCTGGGTCTGGCGGTAGTAGTTTTAGCATAGCTTAGCATAGATCATTGAATTTGATTAGACCGTTAGCATCTCTCTCAAAAAATTACCAAAGTGTTTCGATATTTTTCCTATTTAAAACTTGACTCTTCTGTAGTTACATTGTGTACTAAGACCGACGGGAAATGAAAAGTTGCGATTTTCTAGGCCACCATTTATAGGAACTATCCTCTCATTCCTGCGTAATATTCAAGGAACTGTGCTGCCATACCAGCAGGCGCAATGATTATAAAAACTTAGTGCCGGTTACATTGGAAGGTACCTAGCTGGGGACTATTTTCAGGCGCTGCGTAATATCATTGCGCCTCTTAGTATGGCAGTACAGTTCCTTGATTATGCAGGAATGAGAGTATAGTTCCTAGTCATATTGGCCTAGAAAATCGCAACTTTTCATTTTCTGTCAGTCAATGCAAAGTATGTGTAATTTGAAAGCTTAGAGTCTGAACTTTACAATGAATTTAGCCAGTTTATTTTAATTCCTCAGAATTGCAGTGTCATTTTCTGATTTTTTTTATTTATTTTTTTTTTCATCATTTATGAAATATTTTTTTATAAGTACAGTATTATGTCAAAAACATCATACAGATCAGAGAGTCATGTGTCATTTGAAAGGTCTCACGGAGTACAATATAAAAACTAATACATTTTGACTAAACTTGAGTGAGTCTTTGTAAGTGAAGCTCCGCAAGACCCATACGTAAATAGTATACGGATGCGGCATTTGTCACACTTTCGTTCGTAACTTCATGAAACATTCTCTAATTGTGGAAAATGGCACATCAGCTAAAGAGCACATTCTCAATAGACCTTTATTACAGCGGAATTGATTGCCGGAAGTGCTCGTCGAAGCAGTGTATCGATTCTTCTGGTTATGCATTTTTTCAATGTGCTGTTAACACCAAGTTGAATAAACAGAGACAGGAGATGAGATATTCTGATGATTACTGTGTACAGGATTTTCAAACTCAAAAGGAACTTCTAGTTTTTAATCTAACATAAGCCATGGTTCGTAAACATATGTGATTATTTCACCACACGATGTCAGTGCTCGTCTAAATAGTGACTGCGACGCGCAGTGTGTGAAAACCGAAGTATAAGATCAGAATGAATATTTTTGTTAATTTGTATTATATATAAAAAATTATTTTATGTCATTTTTCATTGACAATCATTTCACTGTATGTAATTCACACATTTATGCCAAAATTCGTCAAACTCCCAACGTGTTAACCTACAGTTTAAGATTAATTAGAGTAACACTTTATTTTGATAGTCCACTTTAGACATTCTACTAACTATAAGTAACATGTCAACTAACTGTCATTAGAGGATTAGTAGACTGTCTGCTTAATATTTTCTCCTAACCCGAACCCTAACACCTAACCATAACCTACCAGTCTACTGACAGTCTACTACAGCCTACTAATACTCTAATGACAGTTAGTTGACATGTAGTTAAAAAGTTACTTATAGTTAGTAAAATGTCTAAAGTGGACTATCGAAATAAAGTGTAACCTTAATTATTATTATTAATTAATTAATCTATTTTCACACTGCTCTTACGAAAATAGTTCAACCATGGTAACCACAAATCAACCATGGTATCGTTTAACTATGGTAGGCTGGCTATTTGTAGTATAACTAATACAAATGGTAATTAGTCCACGAAAAAAAAACAAGGTTCTACATTTATCTATAATGAAACCATGTTTAATTTTTGTAAGGGTGTTTATCAGTGAAATTCAGTTACAAATTCAAATTCAACCGGTATGAAATATGATCAGTAAAAGAAAAACACTGTGAATGAAGATGAGCACTGGACTGCGTCAGGTTAGTTGGGAAATAAATGTATTTATTATTCAGAATTCACATTTTAAAGAGAACATTTCAGCTGATTGAAGATATCATGTAACATCCTCAGTTAAGAAATGCATAAGTCTACTACACATGAACGAACTCCTACGTAGAAGGATCTTTATCCCATTGTATCAGTCACACCCATGCTTTCCTAAATTATTTTTGTGTAGGGAAATCATGAAAATGAGGTAAGGGTGTCTTCCTTGTTTAGAATTAGAGCAGCCGCACGGCTACTGCAGTAACATCATCGAGAGGATTCAGGCATTAGTTTTGATTGCGTTCAATTTGTTGTGACGGTACCGGAAGTAGCGATACACTGCTTCGCTTTCCAGAAACTGGAAGTGTGATAAAGGTCTATTAAAACTGGCTGACTGGGTTATTTGAGACGGTCAGTTTATTTTTCAAAAACATTAGTGCATCATATTCTAGCAGGTATTTTTTTTCTAGTCATACGTTCATAATTTCAGAGACATGTTTTCATGTTATATCTTTATTTGTTAACGTAAATTTTCTAAACAGTTTTAAAATATTATCATTATGACGCACTTTATAAATTTGAAACACTCACCTCGGTGTTAGTTTACAGTCTGTTTTTTGTGATACATCAAGGAGCTCCTTTACTCCTGATTGTCCAGGATCATTTCCTGTGAGATCCAGCTCTATCAGGTGTGAAGGGTTTGATCTCAGAGCTGAAGCCAGAGCTTTATAACCTTCTTCTGTGATACTGCAGTCAGAAAGTCTGTAAAAAAAAAAATCAAGCGTAGCGTCAGTTCTGGCAGGTCACGTTAGTCAACTTGCATCAGCTGACTCTCAGCTGATCCACGTACCTATAGCAATAAGACACCTATCACAGCATCCATATATAAGCTCCTTCAGTATTATCAGCAGCTATAGGGTTTCTCAGGAGCTAATTACTCCTCGAATTATGTTGTACATTAAAATCTTGAATTAATGATATCTGCAATACATTCATGTTGGTTCTGTTTGCCCTAGGGGTAGGGGGGGGGGGATTTCTGGTCTCCCTGCTCTTATGGTAGGCTGCGTGGATGCACAAAGAGTTCTTGCCCAGAACAGAACCATACCGTCAATCCTAACGCCCGTTTCACACATACTCAGTTTGCAGTGCGTGTTGTGGTGCATATGCGGTACAGGAGCACGCGCTATAGTGCTTTCACATATGCTGGGTTTGCAGTGCGCAACTGATAAATTTTTTATAAATCACAACTTATGCGTCGGAAGTGGCGTACGCCTCTTTCAGGGCCTGTTTTGTGCGTACGCAACGGCTATAAATGAGGCCCCAAGAACGCGTCGCCGGACCGCATCCATGTGCAGTGTGAAAGCTCTAGCCTGTTAACATAGGTACGGTAAAAAATACGCACCGCATTCGCACTGCAAACAGAGTATGTGTGAAACAGGCGTAACTGTATGCTAATTGTCAATCGTATTTGATAGTCGTTAATTCTTTGTTTGGACAGAGATTAGTTGCAGGCTTATAAATGCATTCTGACAAACTACTTGGAGCGCCTAAACCACATTTACACAATTTATTTAGTTACATCATGTATTGTGATATTAAAAATCAGTGACAAGAAAAGTCAAATGGTCCAAATAGCAAAACCGAGGAGTAAAACTGAAATTAAAGCCAGTTTCATTTTCAGTTATTCTGATAAAAGGAGCATTTACAAATGCATATTAACATTCAGAAATGTTGATAAATAAAAATACACACTTGAGTTTCTCCAATCTGCATTGTGGATTTTTTAACAGAGGACAGATCTTCATCATTCCAGAGTTTCCTAGTTTATTTCCACTCAGATCCAGCTCTATCAGGTTTGAAGGGTTTGAATTAAACGCTGAAGTCAGAGCAGAACAACCTTCTTCTGTAATACTGTTATTATTCAGCCTGAAGAGAAATAAAACAAATACAGGAAGCATTCTTCAGTTTATTTCAGCCACAAAAACTACAATAACAGAGAGAGGTAAATCTAAGATGGTTAATTTAATAGCCCCAAAACAGCAATAACCATATTTGATTAGAATCTGAAATGGATTAGATACTTTGCAGAGAATATAAAAATATAAAATACTCACATCAGTGTGTCAAGTTTACAGTGTTTATCCCGCAGTAGAGCAGAGATCTGATTCACTCGTGTGTCTCCTAGTTCACGTTCACTCAAATTCAGCTCTCTCAGGAGTAACGGGTTTCTACCCACAATTCCTCTCACATACTGACAGGCTTCCTCTGCAGCAGGACTCAAAAACCTGCAGATGGGAAGATGAAATAACTTTGCATAATGAAAAAAGCATCTGCTTTTGATAGAAAAATGTGTACAATGTTTTTTCTAGAATTTATTTTGATCCAACAGACAGTATTAGTTAAATCATATTTTTGTAAACAATTCACCTGTATTTCATTTTTGTATTATTTCATCATGTCTCACCTCAGTGTCTTCAGTTGATAGTCTGGATCCTGTAGTAAATTATTAAGCTTCTTCACTCCTGATTGTCCAGGATCATTTCCTGTGAGATCCAGCTCTATCAGGTGTGAAGGGTTTGTTCTCAGAGCTGAAGCCAGAGCTTTATAACCTTCTTCTGTGATACTGCAGTTTGAAAGTCTAAATAATAAAACTGTAATTAATTACTCTTTTAATTATTCCAATATTTCATTAACAGCATTACACCATTAAGACATTTATAATGTATAACTTATATTAGGTGTAAAGCACCTCAAAAATATCAATATGTTTTTCAATAGCTAACATTTTTTATGCATGTTGTGCACAAATGCATTCACTGCTGACTACAGTGCCTGGCAAATATTATGTTTACCAACATTTGAAACTTTTTTTACCGGCCAGCTTTAGGCTTCACCTTTGATTAATGTTTAAATGAACTGAATTCAGACCTGAGTATCTGCAGTGTACACTGTGAATTTCCCAGTAGAGTGGAGACTTGTGTTACTCCAGAGTCTCCTATTTTATTCTCACTCAGATCCAGCTCTCTGAGGTTTGAAGGGTTTGAGGTAAAAGCAGACGCCAGAGCAGCACAGCCTTCTTCAGTAATACAGATTTGATTAAACCTGTAGAAACAATGTGAAAAATACAGCTTCACGCAATAATTAACCTGGTTCTTAAAACTTTGATCAAGTGCTTTGAGGCCTTTAAGCAAATGTGTAAAAAGGTATTATGTTTTTATTAGCAAACATGTAACCACCTAGATCATAAGTGGAAATGACCATATACAGCCAAAACAGGCAAATTACTAAGGATCTATATGTAGCCAAGTCAATAAAAGACGCTGCTGAGGGGATCTGCAGAAGGTCCGTGATGCCTTTAAATAGGCCAGTTCCTATAAAATGAATGGGTTGCAATTGGTTGTTGGTCGCTGGAAGAACAAGCTCTAGTAGGTCTATTTTAACAGATGTCATGGTTTTAGTGCTCATTTATGTTTTGGGAACATTTTGATGTGTTGGCCAAAAGCCGGCTGTAGTGACAATGACTCTGATGCAAACAGTGCAGGATGATGTCAGCTGTGCATAATCATTTGGTTGCCTTTTTCTCTTTAGTTTATATTTAGATGTGTGCTTTAAATGCCTTAATGCTGATTAAGTTTGGGTGGATGAGCAGTTGATGCTGAATCATCAGTACAGCATATTGCACACGAGTGTTTAAGATGTGTTAAAGTAGATTATTTTAATGTGTGAAATGATTAATAGCAATCTTTTTGTATATATCATGACAAATTACTCTTTTGTAGAGAAGTGTGCTTTAAATACCCTCACACTGGTTATGTTGAGCTGGATGAGCAGTGGATACTGAATGATCATTACAGCACTGCATGTGAGTGTTTACAATTTGTTAAAGCGGATTGGTTTATTGTATGAAATGAAATTCACTCTTACCTGTACAAGTGTGGTGTGGAAATGTTTTTATTTATTCAATTTATTTTTTGCATTAGTGTGGTGTATAGGGAAGCTTTCATTTTTGGGTTCATTTTATGTATTGGTTTTCTTTTGTTCATTTTCTTTAAGTGTTTTGTTACCCTCCATAGTTACTGCCATCTTTTATGAACAAGTTTTACCGGTTTTTGAGTGAAATCAAATGAGACCAGAATCCATGTATTTAATAAAAGTGATGATTTGTTTATAGTAGGGCCGGGACTTTAACGCGTTAATTAAGATTAATTACAGACTTTAACGCGTTAATTAACGCGATAACGGATTTTAATCGCCTAGTTTTGCACCGCGGAACGTTTCTCACTGGATGAATAACATTCTAATTTTCCACTAGATATTTTCGGCCCGCTCTGCACCAGCTGACCACTGAGGAGCGAATGTACAATGAAGTGACATCACCGCGACACCGCCAGATTCAAACTGTGCTTTCGCGCTGTGGCTGGCTGAGCCAAAGACGGACACGCTCAGCGCTTGTCATAGGCGATCACAACTGTTCAGTGTTTTTAACCACAAAATGTTTATTTTAGGTTTTAGACATTTAAATATAATTTATAGCAAAACAACACATTTATAGTTTGTAAAATACACAAAGGTGTCTATGGAAGCAGCAATAACAACCCAGGAAAATATATTTGCCGACGGTTTTTATTCATATCAGACACACAGTGTGAATAACTAAAGTCAACTCTATTCTACTCCCAGTTCACCGGCCACTTACTTTCATGTATTTCGGGAGAAACTGATGAATTCACGCGCTGCAATAAATCCAACAGACAGGAATCTCTGAACTGCGGCCCAAACACGGCGCCCATCTCACGTTACAGATCAAGATCATTTATAAAGATTTTTTAAACAACAAAACAAACTCACTTACACATATTTGAGAATCGGAAAAGAAAAAAAGTTTATGACATGGTAAGCAAGTATTTTAATATTTAGAAATAAAAGCGCTACATCTGTCATGCAGTGCTATTTTGGCTGTGGTGAATCACGTGCCAAGCCTGACGCGTCACCCTGGAAACCTTTTTTGGTCTTCCTACCTATAGGCTACCTGAATTTCTAAAATGTAGGCCTACTATATTTCTAAATATGCTATTGCTACATTTAATGGCAAAAATTGCACTGGTCTGCTGGACTTGGTTGAACAAAAATAAACAATATTTTGTTGCTTAAGGCGAGACACTACAGGTGAATAGGGTAAAAATTTTAAATAATAGATATCACCATGAAACCTCCTCAGTTGATTACTTGCATAAGTATATAAAAAAAATGTATTACAAGTTTTTAAATTTTGTATGTTTGATTATGCAAATTAGGCATTATCTCATTAAATATGCGTGATTTTGCATATATTTTCGGTAGATAGATCTGAACATGTGATAAAGCCAGGTGAAAATTTCTTTTTTCATTTTGTTTACACACAAAATGAAAAAAAAATTTCAGAGGGATTTCAGGATATATGCTTTCATTACATAGGAAATCAAAATATAGTGTCCATAGCCTTAAAAAATCGATTTTCGCCTTATTTTTTTTAATAAAATGTCACATAAATCAGGCCAGAAATGATTTATTAACAAATCCCTCTGAAAATATCTTCAGAATACTGCTAAGTGTATAACTGGAAAGTTTGGTGTACATGGATGCTACACAGGCTGAGAAGTTTCTACTGGAGAATGACAAAAAACTCATTTTGAGAAAACGGCATTTAAAGATATAAATAGGGGAATTTAATAAATTTCTATTGGAAAACATTTTTCAAAAACAGAATAAATGCTCAGGCCCTTAGTAATAACAATATATAATATTTCAAGCTCATGAAAACTGATTATTTAATAACATGGCATGCATATAAGGCCTACAACTGCAGTAACTCAATTCATTAACATTGGTGTATCATGCACAAAGTTGCCGACAAAACCCACGCTGGACAGTTGTATGGACACAGAACAATACCAACAGTAGCTGTCACAGCTTTCTAAAGTCTAATGATCCATTCCAGCACCATATGTAGGTCCCTCTGACATCTCTTGCTGGTGCCTTTTCACTTTCTTGTCTGTGCTCACAAGTTTTCGTTTGCGTTTTGCACTTGCGGACTGAATGGCGTTTGCTTTGGACACCCTGAGCAGGTCTGCCTGCTTGATGGTGTTCACTGTAATAAGTGTGCTCTCCAACCATAAGTTTGCCATCACATTAAGCATAGCTGAGGCACCCTCATTAAAAGTGGAGATGGCCATGCTTGCCGCTGCCTCGACCCTGTTCTTGCCTACAAAAACTGTTTTTGGGCAGCGGGCCCATATCACAGAATTGAGGCACTCATTTGCATTTTGTGTGCCACCATGCTGCATTCTTTGCAGCAAGCTATCACTTGACATGCGGTGATAAATGGGGAGAAGTTTCTGGCCCACCTCGTGGGATAGGTAGTTTGCAGCATGTCGTGTGTGGCTTTCGGGGGTCTCATTTTTGTCTTCTGCCCTCCGATACCAACACCAAGATGGATTGCACCTAGTATGTAATGGTGTTTCATTTGTTGACATGCAGTGGAGAAGGCCTGCCCATATCTCTGCTTTCATTGTTTCCAGTGACCCCTGGTTATTCAAAATTGCCCCCCTGTAATAATTTTGCAGTGTTTTGCATTTCTTTGCGGTCAGTTTCCCCAAACCCTTGCCTCCCAATTTGCGTTCGCCACTAAATTTTCTGAGCGCTGTGCCCATTCGCTTGTGAGCATGGTTTATACATTCCAGCTTTACAATCTCATGCCCAGGGTATGGGTTCAGTGACAGTACTTCCTTAAAAGCAGAGCTATCCCCATCTGAGAGCATCTCAGTGTACCGCAGCTGGTGGCGACTGACTGATCTAGCCCACATCCTCTTTGCTGCCTCCTGCTCCATTGCCTTACTAGACCCTGTGAAATTCTTTGCGCAGTCAGTGTGCGTCTCCCTCCAGCTGTCAAATTCCTCCACAGTAATTTTCCCTTCATTCTTGGCACTTTGCTTTAGGACACAAGCATGACAGTAAGAGGATAAGACTTCAAAGTCAATGACAAGTCCTGTAAGAATGTCGATACAAACACCAATGCCATAATGGGAAGTGAAGCCTCTTTTTTGCCAGGTGCCATCAAAAGACACACCAATGTTAATTACAGCATCAGCATCCTCCCTCAGCAACTCTGCCAACTCTGGATCAACGTCTGCATAGGCCTGTCTGATCTGCTCCCTAGTCTTGTGCAGTGACTCCAGTCCTCTCTCAATTTCCGCCACTAAAATTAAAATGCATGTTGTGTCAAGAACTGTTCCTTTTTTGTTGAGTTTATTGAAACAGTACATTTGAGAGGCATTTTTTTTTGTGGAAAGGACCAGGGAGTAGACCATACAGTCATAGCAGCCAATTGGACAAGCAAACAGTAAATGACTAAAGAATACGGCCATCCTATGTTATACTATTACAACAGATTCATAATTGTGCGTGTGTGTGATGCAGCCTACTGTTAATGTGTATGTGTATGTATGCGTGTGCGTGCGTGCGTGCGTGCGTGTGTGTGTGTGTGTGTGTGTGTTCCATCCAATAAAATATGTTCACTGTTTCAACAACACTATTATAAATGTAACAGGTCATTAAACCTCCAAAATCAACATCCCTGTCCTATCCCTATTCCAAAGCCTACCTGTCACTCTCTTGTCATGCCTCTGGTATGTTTTCAGGTGAAGGGAAGGGATCCCCAACACCTTGCTGACCTTCCTTAATGCTGCATATCCCATCCCTAATTCATGGGCTAAAAGCACCATCCGGACGTTCACGTCAAAAGCGACATCACCTCTAGTTTCGCTTTGCAGCCGTGTGGATGTGTAGATGCTTCGCCTATACCCATTCTCTCCTTTGCAATTACTGCACTCTAGAAGCAAACTGCTACAAAACCCATGGTTCACTGGATCAATGTTAATAAATAGACTTGATGCAGCACAATTAGGGCACAAGAGATCATTTATTAGTTCGTTCAGACGTGCGACATGCATAATCAGCCACTGCTGTGTCCCACAGTCAGCGGCACTGTCATTAAACGCACCCCGGTTTCCCAACGACAGCTTACGGTCAGATGTGCTGCTTCCTTGTGTTTTTTCAGCTAACCCATCTGATTGCTTTCCCTTTCCACATCTTGCAAAGCGCAATTGCTGTTTTTTTTTCCTTGAGATTTGCGGTGTTAGCGGCATTTTCGAAAGTCCCGCGGCAAGCTAAACGCGGAAGTGTCAGAGTATACACGTGATGCGTCTGAGCGAATCAGGTTGGCAGAAACCAGCAGTAGCCAATGAGATTTCGTCATTAGCTTTAAATCCCCCTTTGGACATTCACGATTAGTTACTGATAGAAAGGAAATGCCCATATATGGGTTACACAGCGTTGTGCATGAGACCCAGAGCTTTCCAACGATACCGGTCATGACAGACTTCAGTAAACAAACGGAGCGCCACATGTCGTGTTAGAATGCTAACTTCTTGGTGAATTCGGGAGAAACTTACTGGCGCAAGTAAACAAAATGTAATAAAATAAACATCTTAATGTATATTTTCAATGTTTGCTTTATAGCAGTTTGAAAGAACACATATTGAAGAAGTAAACTAGCCCAAAATCTCAAAACTGACCACTGCATGAAAAATCGATGTTTTTGCCTGCCGTGTCTCGCCTTAAGCTTATGTATTCAGTCATTATGGTAGTATACTAAAAATCCATGTGAAAAAAATTACTTCACACTCAGGTAAAATATTTATGCGATTAAAATGCGATTAATTTCGATTCATTAATTACAAAGCCTCTAATTAATTAGATTAATTTTTTTAATCGAGTCCCGGCCCTAGTTTATAGTGAATTTGCCTTAGGTATATTCATTGAATTGAATTGACGTACAGGAAACCCTCAGGTGATCTGGGATTTCCTACCCAAATGAAATTGGAGTAACATAGCCAAGACTAGTTAAAACACACCCATTTTGCCCCATTACATATGTTTTAGTTTGTTCACAGTTATCGAGGTAGAACCAAAAACCTAGGACTAATTCACGAAAGTAGTTTTTTAAAAATATTTAATGAAAGAGTCGATTGACAGCGGTCCTTGAGGCAAAGTTCCTCAGAATGAGGAGTTCTACCATATGGTATGAATGAGGTGGGCGTGCACGAAGAATAGTGTGATTTGCGATCCTTTACTCAAATATAGCGGGTGAAATAAGTATTAAACACATCATTGTTCTCAGTAAATATATTTCCAAAGGTGCTATTGACATATCACCAGATGTTGGTAACAACCCAAGTAATCCATACATACAAAGAAACCAAAACAAATAAGTTCAGAAATTAAGTTGTGTAATAATATGAAAATGACACAGGGAAAAAGTATTGAACATGAAGAAAGGGAGGTGCAAAAAGGCATGGAAAGCCAAAACAACAGCTGAAAACTATCAGTAATTAAAAAGCAATCCAGCAGTCAGTGCAGATTAATATCAGCTGGTTCAGTCCCAACGGATGGCCTACAAAAAGGTTTTATTACCAAGGTGTCACACAAGGATTTTAAGTTTCTTCAAATCAAAGCAGTAAGCAATAATACAGATCTGGTAGCGGAATTTTATAGATATTCCATTTCTCCTCCAAACATGGTGTAATATGGCATCCAAACAGTTCAATTTTGCTCTCTGATCTGATCTGACAAACATATTCTCCCAGTAATTCACTGGCTTTTCCAAATGTTGTGCAGCAAACTTTAAACGAGCTTCAACAGACTCAACTTAACATTATTTCAGCAATGGAGTCTTGCGTGGTGAGCGTGCATACAGGCCATGGCAGTGGAGTGCATTACTTGTTTTCATTGAGACAACAGTACCTGCTAATTGCAGGCCTTTTTGAAGCTCTCCACAAGTGGTCCTTGGCTCTTGGACAACTCTTCTGATTATTCTTTTCACTCCTCTGTCAGAAATCTTGAGAGGAACACCTGGTCGAGGCAAAATCTACTTTCTTTCCACTTCCATATTATGGCCCCAACAGTGCTCACTGGAACATTCAGAAGCTTCAAATTGCACCTATAACCAATGCCATCATTATGTGTTGCAACAATTAGGTAGCGAAGGTCTTGAGACAGCTCAGTCTGCTTTTACCCATCATGATATGTGTCTTGTGTGACACCTTGGCAATGAGACCTTATTGTAGGCCATCCGTTGGGACTGAACCAGCTGATATTAATTTGCACCGACTGCTGAATTGCTTTTTAATTACTGATGGTTTTCAGCTGTTGTCTTAGCTTTCCATGCCTTTTTTGCACCTCCCTTTCTTCATGTGTTCAATACTTTTTCCCTGTCTCATTTCACATTATTACAATTTCATGTCAATAGCACCTTTGGAAATATATTTACTGAGAAAAATGGTGATGTGTTCAATACTTATTTTACCCGCTGTATATAAGACACTTGAGTCTGCATGGAAATCCAGACCTGTGCTCTCGCGAGAACTCTGGATTTCCAGGGTAGGGTTTCAGCGCTACGTACTTGAACCTCAAACAAAGAGAACAAAGCAATAATATCCAAATCTACTATGCATACAATTATACAACTAATAGATTGGCTACTGCTTTTATACATCAATATGATATTTGAATTACATTTTTTTTTTTTTGATTTACTTACTTCAGCTTTAGCAGTCTGCACTCTCCATTTGCAAACAGAGATGAGATGATCTTCATTCCTGAGTCTCTGAGAATACTCCGACTCAGATCCAGCTCTTTCAGATTTGAAGGATTTAAATTTAAAGCTACAGCTAAAGCATTACAATCTTCTTCTGTTACGTGGGTGTTATTCAGACTGTATAAAAAGAAAACTAAGTGTCAGTACATTAGTAAAGATGTTAGTCAGATACTATTTTTACTGTTACTTTTATTACTACTGTAAGTGACCGTTGATAATGATGATGCAAATACAAAAGAAACATGGTAAATCGTTCAGCACTAATCATTTTCACATGATAAATAAAATACAGGTTTAAAAGCACTTGAACTTGTCATCATAACATCAATACAACTTACATCAGTGTGTTGAGTTTACAGTGTTTATCCTCCAGTACAGGAACAAGTTTCTTCAATCCCGAGTGTCCCAGCTGACATTCAGTCAGATTCAGCTTTCTCAGGAGTAACAGGTTTTCACCCAGAACATCAGTCAGATTCTGACACACTTTCTCTGCTTCAGGATTCAAAAACCTGCAGAACGGAAATGGAACCAAATTCAAATCAATTTGCAACTAAGCTTGATGTAGCATTTTATTCTAATGAAAAAAAGTCTGAAATGGTTCATCTTGAATTTAGTTTTATTGAAATATTTCAGTGCTACAGTACTTTTATTAAGTAAATTGCCTGCATATCATTAATTTTGTATTATTTCTTCACGTCACCTTATTGTTAGTTTACAGTCTGGTTTCTGTAGTACATCAAGAAGATTCTCTACTCCTGATAGTCCAGGATCATTTCCTCTGAGATCCAGCTCAATCAGGTGTGAAGGGTTTGATCTCAGAGCTGAAGCCAGAGCTTTATAACCTTCTTCTGTGATACTGCAGTCTGAGAGTCTACAGAAAAGAGATTGCAATCAAACATTGGGCATTTCGTTTGTCTCTATATTCAGTGATCAGTGTTAGACAGTAAATCTAGAGTCTAAGATTAATATGTTAGACATTACATTACCTGAGTTTCTCTAGTTGACAGTTTTCTTTCAGTCCATCAGAGAGCAGCCTCACTCCTGAATCCTTAAGATTATTATTGCTCAGGTCAAGATCCTTCAGGGTGCTGGAGTCTGAAATGAGAACTGAAGCCAGAGCTGAACAACTTTCCTCTGCTACCGCACACTGGCTGAGTCTGAAAAATAAAAGTCAATGTATTGGATTCAAACTAGCTTCACCAGCGTGAGGGGCATGCTAGCAGACAGTAGCTAGCGCCTCTTGAGGCCAAGGGAGTGAGGTTTACTGAACAGCTCTTACTGTTTGGCCTCTGTTATAGTCTTATAGTTTGTCTCTCACACGTCTCATGATTGGTTAACATATAGCTAGCTGGATATCACTATCTTTCCTGATACTTATAACTCTTTTCATTTGAACCTTGCCACAAAATGTTTTGCTATGTAATATATCACGTGTTTTCTACAATATAGAAAAAGCAAAGCAGATAGATTTACAACTATATTAAACAAATTTTGATTACACTTTATTTCGATAGTCCACTTACGACATTCTACTAACTATAAGTAACTTTTCAACTAAATGTCAACTAACTCTCATTAGAATATTAGTAGGCTGTAGTAGACTGTCAGTAGACTGTTAGGTTATGATTAGGTATTAGGGTTATATATTTGTATATAATAAATATTTGTTGTTTTTGAAACAAAGTAGATAGTATAAATTGTAAAAACTAATAATTTGTTTACCACTTAACTCTCTCTTTCTTAGCATTATTCTTGCTAATTTGCAGGGTCCGCTTCACACACACATGATTTGTCAAAGGTTTTTACATTGGATGCCGTTCCTGTCACAACCTGAGAGTGCTGGGACACATTCATAATCACACACACACTCACACTGCGACAATTTGGCATATCCAATCCACCTTACCTGCATGTCTTTAGACATTTATAAAATGTATATTAACTAACTGATGGTATTGAAATCCATTATTTATACACACAGTTTGTAAAGTATATCTAAAGCACACCTTTTGTCTGCTGTCACACAACTTACCTCAGTATCTCCAGTTTACACTTTACACTCTTCAGTCCAGAGCAGAGATGAATTACTCCTGAACTCTGTAGATTATTATTGTTCATATTCAGCTCTTCCAGATTGTTATCTGATTCGAGAGCTTTAGCCAGACTTGAACAGCTTTTGTCTGTTAAGTCACAATCGTTTAACCTACAAGAAATAATTTAGAATACAAAGAAAAATTTAATAAAAACAATAGATTTGCTATACAAATATAAAAAAAAAAATCGATTTAATAATTTTATACAAACAATAAATATACGACAGTAAAATTAAGAGATACAATTCAGTATACTCCCTAAAGATGATGCATAGGCTACTATATACATTTAATTTTAAAGATGTTGTTTCTTCCTCTACAAAAAAATGGTTGGAAATATAGAATTTCCTAGATGGTTAAAAATATATTTTTTTTTTTTACCTATCTTAATAATCAATAATGGTTCTAGATAACCATACCAATTGTAAATTAATATGGTGTAATAACATTCGTAGTGGAGAGCACAAACTCTTTATAATCGTTTTTAAAATTGCTGTTTTATTTTGTACTGGCATTCATAGGGTTAATGCGTTCTAAAGCACAGACGAGGAACTAGAGAATGAGTTAGGCTGGTGCGTCTGTGTTATATTTGATCTACATTACTATTAAAAGTTCAGAAACAGAGCCAGGGCCCAGTGTCCTGCAGAGTTTAGCTCCAACCTTAAAACATCTGAACCAACTAATCAAGCTCTTCATAATTACTTGAAAATCACAAGATGAAGCAAGTTGGATATGACCTTTGTAGGGCAATGGGCCTTTCAGGGCCGGGTGGAAGACCTCTGCTATAGATTACTTACAGAGCTTTTTTGGAGATTTTCACAACTTCCAACAGTCTAAAGAGACACTCGTCTGATTTCTTGAATTTCTGAAGATCAAACTCCTCCATCTCTTCGTCTGATGTCAACAACACAAAGGCCACAGCAGACCACTGGGCAGGTGAAAGGTCAGCAGATGACAGACTTCCTTTGTTAAGTTGAGTCTGAATCTCTTTCACCAGAGTTTGATCATTCAGTTCATTCAGACAGTAGAACAGATTGATGGATCTTTCTGGAGACAGATTATCTTCTAATTTCTTCTTGATGTACTGCACTATTTCCTTGTAGTTCTTGTCATTGTCATCTTGCTGTGTCAACAGTCCTCGTAAGAGTGGACGATTGGTCTGGAGTGACAGACCGAGAAGGAAGCGAAGGAAAAGGTCCAGGTGTCCAGTTTCACTCTCGAGCGCCTTGTCCACTGCAGTCTTGAGCAAATCAATCATGGTTTCATTTTTGTTTCCCTGTTCTGCAGACTCTTGAACAAACACACTTTTCTTGTTGATGTCTAGAACCAGGTGTGCATAAAGGGCTGCAATAAACTCTTGAATGCTCAAGTGAACAAAGCAGAAAGTGGTACCAAGAATGATCCCTCTTTCCTCCTTAAAGATCTGGGTACACATGCTTGAATACAGTGATGCTTTATAGACATCAATGCCACAGGATTCCAGGTCTGTGTCATAAAAAAGCAGATTGTTTCTTTCCAGCTGATGAAATGCCAGTTTCCCTAGTGAAAGGATGGCGTCTTTATCCCAGGAAACATCTGGTGCGTATTTTTCATCATACTTTCGTCTGCTCTGCTGGATCTGAAAGCGTAGAAAGTGTGTGTACATTTGTGTCAGAGTCTTGGGAGTGTCTTCAGTATTTGATTCCTGCAGTGTTTTAGAGGCATCATCAGACTGATTGTCATTATTTATTTTCTCTTCCAAAATGTTCTGGAGAACAGTGGCTGAGATCCAGCAGAAGACTGGGATGTAGCACATGATAAAGAGACTCTTTGATTGTTTAACATTGTCAATGATTTCATTGGCCAGATCCACATCAGTGAATCTTTTCCTGAAGTATTCCTCCTTCTTTTGTGCATCATTGAATCCTTGTACTTCTGTCACTCGGTCGATACATTCAGGAGGAATCTTACTGGCAGCTGCTGGTCTGGTGGTGATCCAGATGAGAGCAGAAGGAACCAGATTTCCCTTGATGAGGTTTGTCAGGAGAACATCCAGAGAGGCCGGTGATGATACATCACGCCACGTCTCATTACCATCAAAGTTTAGAGGAAGGCGACATTCATCCAATCCATCAAGGATGAACAGGACTTTGAATTTATCGTTTCTTGCAAGGTTCAGTCCTTTTGTCTCTGGGAAAAACTGACTTATAAGACTTGTTAAGCTTTGTTTTTCTTTCTTCTTTAAATTCATCTCTCGAAATGCAAGAGGAAATATGAAAGTAATATCCTGATTTTCTTTTCCTTCAGCCCAATCCACAATAAACTTTTGCACAGAGATGGATTTTCCAATGCCAGCAACTCCTTTTGTCAGTACAGTTCTGATCTCCTTGTCTTGTTCAGGAGCTTCAAACAAATTTTTGCATTCAATCGGTATCTCTTGTGATTCTTGCCGCCTGGCAGCAGCCTGAATCTGTCTTACTTCATGTTCTGTATTGACTTGTTTACTACCACCCTGAGTCATATAGAGATCTGTGTAGATGTTATTCAGAAGCTTGGAGTCACCGTGTTTTGCAATTCCTTCAGATACAGATTGATGCTTCTTCCTCAGGTATGATTTTAGCGGTCGCTGATGAATGAGGACCAGCTCATCTAACACACAAACGAGAACATAAAACAGATATGCATCAATTCAATTCAAAAACTCTATCAACCAGTGATAGAAATTTGTCTTAGGTTAAAAGGCTCACATATTCACAAGACAATCACACACATCACAAAACCCAATTAATACAAAGAAAATACTGTACAAATATGTCAATAAATAAAGGCTTAAATACAATAGACTAATACCACTTTTTGGTCTTATTTACCGGTCCGGTCTTATTGGTCCGAATACTGTAACGGACTCTTCATTGGGATTTCTGGCAGAAATATCCAGAAGCTACAATACAATCAGAATAGCGCTACTAGAGTCCTAATGAGAGTCCGAAAATATGATCACATAACTCCCATTCTACACTCACTGCACTGGCTCCGTTTCATTCCGGATTGATTACAAAATCCTCCTGCTCACACAAAAATGAATCACCGGACATGCACCACCATATCTACCAGAACTCATCACTTTGGAATCCTCCTATCCTCCTAAAATCTATTATTATTATTTAAAATAGAAATTGCAGTAGGAATAAAAAGAGTTCCTGTAAGCTTTCTTTTTTGCCAAAGGAGCTCGAAAGCGGTAACCTGATGGCAGTAACTGAAAAGAGGGGTACAGAGGATGAGAGGGGTCAGTAACGATAGTGACTGCTTTCCTCTTTGCTGCACAGTTATAAAGATCTACAAGTTGAATATGCGGGGCCCCAATAATTTTAGATGCCTGTTTGATTACTCTGGATATTTTTTTCTTGTTCCCAACAAATTTTACCAGGATACAATATTAAAGGTCATAGCATTGTATCATTCTCTAGCTGAATCAGTTGTCAAGATATTCTGTCTTACATTAAAACCCTTCAACCTTCTCAACAGAAATAAGCGCTGTTGCGCCGCCTTATAGACGCTATTCACATGCAGAGTAAAGGATAGATGGCTATCAATCTCAGTGCCCAAATAAGTCAAGGTGTCAACTTGTTCCACTATCTGCCCCCCCAGCCTGAGTAGTTCAGATAGTGAATATAAGGTATTTGATGAACGAAACCTCCCACAACACAATTCCTTTGTCTTACTTCTATTCACCTCCAGAGAACTTTCTTGAAACCTTTGGACCATAGAATCAACATATTGTCTATATGTGACCAGGGATTGCTCATCTGTTATGCAAGCCATCAAAGACATGTCATCAGCATATTTCAGAAGGGACATACAGTACCATTAGTATCACATTTGATTTCGTTCGTATATACAGAAAATATAATAGGCGATAACACACAGTCCTGAGGAACCCCCGTATTTACATTAATAGTATTAGATTTTAAACCATACATTCTGACATGTTGGGGTCTATCTTTTAAAAAGTCCTTAATCCATAGAACAAGACTTTAGATAACTTGTAGTCTCTGCAGGCAATTCAGTAATTGACAAATGTTCACTCTGTTAAAAGCAGAAGTAAAATCCATAAATAAAATCCGAACAAATAAGTTTGGAAGGTCCAGGTGTCCAGTCACTTTATCCAAGAGAGTTAAGCTGGCATTCTCAACTCCCCGTTTTGGCTTATAGGCAAACTGGAGCAGGTCCAGACACTTAGCTTCCTTGGTGGTAAGCTCCCCCGCCACCACCTTCTCCATGCACTTGCAAAGAATCGAAGTGAGTGCCACAGGTCTAAAATTTGTCATCTCCTTGACATGGGTTTTTATAGGAACAGGAATAATGGTTGTCTCCTTCCATGCTTTAGGTACATACCCTATGTTCAATGACAGCTGGAAAATCGGAGTCAACATACCACCAAGTTGGGCCGAGCACTCTTTCAACATGCGGCCCTCAAGTCCCTCTGGACCATTTGGAAAGGATGGAAACAACCCTTTGCTCATCCACAGTCATTGGTGAAGAGGTACTACTGATATCAAACTGGTCACAGTCGTTCCTGGGATAAGTCAAATTAAACCTGGCATAAAAAGTGTTCAGCTGCGCTACAAAGGAAGCAGGGCCTGGACTATGAACTTGAGTTGAAGCTTTAGTTTTTCCCATCATATTCAGATTCTGCCATGCTACTTTTGTATTTCCTCCAAGAAACCTCTCCTCCATCTTGTCTTTAAAGTGAAACTTGGCCAGCATAGTTTTGTCTCTCAGTTCCTTTTTCAGTTAATTAAAACGACTTTTATCACCCTCCATAAAGGCCATTTTTTCAGGTTAATGCAATGTTTCATTTCCTTAGAACCCCAGGGTTTGTTATTTGGGTAAAGTTTAACTTCCTTAGTTGGAATGACATTGCCAGCACAGAGGGACATACTATATGAGAAAATATAATTTTCTCTTGTATATTTTATAAGAGACAATGACAGATTGTTATGCCCATGAAACTCTTACCTTGTAGAGCATCTGCAGCCTCAACTTGCTTCATATCTCTCAGGAAGTAGAGTGTCATATCAAGAGCTGCTTCTTTAATATCACACATTTCCTCTGTAAAGTCTTGCACAAAGTATTGGGTGTTCCCTTTATTTAAAATTTTCTTAAACTTTTCCAGCTCATTCTTCAGAAATATGATTATTTTGTTCTCAACATCCTGAAAACAAAGCAAGAAAAAATAAGGGTCAACCAAGTAGCCAAATCCTATACCCTTTGTCATATACATTTAAAACATGTTTAACATTTAAACAATTCGTCCCCTTGGAATTATAAGGTTCTATCTGACATTTTTGTCAAAATTGAGTTATTCACATATTCTTATTCTGTGACAACTTATTTACATTATGTGATGTGTTTTGTACATTTAGGGTCCCTGTTATTTTTATGTTTGAAAGAAACTTGTTCCCCATACACATTGTCCTCTATGTAATGCAAAAACTTTGAAGCTCAATATCTCAAAACTGCTCAGAACGCAGATAGAACCTTATAATTCCAAGGGGACGAATTTACTTGTAGTACAAATTACAGGCAAGCAACAGTAAAATTCACTCATTTAGTTTGACAATATTGAACATGCGTAAGGTAAAGTGGTGGTGAGTACAAAAACAC
The DNA here is from genome assembly GCA_031834385.1 of Semotilus atromaculatus. Lineage (NCBI taxonomy): Eukaryota > Metazoa > Chordata > Actinopteri > Cypriniformes > Leuciscidae > Semotilus > Semotilus atromaculatus. The sequence goes on along the minus strand of JAULUF010000013.1, from coordinate 8,357,821 downwards.
AAACAGCAGGCCCGGTTCCAGAATCAAATCACTGGGTGCTTCTGAAATTATTGAGGCAGCTCTGGTAAAGTGCAGATGAAGGCTGAGCAACGGCTTCACCATAGCATTGTAGGCTACAGTGGGACAGTTAAGAATATTTACAAGTCATCACTTTTACCAATAATTGGAAAATAATTTCAATAATATTTTGCTATGAATATTTTTCTATTAATCTATTAGTATCCCTTTACATTGTTTTTATGCGTTTTTATGTCATGTCCTGCTGGGAACCAGAAAAAAAAAGCTTTAGTTTAGATTTAGGTTAGTTTTTTTTAGGTCATTACATTGTTTGGAGCATAAGAAAGAAATGGAATAAAGACATTTTTAAAAAAGAAATAGAAAGGTTTCCTATGTTTTGCGTTGTCCTCTGTAGAGGACACCAGGAACCAGGACCAATTTATTAAGACAATTAAAAGACATGAACCGGTTCTCTAAGCAGTATAAAAAAACAATAGATTTATTTAATGATTATATAGACTGTATTATATTAACTGTATTATTTCAGAAGCAAAATAATCGGTTCTGATTAATTTGGTTCGGGAGTAGAGATAAAAATTGAAAATTGATTGGTTGGGTCCTAACATATAAAGGTAAATGAGTAGCAAAACTCGAGAGCACGTAGATGTGAATTTGAGAACTTGTATAATAAATATTCGTAATTGGGGTGTTCAAAGGCGCCGTTTTATTGGTTGGCTCCAGCCAATGAAATGGGACTTCTATTGTAGGTGATAATGTCACGATACCCGCGTCATCGGGGACGCTCTGAAACGTGAACATGGCTTAATGCTTTAGACTGATATTAAAAGAAATAAACGATATTATCACAATTATTTTTGAGCACCAAACTCAGTAAACACCATACAAATAAAGTATAAGAAAGCAATTGAGCACAGAATATGAACGCAACACGTTTAATTAAGACAGTGGTATTAAAAGACCAAACTCAGTAAACACCATACTAATAATGCATACTACAGAAAAGCAGATGAGCACAGAATATGAACGCAACGCGTTTAATGACCAAACTCAGGAAACACCAAACAAATAAAGCATAAGAAAGCAATTGAGCACAGAATATGAACGCACCGCGTTTAATTGTACGTTAAGCATTTTCCTCTCATAGAAAACCAAGAAAACGCTTAATGAGGCTTAATGGACCAACAGTTCCATTTCGTTATACTTTATTAATAAAAGTAAAACACAGGCAACAGGTGTATTTGCACTGAATACAAATTTGCGTTCTTTCGTCATATTTTGTGCTCATCTGCTTTTCTGTAGTATGCATTATTAGTATGGTGTTTACTGAGTTTGGTCTTTTGATAATATCGTTTATTTCTTTTAATAGCAGATTAAATGCATTAAGCCATGTTCGTGTTTCAGAGCATCCCCGAGGACGAGGGTTTCGTGACATCATCGCGTACAATAGAAGTCCCATTTCATTGTGTCATCAAATTTGAAATTGCAGTTACAGATTTGAGAAGTTGCAAGTGCCTAATTGAGGTTGTACTGCGAATGTGAATGTAAGATTAAATGCAAATATATATTACAAGTTTGTGTCATTGTATTTCTGTGAATGGCATTTTACACATTTGTGACTACTTGTCTGCATCTTCAAATTCAGAATACAGATTGTGACTGTTGTCTGCGAGTGCAAAATTCAACATTCAACTTCCGATTTTTATTTTACAGGTTTTCACATTGAAGCTGTGAGTGTAAATGTTTACGTACAAATACAAATATTTATTGTACAAGTTCTCAAATTCCCATCTACATGCTCTTGAGTTTTGCTACTCATTTACCTTCATACTTACATGCGCTTCGTGAGGCACACACACACACCGGCACACACACGCAAGGTCTCTCGCTCCCTCTCTCTGCTGTGCGCATGGTACGCATGCGCCCTCTTGCTCGCTTGCTCTAGATTCCGGAAGATTTTAACTAATTTGCGGGCATCAGGGAGCCGCCATCAATATGTGGGAGACTCCCGGAATTTATTGTCTGAAATTTATTAGATGCATGTCGGTCTGTTGTTGTAGGGGCATCGACATTATATTGCCACACCCTTAAACATGACGAGGAACAAAACGAACTGTGATTGGTTGCGTTGCATGTTAGTCAAACGACCTCTTGGGTGGTCCTTGGCCAAGAAGAGCTGTGATCAAGGGGGTAATCCATCAGCCAGAAACTGAAGCCTCCTTGGGCACCGCCATTGTAGCAGACCATCACCTGCTGTTAACATTCCATTGACTCCCATTCATTTTGACGTCATTTTGACAGCGAATAACTTTACATCTGAGGGGTTTAAAGACTCCATTTGTCCATTGTTTATTTCTAAAGAAACACGACAATGTATAAAAGGCTCCATTACCTTGTATCTTATGTTATGGCCCCGTAGAAGCATTTTTTGTAAAAATAGGCTAACGATTGCGTCATAACCAATCGACTCTCCGTCGTACAGTCGAGAAATTCCCGTATAGACAGGCGGAGAAGCTCGCGGGCAATCGGGGGGACGTGGAGGCATAAAGTCCGATAAAGTAAAGGGAGAAGCCTATAGAGAGTCATAAAGTGTCTCCTGCTGCGAGCTCATGGACAGCTCCTACTCACGCTCTCCGTCTGTGAGATTCGGAAGGGACTGATTCAGATTTCTCTCGGCACAGCTACTAGAAGATTTACAATTCTCAGACAGGTTGCTCACGTCACATCTACGTCATCAAGCTCAGTTTGGGCCTGCGCAGTGCGCTCAGCCATCAGGAAGTTAGTGCTTCTAATTGGCTTCACTTTT